>LR546125.1:46045-372393 GCA_900536305.3 Caenorhabditis sp. 40 LS-2015 | reverse complement strand
CCCCCCCCCCCCCCCCCCCCCTTCCAGTTCTGTCTTAGTTCCACTTGTCTACATTCCCGATGTCTTCCACAAGGACCATCTGCCGTTGCCCTCTTATTCCCTAGGCACAAGAAATCTGTTTTTTTTCCCGCAATTTCGGTTCGCTTTTCCTACTCTTATCTTATTTCAGGTACGATATTTTTTCGAGGAGAGAGCAACAATGATTAAAAGGACCGAAAATATGACACCGGAAGAGTTGGTGAGTTTTCAGTTTCAATTAGGTTTACCCGAAAAAAGAAATCACATTTAGTGTTTTTTTGTGCAAAACGGCCAACTTTGAGCAGCTGAAAAATAGTTCCCAGTGTTCCGATTTCTTTGTGATTTTGTGAGTTTGTTAAACAAACCAAGATCTTCATTTTTGTAGTTGACAACTTTTTTTGGTCATCATTGACAAGTCAAATAGATCGCCGAATTTGACGCAATCCTCGAAATTCGCGCCTTTTAAATTCATGACGACCCAACTAACTTGTCTTAAATTCTAGTGAAAAGTTGTCAACTACAAAAATGAAGATCTTGGATTGCTTAACAAACTCACAAAATTTCAAAAACATCGGAACGCTGGAAGCCATTTTTCAACTACTCAAAGTTGGTCATTATGTACTAAAAGTCAGTAGGTGTGGTATCTTTTGTCGGGTACTGTATGTCTAGAGCCAAGCTTATTTTGTCTCTATGAATTCGAAAACGGAACCATTTTTGCAGGCGAAGTATGACGCTCAACTATTTGAGAGATGCGTCAAAAGATACTATCGCTACAGTGAGCGATGTGCAGTGGTGGAGCGATTTTGCGGAATACCTCCTGGAACGTATCACAACCAAATAAGCTTCTGGTGTATGAGAACACGTTTGTCAATATATTCCATGGAGCAATTGGAAGAATTCTCGAGGATATTTAAGCCTTTGGAAGACATAGCACGCTGGCGCGCAGGGTATCATGAAGAATCGACAGGTATATTCAGTTTCTACCCGGACGAAATCGCGGAGGACTTTGGGGATATGTGGGACTCACTGAAGCGCAAGGTCGCACGGGCCAAGAAAGCCGTTTTTGGAGCGTTCAAACGGACCAAGCAACTTCGAACTAAAACGAATGTTTCTTCCAATGGAATCTACTATACTGATGTTTGATTTACTCTAACCTGTACTCTTTGTATATTCCATTTTTTTTTCATAAAAACATTTTCATTACAGGTTATGTGCTACTATTTTTCTTTTTCTAGCACAGGTTTCCGTCTCTTAATAAAGTTTGCTATGACTGCTATAACAAAAAAAAACAGACCGTTTTGAAAGAAATCGATTGGAATTTGAAAAAGGTAAACCCCAGCTGCAAGGAGTTCGTCCCCTTCACCAAATTTATCTCGGTTCCTGTGAGAGTTATAAAATAGTAGTCAACTAACAAAATATTTCTCTATTTATCATTATCATTTTGTCAGTTGACTACTTTCTGATAACTGTCGCAGGAATCAAGATAATTTTGCTCGAAGTGATGGGAAGGGGATACCGGTTTATTAGAGGAAATACGGTATTTGAAAAGTGAGATATCTCACAACCCAAAACGGAAAAAAAATCATAATTTTCATGCTTAGTTCACCAGTTGATCGCTTCTCGATATCTCATACAGTTTTTGAGATTCAAGAGTTTGAAAAGTGCTTTAAGTTTTCTGCGACTCTCCACTCTTGACGTCTGGTTTTGTAGGGCTTGGAACCAATCGGACTTGAAACAAAACCAAAAGTACTTTTTTCACCCATGGAGCATATACAAAATTGAGTCGGTCCATTCGTCTATGCCCATCCACGGCATATCCATGAAACAGTCTATCCATGAAATATGTACAGTGCTCCACAAAAAGATCGTTCCACTTTGGCATTTCACTTGAAGAGCATTCTGTTATTATTCTGTTATACTGAAGTAGCATCATGAAAGATGTTCAGCATCAAAAATACATCAAGGTCATGGAATTCATGTTTTTTGCTCACGTGACCTATAATAGTTTTTGAAATATTCGAAAATTCCATTTTTTGGGTCATGTCAACTTATTCAAAAGTCTTGCAAATCTAGTGCTTTCAGAGACAGTTTCTCTCTGGTGGTCCACTTCCATCAAGTTCAGCGGCTCGTTCTCGATTAGCCATTCAAATCCTAGATTATCCGGATCTTCGCACAACTCTCCTTTTTCGAGAAAAACCGAGTTTCTCACCAAAAAGCCGGAAACCAATAGCACAATACCCACAAACGTTGTTCGAAACGAAACGTTTGGAAAAGTTGATATTGAATAATAGAGTAAACAGAGATGGAAATTCTGAATGTTCCTCTCGCCCATGAACACAACTCTTCCAACTCTTCCCTTTCCAACTGTTTGCCCATTCTTCCTCTCTCTCTCTCTTTCAAAATCAATAAAAACCGTGCCCTGTCATTAGTCGCAATTTCCATCATCGCCTCATTTCTATAGTATCCATGTCTCTCTCTCTTTCTCTCTCACCCCACCCTCCTCTCAATCCACACTATTTCTCCTGCCTGTGTCACTAGCCGCCTATGTCTCACCTAGGTGCGTACTATTTCGTCTCTCTTTTTTATTTTTGATTATTTGCTCAAGAATCGAATGGCCGAAGAGAGTTGAGTTTGGTGGGGAGTTGAGACTTGTTGTACCCAGAAAGTTATGTTTCACTTTTCGTTTTCATGAAGGGCTTTTCATAGGGGTTGAGAGGGTTTATGGGATGATTGGAGTTGTGGATTTTAGGCCAACATAACATTATCATGATTATTATGTGTTCGAACTTTTTGTTTCGAAATCACTTGAAATTTTTTATGACGGGGTTTTCACCACTAGCAATCATTGCTCATCAGACCGTTTCTGATTCGTAGGATTTCAAATTTAGAGTTTCGCCCCTTGATTGTTAATGGCTTGAAAATTGAAGTTTAAGTTTTCATGGTACTTTTAGAGGTAAAATGTTAAGAATTTCAAGCAGGTTAGGAAATTCTGAGAATCTCAATTTCAAAAACTGAAAAATTTTCCAAAAACTTTTTTTCGAAGATTTCAATTTTTCAACGCACCATTTTGTTTAGAATTTTGCGCTGATCACTTTTTTCAACTGCCACTTTTCATGAAAACCGTTCTGAAAAGAGTTATGACCCAATTTCAGTAAGAAAAGGGCACCAGGCTTCCATACCCTTAGTCTTCAACGTTTTGTGACTATCTCCCACCAAAAAAATTGTATAGTTTTCGCTGTCGACATTCTCTGTAACATTCAAGCCTAAAATTTATCTCAAGTTATTTACCGCTCTCCGAATAACACCATAATTAGAGCCTTCTAATTTCCGGTGCACATCATACAAATACCCAAGAGTTGTTGTCCATATATCAGGTGGGCGTTTTTGATCAACCAGATTCTACTAATGAGATGTACTAATAAGATGTGAAAGGTGTAATCAAGGGATTAACTCAGAAAGCTAGTAATCAACAAGTTTCTGAATGATCTGAATACTCATTTGTTGGAAACGACGGGCTCCAATAGGCTCCAATCTTTGTTGTGCTCCGAATTGAGACGTTTCAAGCTTGAGCTTTTCTTTCCACAAGAAGCAGGTTGCGTTATTTTATGCAAGCTTTCAGAAAGGTCACCATTCAAAATTGTAGCGTCAAAATTGATCTGGTAGCTTGTGACGTTCTGAAATCTGATACCAGAAGTTTGGATTCCGACCTATTCGACCTAAAACTTCAAGCTTAGGGACATTGCTCAGCGTAACATTTTGAGATTTTGAATGTTCATAAACTCTAGATTCCAACGTTGCATTAGGTTGTTTAGGTTTAGACTTTAGGTTTCCAGATGTCCCAAATTTTGCTCGTCATTTTACTTCTCCCATCCCTTGGCCTCTCATTTCCATTTCCCCCGAAAAAGGTTACCTTTCAATTCCGAAATTTTCCAAGGCAAATCATATTTTCTCTAACACTCTTCTCATTTCCTTTCTCACCACTTTCAAACCTTCTTTGAAAAATAATTATAGGTATACCTAGCCTCGAGCACATGCTGTGTGCTTGGCTCCGCCTAGGTGTTAGGTCTTGTTTTGTATTCGTATACTTATCCTCTGTGTCTATGCTTCAACTCACAGATATCACTGAATATCACTTTTTCCTCTCTTTTCATTTTTTAGATCTTGGACTTAGATATAAAAAAGAAAAAGTTGATGCATACCGTAGTTCCCTTAACAAACCGGCACATCCTATTATCACTTTGACCGAACTTATCTAGGTTCCTGTAACAGTTATGAAAAATTCTTCAACTAACAAAATGCTCATGATAAACAGCGAAACATTTTGTTAGTTGACCAATTTTTCATAACTATTATAAGAATCGAGAAAAGTTTGGTCAAAGTGATGGGAAGGGGTCCCGGTTCATTAAAGAAACACGGTAACTCACTCACCAAGATGAACGGAACCCCGTCATTGAAATTTTCCCTGTATGCTTTTTTTTCGGGTGTCCAGTTTTTCAAATCCTCCAATCCTGAGAATAGGTCCCGTATGTGCAAACATCTCTACATCTCCTACCCGTTTTGCTCTCGTTTTATACCCAAAAATGTCGACCCACCAAAAAAGTTCATCTTCCCGAATCAGATCTCGATAATGAGTTCTTCTTGCCCTCAAACCTTTATCCATATACCAGAAATGGCCAAGATTCCGCCATTCACTTTCCGCCAAAACCATTCCATTTCCGCTGAAAAGTGTTTCCAATTCCGCCTACCGGAAGATCTGCTACCTCCCATCTCTGTCAGGAATTCTCCGTTTTCTCGAATTCCGCCATTTCCCTTATCCTAAGTAGAGCACTACTATCCCCTTCACCCCGCTAAAAAAACAATAATAGGTATACATGCATACATCTCTCCTTCTGCTCCTTCTTCTTCTACCTCTTTTTCTTCTCACTCGTTCGCCTTCACCCCCCGTCTTCTCGAAGGGGTCTCGGTTGCCATGATAATTTTAATGTCTCTATTTGCCTCGACTTCTCTCCTCCCCTTCTCTCCTCCTCCACTCTCTCTCTCGCATCGCTCCTTGTTTTCAAGTTTCCTGCTCTTTTCTTTTATTTTTTGGAGTCCTCTCCTTTTCTTCTTCTTCCTCTCTTTCTCCTTTCTCTCCCTCTCTGTTTTCACTTCTCCTACATTATTAGTTGTCATTTTTAATTTTTTTTTTTTTGAGCAGTTGTTGTTATTGAGACAGTTTGGTGTCTTGTGATCTGTTTGTGAAACTCGGATTGTTTCAGTCAATTTGACTTTCAGATTCTCACACTTTTTTGAATTATCGCTTCCCATGGCCTTTTCGAAATTTCTTCAGTCTTATTATCAACTTTCCAGAAACCTGGCCAAATGTACACCACATAGAGAGAGTTAAACCGGACAGCAACAACAAGAACAACATGATTCACGTGGATCAGGTCTATGGGTACTCCATAGTGGCGTTGGCCGCGGCGCCGCTCGCCACACAGATGGCCACTTCGGATATACGGTAGGTCTACTTGGCCAGGCTCTGAAAGTGTGAGATCAAAAGGTTGGCCAGGATCTTTTGAGATCCAGGTCAACTCTTCGGTCCGTTAGTTCAAGATCCATACTTTTTTGACTTCGAAAAATTTAGGATCCCGGGTTAGAAGCATAGTTTTGACTCGCAAATGATGAAACTAGAGATTCCAAACTTGAAAAAGAAGACCAGCCTTTGGTCTTGACTACCTCTAGATTCTAGAGTCTAGAATCAACTCACTCAACGACTTACAGATGGGTATTCTTCTTCCCCCTCTTCGCCATCCCTGCTATCAGTCTCATGATGGTAGTTGGTCACCTCTCCAAGTCGGCTCCAGTTGCAACTTTCCGAAAACTCGCGCCAATTTCTGCAGGTGAAACTTCAATCAAATTTATCTCGACTCATGTAACAGATATCGAAAAGTGAGCAATTAGCAAAATGTTGCTCACTTTGCCATAAACATTTTGTTAGTTGACCACTTGTTGATAGCTGTAACAGCAACCAAGATAACTTGGATCTATTTCCAGGTATCGGCTGGGCGTTAACGTGGCACGTCGTCGAGAAGCTCTACACGGAGAATCTTCGCAGTGGCGAGAACCTGCTCTACATGCTCTTCTCGATTCGGCCGACACTGACATGGGCGGTTTCTTGTGGACACACCTATAACTCGCAGGTATGTTCGCTGTACCCTTTGTTCAAGTTAGAAATAGAGTTTTTCAGTACTGCAACAATTTGAACGACCCGAACATCTCGGTGACGGCGGATCGACACCACTATCCGGACAACTTTTGGCCAGCGCAAGAGTTCAATAAGTGAGTTGGAGACTCTCGGGATCTTAGAGTCTTGAAATCTTGGAGTCTCAGAATCTCAGAATCCTCAGGATCCTCAGAATCCTTAAAACTTTAGGATCTCTATATTCCACATTCCTACTTTTAGATTCGTCATTCGTGGCAACCCGATTCCCGACAAGATGCCCACCAAATGGATCGGAAACGCCTGGTACCTTGGCGACTACAAGGAGGCCTTCTACTGGGCCTTCCCGTCGCTCCCTCTTCTGACAGCCCATGCCACCACCTGGTTCCTGATTTTCCACATTCTCACAAGATACTACGACCGTCTTGGTGACATCCTCTTCAAGGTGTTCATCACGGCACCGGCCATCTTGTACATGACTTGTGTCATTGGATTGACCGGATTCGGATTTCACTTCAAGACTGTTAGTGTGGAGGGAGAGATCGGGGAGGACATCATTTCGGAGGACTCGACGGATTTTTGGTCGGATATAAAGGTGGGTTTGTGTTTTTTGGGTCTTTACTTTAAAAAGGAAGATTCCAGGGCGCCTTCCGAACCTCAATCCTGATCGTCGACTACTCGACCGCCTTCACCGGATTCATTCTTCTGGGCACTAGTCGATTGAGGAGTGGAGTCAACGGACTGAATGCTCTCTTCCTGGTTCCTTTGATGATGGTAAGATAGTGGAATCTGGGACTCGTTAACCTTCCACTTATTCAGCTGGTGCCTACAATGCAAACCATCCTACGACTAGGATGTGAAGGCCACGTCGCAGACGTTCAACCAGAGTACAGAATCTATGCATCGACGGACGAGACTATTTCGTTTGATCTACTCCCGGTGTGCTTCGCCAGCTCACACTTTGGACCCATCTGGTCGGTGTTGTACTTCCTGGCTCAGTATCTTTACACCTCGTTGGGACCCATGGTGAGTAGGGGTTCTATCAGGGGAGTACAGTGGCTAATCACAAAAGCCGTCTTATTCTTGATTCACTGTTAGATACGACGAATTGGGTTGGAATTCATGGGTCGACGGGCCGTTTTTTGAGCATCTCAGTTTGAGATCGAAACTATGACATCTAGATTTCAGAGCACACTGTTCTTCTTTTCAGCTCGTCTATGTCACCTTCATCTATCAGGCCTTCATCGACGACTTCCCAATTGTTCAAAACTCTCCGAAACGGTGTATTGGAATGATCGCCTTGGCCTTCTTCCTCCCGTCGATGTTTTTGTACATGCCGGTGAGTACCGGGAATCCTGTATGCTACTTTGACCAATCCTATCTCGGTTCCTGTTACAGGTATCAAAAAGTGGTCAACTAACAAAATGTTTCTCAGACTGTCATTAGCATTTTGTTAGTTGACCACTTTTTGATATCTGTTGGAAGAAAGAAGATAGAAGTGGTCAAAGTGGTGGTTCACTTTTTTCGGTCTAAACCCCCCAAAACCTTACTGTTTCAGCTCGGTACCCGTATAGCCGCCTTCTTCCGTTACACCTCACAAACTTGCTTCGTCGAGGTCACCATCTTCGTCCTCGTCTTCTTCGTCTACGGTATCTAACCTCGAACCTAGACCTACATACAACCCCTTGGAATTTTTCAGGCTGGCAACGTCTCGAGCAAGATGTCCTCATGACTTCTGAGACCCCTGCTAGACCATCCATCATGGAGTACTTCACGCGCCCCACCAGTCCGATCTTCACATTCCTTCAGTTTACGATAGTGCCAATGTTGATTTTGGTGAGAGAGAGACACAGCATAAGGGCATTTTGAACTGAAATTTCCAGGCCAAATTCGTCGCGGTGTTCGATTTCCTTCGAAAAGGCCACGATGTGAATCTCCACATAGACTCCGGGGTATCCTTCTTGCCACTTCCTATGGTTATCAGTCGGGTCATTGGCTATCTGTTGGTGTTTGCTCCTGTGATCATTATGGTGGTAGGAGCTGGACTACAAGCGTTCCAAATGGTTAAGAAACATGGGCTGCCATGGTCAGATACCATCAAGCCGTCTCCAGAGTGGATGGCTCATGCCTCAGTGAACCCACACAAGCCACGTGTGCACTCCATTGCCTACGGTATCATGAGCCGTCTGGTCTTCCGAAAGATCTCGTATCGAACTGCCATATTTTGTCTGTTCGTTGTTGAAACCTTCATGGGAATCATTCTCATCGTCTTGTTCTTCCTGAACACCTCCGCCGTTTTGAACTATCACGACGGAGGACGGATAGCCAACGAGTACCGCAGTTTGATGTTGTTCACGTTCAGTTGCCTTCATGTCTACTCGCTTTTCATGATGCGGAAGGGTATGCAGTATGCGCAGATTGAGGGAGAGAAGTGAGTGTTTTTTTGCAAGAAGACTAACCTTATCATCCCCCAATGTTCCAGACTCTCTTCCTACATTGGCGTCGCCACGATGGAGATGGCAATGTTCAACGCCTACATGTGGATGTACGCGGAGAATCATCAGTGGGGAACTGATTGGCCACCATTGTTCCTAGTGCTCACTAACACATGTAGGTCGAATACTAGTTTTGTCTTACTTTTAAGGTGTCTGTGATGTTAGAATATTGAGGTTCTAGGTGGCGAAATTTGGGTCAGTGTACAGTACCATGATCAACTTTTTGGAGTGAAATGAAGGGTCTCGATAACCCGTTTTGTCTGAAATTTCGTGGGTTTATTGATCAACTCTAGGTCTTTAATTTTGTAGTTGACAACTTTTTCTGAAATGCGCTTTCAGGTCGGTTATATAGCGTTACAGAACAGAGGTCGGAAAATGTCTAACTTGAAAGCGATTCTTTGAAAAAAGTTGTCAATTGCGAATTTGAAGAAAGACCGAAAGTTGCTTCCTTTACCCACGCTTTTTAGAAAAAGGGGTTATTATGAATCATGTTTAAGTCCTCAAACCGGATCATTTGAACCAAAAACTGTCAAGAATGAAATTCAGCGATTTTCAGTGAAATTCAGTGATTTTCATTGCAAATTGGTCAACTTTGAGCAGTTGAAAAATTATGTTCCAATCACCTGGTTGTTCTGAAAATTAGTGAGCGTATTAAGCAGCTTAAGATCTTTATTTTTGTAGTTGATAGCTTTTTTTGAAAATTGCTGTGAAGTTAGTTATGTTGCGTTGAAGATCATCAATCCGAAAAATTTGCAATGCAATAAGTTTTGATGTCGCTCGACTATACGCGACGTAACTTGTTTTACAGCGATTTTCAGAAAAAGTTGTCAACTACAAAAATGAAGATTTTAAGCTGTTTAATACGCTCACCAATTTTCAGAACATACAAGTGATTGGAACATACCTTTTAAACTGCTCATAGTTGACCGATTTGCACTGAAAACCACTGAATTTCTTATACTTTTGGCCAGCACTGTATATGATACTTCTCTTTGAACTCTAAAAGGCTCGGCTTCTGATCGCACCTCTATTAGCTTCTGGTCAGAAGTTCACCGAACTCAAAATACGCTCCGCCCCCTATCAACTAATAATCACACACTTCCAGTCATCCGTGGCACATGCATCATGCTTGCCATCGCCATCCGCGCGCACTCCATCGACCACAGTCGTCCGTCGAACACTCGCGAGGCATCAGAAGTGGACCCAGAGGAGTTGGCACGTGGCAATCGGCCAGACGACGTGGAGAACGGTGACGGAGGCGGCGACGGCGACGAGGATGACGACGATTCTCCGGTGATTTTCGATCTGGCCCATGTTTAGTGATCTACTTTTTTTGACCTTTGCTCCCATTCGATTTTGTGATTCAAACTCATTTCTCTCTGTGTGTATATACTTTTCCGTCTGTGTTTCTCATTACTTTTTTGCCAAAGATGAACTTTTTTCTCTCTCTTAAAAAATATATAGATTTATTGTATCTGAGAGATCACAAAGTACAGGAAAATTTAGGTTAACTCTTAGGCCTTGAGTCCATTCTTGACATGATCGTACTCCTGAAGAAGAATCTCGGCCTCGACGAGAATCCGCTCCATGTCCGCCTGCACCTTCTTCTGATCCTCCTCGACGAGTTGCAGCAGCGATTTCTGATCCGGCACCTAAAAAATCAAGGGCTTCTTGATGAGAGAGTGAGCATTTTCAACAAACCTGGTCATCTCCCAAGAGACACTTCATATCGACGGTGTCGTACTCGGGAAGTGGTACTGATGACGCCGAGAATTCCGAGTTGATTTTGACGATGACGTCACGGAGTTCGGCGTTCTTCTCACGCAGCGCGATGAGAAGGTCCGATGCGTTGGGCATCCTGAAAGATGGGAGTTGAGAGATAGTCACCCAGAATTTATCTAGACCAGAATTGGCCCATGATCTAGTCTGAAATTTGACTACATTTAGTCCGTCTTGACCAGAATCCAAACAGGACAGATTTCAGTATAGACGAATTCTGGCCGAGTTGGTGTCTGAACAAGAATCCGTCTAGATTCAGTGTGTCTCAACTGGATTTGTCTCGACAGGAATCTCTTCATATCAGAATCCGTCTGGACACGATTTCATTCAGACAAACCACTGTCCAGATTGCCTACTTCGAGACCTGATTCTGCGAGGGTCGTAAGTTTGTATGGAATTATGAGATGTATCGTATATACTCTATAAACAAAACCTACATCTCCAGCGACACCAACGCCTTCTGCAGCTTTCTCGTCACATTCACAATCTCCTTTTTCGCCCGTTTCGTCTGCGCCTCCGCCTGTTGACACTTCGAGTGATCCGAGTCGGTTTCGGCTGGAAATTTGGCTTTTCTAGTTTCACTACTTGCTTTCTCTAGTCTCACAACCTCGGTCAAGGTGGAATCGACTCTATTGATTCAGAATCTGAAACGGAAATCGGGGAAACGCTCGACTCATCACCTCGTACGCCACAAGTAGCGAGCTCTGCGAGGTCACAACTCGAGCAATCCATCTTTTTTTTCGGTTCCGATTCTGAATCGATAATGTCGATTCTACCTTGACCAGATAGTGACACTAATCCCCGGAAGTCTTACCACAACACGCCGGCTCTCCCTTCTCCCGATAGTCATGTGTGAACTTCTCGAATTGGTTCACAAGGAAATCGGTTTGATCGATCGCTCGATTCGAGTCGACTTTCTCGTCAAAGTCCTCCAAGTGATCAGCCATGACTGGAAGAATCATGTTTGATTTTTTTTGCTGATTTTTGAAACGATAAATTGGCGGGAAAAAGGCAAATCCAGTTAAAACGAGAAGCAACCATACTCAAGACACATAACGATTCATTAAAACTGTTTCGATTTCAATTTCTCGAGAAGAGCGAAATATTTCACAACCCTTTGCAATTTCCCTGTTGTAAACTCCTCGGCGAACTCCAGCTTTGAATAGTCTCGAAATTCGATAAATTTCAAAAACTCGAGCACAAAGTCAAAGCAATTCCATGTCTCTTCTTGATACTTCTGGAAACTTCTAGTGTTGGATTTTTCGAGGTGGCTCTGTCGAGGTGTCTCACCGATGCATGGAACTTTGATCCTTGAGAAGTTTCAAAGGATTTTAGGCAAGAGTCTACCCTTGCGGCGGCGAAGGAGGTCAAATCGACAAGAATCAGTGACTCTTGCCACGTGGAACTTTCTATTTCAACGCCTTGGAACCAGAAGGAATGGACGGATCCCGCGGAATCGGAGATGCCGATATGAAGGTCATCGCCGAGTTTGTAGCTGAAACTGAATGCTAGTTTCAGCTGAAAACAAGATCCCACCTATGAAAACTCCCACTCGACGGCTTGATCACTACACACCCTTTAGTGTCCAATTGAGAGCTTACTATCGGAGATGGCAATCTAGTGACCGTCCAGTGAGGATCCTAAAGTGGAAATCTAGAGCAAGACAGAATTAGAAGCCCTACATTATGAGTGAATCTTTGCTGACAAGTGGAGCACTTTGTGTTGGGAGGGATCGGTTCGATGACTAGAGAGGACGGTGGACATCCGGTGTGAAGGATGGAGAGAATGTACATGGTTTTTGGCTGGAATGATGGAGGGATGATAACGGAGTTGTAGGGTGCAGAAGGGCAGGTTTCTGTTAGAGTCTGATGGGCGGGCACAGCCTCGGACAACTGCAGTGAAGTGTAGGAATCCAAGCGGATTATCTAGAGCGCCGGCGAAGAAAGAGACAGCTCCGGCTGCGGAAAAACTGACGTATGGATAGATGGATATGTATTCATCGTGATGTCAAATGATAAATACTCTGAGGACATCTGATAGGCCGCAACGTGGAAGGCTTTGGTGATTGTGAGTGAGCTCGAATCCTAACTGATATTCTAGAGATCAGATGGACGGACACGAACGGAAACGCTTCCATCGTTTTTTTGGAAAGAAGCCTGAGTAAAGGTGCAAAGCAGACGAGGCCAGAAACCGATTCAGCTGGTTTACTTGATGTAGAATTGGGTAAAATGTCACATAGATGGACTGTTGTGTCTTCTGGAGACTTAAATGTAGATCAACAGCTCATTAGATTCTGCTAAAAACCGGAAACCTGATGAGCGATCTGCAGTGAGTCTGGATGATAGAGAGGATCTAGTAAGCGCTTGGCTTTTCATCGGAGACCTAGATATATGTACAGGCTCTCGTCGTACCGAAACCGATATCCAAACGAAGAAAGCGATGTCTACCGCTCTAGAATTAGATGTGCTGGTTAGGTGAGCTTAGGAACAGCGACGAGCTCGATTTTTCAAGTGGACATCCAGAATTTCGAGGCACATAGACCAAGGCAGAAGAAGAAGAGGAATAATTTGATAGGAGATAAATAACCAATTGAGTCGAAAAACAAGACAATCCTTCCTTATCAATGATACAAAAACGGTTTATTATTGAAATACGTACGAATAGTGAGTATAATATTTCTCGTTGTTTTTCCGAGGGGAGAATGGCATAACAATGATTTGAATTTTCCCCCGATTTCTAGGCATATAAATATTTTTCAATATGAGAATTTGAGTGAGAGAGAGAAAGAAGATAGGAATGATATGTGAAAAAGGAGAGAAAATTTCGGGTGGAAATGATGGGGAGATCTCGGCTTGTAGGGATGAAAAATACTGACTAGTGAGGTAGATAAGGGAAACATCAAGAGAACACTTGGTGTCGAAGTAGGGAACAAAGACACAACGGTCAGAAACGAGACCAAAGACCGGAAAAATCCATAAAACTAGCGGGTCGCTGCTTGAGCCTATCGATTCGTGGCTTAGCGAGACAGAGCTCCAGAAAAAGGCGAGTTTTTCGTAGCTAAATTCTTCCCAGAAAATATGAGATTTTCAAACTTACAAACAATTGCAAGTTTGTAACAAAAATGTGGCCAATGTTTGGATCGATGTCTCGAGAGTCTCTAATTACCCTAAGTTTAGTGTCTAATTAGCATAACTGAGAGAAGAGCACACAAGAGTGGCTCTATAAGAAAGGAAAAGAAATTGAGACTAGCAGAAGGGGGCGTGGCTTCGGATGAAGAGAGACAGCGACGGCAGAAGTCAAAAACAAGAGTGGATACAATTTTTCGGGGTGTTGGGAGGGGGGATAATAATAACAGATTTCAGGGAAGAAAGTCAGAAAGGAGGGAGGCTGGAGGTTTGAAGAGAACATTCTCTATTTATTCCTCTTCAGCGGAGTCCTTTTCCCTGCCGATGGTGGTCGTGGAGTTGCCATCACTGCTCAATGTGGTGGGACCGGTCGTGGAGTACGTGTCCGTTTGGCCAGCGCGTTTGGGTCGGAATCGGAGATTGCCGCACCTGATCGTCATGGCTCCTTCCTCTTCCTCGACGTCGTCTTCTCCGGCGGCCACAACCCATGCCTGTTGCTGAAAGAAGAACTTTTGTGTGTGTGATTGGTTGGGATTGAGAGCTTCAGACAAGCTTCTCATACTCGTTTCTTATATATAGACAAGCTTCTCATACTGAACAAAACGCACAGAGATGACTCGCCGCCAGTTTTTTTTTGTTGGTAAAATGATTATCACTTTTCTAAAAATCTGGTCAGCTGGTGTTCGTTGAGAAGGCTAGAATCGCGGTCTGGATTTGAAGTGTATGGTCATATGGTCAAAACCTGTCGCAGAAGTCGAATTTGAAGCTGCTAAAGTCTGCGCTTCTTTCAAAAAGACCTCTGGTGATCGAGGGTTAAGATGTCTGGATGCTTTGGGCTAGAACGGGCAGGCACTTTGGAGGCTTTTAAAGCGGAAAAAGCAAACTTCGAAAAATCTCATCTTGACTTCTGAAGGTCATTTTGCAATTTTTGAAAATGTCACTATAGATTTCAAAACGTCGATTTCCTAAATAGTTAGACACTCACTTTCTTTCACAGCAAAATGCTGATTCGTCTTCGAATCGTAGTAGATTTGCATCTGATGTGGCTCCAGTGGATTGTCATCGGCATCCTCGATTGTTATCGGCGACTCCGCATCGTAGTAGACCTGCAACTTTTCGGCCTCCTTCTCTCTCCCAATCTTTTCAGTTTCTTCTCGATGAACTGCGTCCATGATGATCTGGAAAAGAACCTCGTTACAGTTGAATGAGAGAAAGGACTGCCTGGTAACTCGGCACCGAAACAAGGTTATCAGATAGTTCTAGTATGAAGTGTTAGTCTGGATAATCGAGACAGTCTAGTGAGTTTTTGGCTTCTTTTCGGACATCAGCTATATACATATAACTGCTTTCTTTGGAACGAATATGTGTGTAGTCAGATGGGTCAACGTGATTTTTGATGGTCTAGAATGGCTTGAGAAAATCGAGTTACTTTCCGATTCGTTGACACAGAAATTTTCGGAAAGTCGAACTGGTGGACATCCGGACACGTCTGAGACACAGACCATGGCCGGAGAAAAAGAGGAATAATTCGATTTGGAGATAAACAACCAATTGAGTCGAAATACAAAACGAATCCTACTTTATCAAAATACAAAAACAGTTTATTATTGAAATACGTATGGATACTGAGTATAATATTTCTCGTTGTTTTTCCGAGAATGGCATAACAATAATTTGAATTTTCCCCCGATTTCTAGGCATATAAATATTTTTCAATTTGAGAATTTGAGAGAGAGAGAGAAAGAGGAAAGGAATGAAATGTCGAAGAGGGAGAGGAAATTTCGGGTGGAAATGATGGGGGAGAGGAGATCTCGAATTGTGGGGATGAAAAATACTGACTAGTGAGGTAGATAAGGGAAACATCGAGAGAGAAAGGGAGCGAATGCCTAATTGAACACTTGGGGGATCTAAGTGAGAGAGAGAAGAAAGAAGGTGATGGCTGAAATCCAGAATAAGGGGGAATCGAAATTTTGGGGTAATGGAAGGTAGAATAATAATGAAAGATTCAGGGAGGAAAGTCAGAAGGAGGAGGGGAACTGGAAGTGGAAATTATGGAAGAAAAAACGAGAGTCAGTGTTAATGTAATTTCTCAAGAAAAACTCAGAAAAAAATCACTGAAAATGACTAGACGAGTAGAAGGAAAGTTTTGGCGAAAACCATAAAACTCTAGACCAAATTTCCAATTTCCCCTTCCTTCCAACATCCTCTACTTCTTCCTCTTCTGCGGAGTCCTTTTCCCTGCCGATGGTGGTCGTGGAGTCGTTGCCATCACTGCTCGATGCGGTGGGACTGGTCGTGGCGTACGTGGCGGTTTGGCCAGCGAGTTCAGAGTTGGTATTGGAGAGTGATGGCCTGGAGCAGAGTCTTCTAGAGGTTGAAGGTGTTCCTCCTCCTCCTCCTCTCCCTCCACGTGTTCTTCTTCTCCGTCGGGATTCTGTGAAGCATAGTCGTCATGCACTTCGTCGTATTCCTGAGCCACCATCCTTCGTCGCTTTGGTTGGCTGCGATGGTTTTGATTCTGATTCTGATGACGTTGAAGTGCAGAAGACATCTGATGATACTGATCTTGTTGATAATACTGATGACTGGCGTGAGGCTGCGAGCCGTCGCGATAGATGGCGCTGCTGGAGGATGGTTGATTGGGATTCATTTGAGCTTCATCCTCGGCGAATGATTGATGCTCATCGTCGTCACCGGCGGACTCGACGAATTGCTGGAAGGCAAAGTGTTGGATTTGAGATCTTGAGACAAGCCTCGCATACTCTATGGGATCAATGCTTTTTTGAATAAAGTGCTCAGAGAGAACTCTTTTCCCAATTTAACACGGCCAGTTTTTTTGGTCAGATGATCATCATTTTTCTAGAAATCGGGGCATGAATTCAAAATCTCAGTTTCAGAGGCTTCGAGACTTGAGACTTACATTAGGCTCCGTATCGACAGTTTCCAGTAGCAATGGGTTGTTGTCGATGACCAGTGGGTAGAGTTCCATCCCGTTGGGAGCTGAAAGAACAGGTTGGGAAGGTTGAGAAGGCTAGAATCGCGGTCTGGTGGCTATGAATAGAAAGAGGAGATTTTGAAGCCTATGGTTACATGGTCAAAACCTGCTGCAAAAGGCAAATTTGAAGCTTCTAAAGTCTGTTCTTTTTTCAACAAAAACCACAAAATTCGTCAGCCAAAATGTGGTCTGGTGGTCGAGGGTTAAGTCGCCTGGATGCTATGAAGAAGATCAGGCAGGCACTTTAAATGCCGCTATACATTTCAAAACGTTCATTGCCTAGTTAGACACTCACTTTCTTTCGCAGCAAAATGTTGATTCGTCTTCGAATCGTAGTAGATTTGCATCTGATGCGGCTCCAGTGCAATCGCGCCCAATGGATTGTCATCGGCATCCTCCTCGCCGTCGATCACTTCGGTTTCGTCTAGATGCACTCCGTCCATGGTGGTCTGGAAAAGATCTTGTTAGAGTTGAATCGGAAAACGACACAAATTATATATCACAAGCATGGGGAACGGGCTCTCAGATAACTTGGCTTGAGAACGAGGTTCCTGGTATGAAATGATAGATTTCCCAGCACTAACAAGAGCTGAAGCCAGTTTCGATGCTTCTAGCCCGACTTGAATGCTACTGAGCCTGAAGCATGGCCGTATCATGCCGGTCAGATAGAGCTTGTCGAGACCTATCATTTGATACTGAAACTGACCGAATATCTTAGTTTGAAGCTGAGTTATCTATCGATCAGTTTTCACGTATGTATGTCACAGGTGTCAGCGAGAATCCCTTCGGAATTCGAAAACAAATTGGAAAAACGAGGCCTTATACTGGGCTCTGGCTATAAGCTGCTCGTTGAGCTCTGTTATATACCCTCTAATCATAGGCTCCGCCTACATACACGCCCACGCTATATTCATGTGCTGAAAGCTTGTGAGCATTGCTCTTTCGTTGATGAAGGGCTTCAGTTCTTGTTGTAAACTTTGGCCCAGTTTCGAAAGGCTTCCCGCTAGTGGTCTCTAGTTTGTGATTTTCATCTTCAAAATTATGGGTTAGATGATGTTGTTTGGATGATCACAGAGGGATAAAGTGCTCGTGGAAGATGATTCGAAAATTCTACGAGATATTTGCCATCATAGATTTCTATGGATTGAAATTATGAACAGGTGAGAATCTTGGCGGGGAGCTGAGATATGGAAGCAGAACATTTCAGCTAACCCTCACCAATTTGAGAGCTCATTGCGAACTACACTTTGCCTGTTGACACATTTTTCGAAGCACTTTTCATTTCTAGGATAAAACGACTTCCAAATCTCTTTGGCTCATCTCTGCCGATCTGGCCTAATCCATTGCGCGAAGAATTCACAAATCTTTTACCTCATCGTAAAGCAAATTCTCATCGTTCATATCATCTCTCTGCGCTAGCTCGACAAGATTCCCAGTGTGCTCTCCGGTCTCCTCGTTCCACTCGTCATCTAATGGAGCGTTCTTTATGAACTCGGTCTTGTTGATCACGTATTTCGTTTCGGTGCCTGGAAATCGAGGATTGATTCACTTCTGAATCCAGAAGCCCTGTTCACAGAGCACTGGTCAAATGGAAGAGAAACATGCTCCGTGGCCGAGTTTCCAATCTTGCCAAATGTACTGGAAGTTCATCTCTAGTATCCAATGACTGAACACTCTGTCCCAGAATACTCACTTCTTCTCTCGCCATTGTCCGATGTGAAGAACAACGGTGCCACCGGCGGATCGTTCTCGAATTGTGGCGGTCGGCGGTAGTGGGGATGCTCATGATGATAGGGACCGGTGATCTTGTGCACTTGGCGATACTTTTGCAGGAAGACGCGCATCGGTTCTGCGTAGTTGTCGAAGCCCAGCGATTCCATGGCGGTGAGCAGGTCGTCTGGAAGATGATGGTTTGTTTGCCAGATTGATGTGGACTTCCAGATAATTGTATACTAGCTGAACCCGGACGATTCTAGTCATTGAAGGGCTAATTTTCTTTTTGACGGGCCACGAGATAACTCCGCTTCATAACAAGCTATTTAGCCAGTTGTAGTATCAATCGATAGATCTCGACAAGCTCTATCTTGTCTGTGTGACTCGTGTAGCATGAGAACTATAAAGTAGACGAAAAGCGATACTTTTTTTTCTAGCACAGTAAGCATCCTAGAGAAAATGCTGAGCTCGTCGAGGTCTATCATTTGATACAACAACTGACTAAACGCATGTTGTCCACTTGTTCTTTATTCTGATTGTTTATCCTTTCTGATTCCAGTCTTTCTATCGAGCCATAATATCCTGCTCACCCGCCAATATCGTCTTTCTCTTCTGCTGCCCGCACATATCCGCCGCTTCGGCGGCGATGAAGCTGATGAACTCGGACGTGCACTCTTGCACACACTCCTTGGCGTCCTTCGCCAGCTTCGCGTTCGGATCCATTTGTCGCTTCATGAGACGGACGACGTTGGCTGGAAGAGACAGGTATTATCTCTATATGACAACTTGATGCTTTCAATTCGCATCAATACATGGTTTTTGGTGAGCAAATGTTTTCCTTACCTATTGGCAAGAATCTCTCCTGATCCAGCAACTTTTTCACTGCCGGCGCTGCGTTCTTCTTACTACAATTCAATTGTATTGGTGTTGGCTCATGGCTAGTGGATTGCTGTGAGTGATGGCTGCCAACGGAGCCTTGAGGCATCAGATTATCCACGTCATCTGTTGACTCGTGATGAAGTTGATCCGAAGACGTTTCTTCTTGCTCTATGGGAACTCTACGAAGCTCTTCTATAACTGTGTCTTCCGAGTCGTCTTCTGGAGCCATTATCTGTACGATTGAAGCGGATGTACATGGCTCGGACTCCATTCTATCTACAATCTGGAATACAGAATATTCTGAATTGTGGTGGAGCATTCAGTGCAGGGAGAAGAAATAAACCGTGTGTAGGCGCTTGCAAGCGGGCTTGCGCGCAAATCAATAAACCATAAGAGGAGAAGGAGAATTAGTTAGACTATATATGGTGCGGAAGGGGGAAGCAGTGGTGGTGGCGAAGAGAAAGAGAGGCATGCAATTAGGTAGGTTCTAGGTTGATGAAACCCCTAAACTGCTATACTGTCTATCCAGTGATTTTCAATGCTTTTTATGATGATTGAAGACATATTAATATATAGATCTCTAAACAATGAAAAACTACGATGAAGAAAATTTGAAAAGAACAAAAATGAGACTACGGACGATATCAAAGAACGATCATGGGGATGAGGGAAATTCGGGGGAGAAGAAAATGGGGAGGGGTTGTTGGAGCCTAGAGAAGAAGTGAGAGAACGGAGGAATAATTAAGCAGTCTTGGCTTGTTGAATGGCGGCCGATGGTCCGAGAAGCATCTGGCGTTGTTGGGCGACTTGCGTCTTCTCCAGATCGCTTCGTTCCTTCTCGATGATGTATGGAAGGAAGGCGATCAGCGACGTTGTTGAGACAACCCAGATGGTGTTTTTCGTCAGGGAGAACTGAAAATTAGTACTGTTTCAAGCCGAAGAGTTTCTCTGTTACTCACGACTCCCTTCACACCCCAAGCGGACCACTCGACTGTGGAATGGGCAAACGAGCGGAGACCGTCTGGGAACATCTCTCCGAGTCCCTCGATGCGCTCGTACAACGTCTCGTGCAGCTCCGAATCCGGAATCTCGTCCCACTCATCGCGAATCACTGACATTGTTCAGGCTGAAAAGCTTGACGTCAATATGAAAATGGAAAACGGTTAAAGATAAAGCATTCTGGCAGATAGACCAGTGGGAGTTGACAGTAGGTCAAGTGATCAACGATAACAATTTAATTTTTGCAGAAGTTTTTAAAAATTATCAAAGAAAAGAAAGAAAAATCAACAAGGATACGATTATAACGATTGGGTAACCAAAATCAGTTTGAATAACGAAAAACAGCGTAAAACAAGACAACAAAGATGAACCACAACAATTGGATCAAAAAACGAATGATTTAGAATGGGTAATTGAGATTAGGCTTGCTTCGCCAACATCTTCTTTCGTCGATTCTTGACAGACTTGGCTCCGGTTCGGGCAGCGGCACGCTTTGGCACTTTCGATTTGAACTGAGTTGGTTTTTTGGCGCGTTTCACGTTTCCGACCTGAAATTTTCGAACAATGATTGATAAGCGTGACGGTTAGCACTAACTGTATTGAATCCATCGTCTTCCTTAACGGCAGCTTGCTTGGCGGCAGCCTTTTTCTGGTTACGACGCTTCTTGTTGGCACGAGCTCCGGATCCGATGTTTTTCACTGAAAGGTTAATATTTACATCACGATTTTCGAAGGTACTACTTACTAGGAGCAGTTTCCACATCATCGTCGTCGTCCGAGTCGGCTCCTCCCTTCTTTTGTTTCTTGGCTTTCCCATTAACCTTTCCACCATTCTGTGTCACTCCCTCAGCCTCGTCTCCAGACTCCTCACCGGATGACTCCTCTTCCTGGGCGGCCTGCTTCTTCTTCTCTGACTTTTGAGTAGCCTTCTCCTTCTCTTTCTCCATCACCGCTTGCTTCGACATCTTTGCGTTGGACAACTTCTTGATCTTGGCAACGTAGAAACCGTCGATGTTGTGCACATGGGGGTAGTAGCGTTTGGTCATTGAGAGTGATGGGTGGAAGCGGTAGTCACGGAAGCGAGTGTAGCCGTCCACTCCGATGGCGAGGCCAGTTGGCACGAGTTCGCAGTGACGACGCTCGAGAAGGAAGTTGACAACGGCTTCGTTTTCCTCGACGAGAACGGAGCAAGTGGAGTAGACGAGGTAACCTGAAAAATAAAAGATTCTTTTTGTCGAAAAGTGTGCCCATACCTCCGTTCGGAGAGTTAGCGTCCAAGGAATCGAGAGCAGACAAAATCAGCTGTCTTTGAACTGTATGGCGTCTCTGAACATCTTGTGAGTCTTTGGATGTCTTCACAGACTGATCCTTCCAGATAACTCCAGTTCCGGAGCATGGCGCGTCCAAAAGAATACGATCGAATCCGTTCGGCTTGATTTTCGCGAACTCCTCTCCGCCCAAATTGCACACTACCGCGTTGTTGACTCCGAGACGATGCAAGTTACCGATGATGGCACGGCAACGATCGAAACTAGCGTCGTTGGCGAACAGTGTTCCGCTGTTTTTCATCAAAGCGGCAATATGCGAGGTCTTTCCTCCTGGAGCAGAGCACATATCGAGAACACGATCTCCGGGTTGTGGGGCGAGAGCCATCACTGGAAGAAGAGAGTTGAGACCTTGAATCATGTAGTGACCGGCGAGATATTCAGGAGTGGCTCCGACTGGAACCTGTGAGTCATAGACAACGAGTCCGACTTTGGTCCACTCAGCGGCTGGATCAACGTTCATTCCACGATTGATCAAGTTCTTAGCGAGATCACGACGCTTGACTTTCAGCGAGTTGGCTCTGATGGTGACTGGTCTTGGGTTATCGTTAGCCTCCAAAAACTCCAGAAGCTCTGCTCCGTTCGGGAACAAATCCATGAATTTCCCCATGAGGTAGTCGTTATATCCGTACTGAGAGCACAGATCCTTTTTGAGAACTTCGACGTATTGCGTGCGAGACTTGGCTGGGTCGCGACGGTTTTTGAAGTCTCCGAGAACTTGGATAACATCGGCGATTCGCTGTTTGATGATTTCAAGGTTCGGCACCGATTTCATCTCATTCTCAATTTCCTCGACTGTTGGGAGTTCGAAGGTTGCCTGATTGGCAATGTTGAGTTGAAGCTCTTCCTCTCCCTCCTTCAAAATCTTCTCCTTCTTCTTATCCAAAGCAGCCGATTGCTTTTCGATTGGAAGTTCGTCGTCATCTGAAACAGACAGTCGTACATTTTTAGATTCACGTATAGCTCACCATCATCCGAGTAATCATCTCTCAACTCATCATCATCATCACTTCCCTCGTGTTGCGTGAAATTCAAACCTTCCATTTCATCGTCGTCTTCATCAAGAAGCTGAAGCTTTTGGATCGATGGTTCTTCATCATCTTCTTCTTCTTCTTTTGAAGCAACTTTCTTGACCTTTTTCACAACTTTCTTCTTGGCCGATCCATCTCCGTTTTGAATGGCTTTTTTCGCCACAACCTTCTTCTTCTTTTTCGGGGTTGGAGCAGCTTCTTCAACTGGTCGTTTTACCGCTTTTTTAGGTTCTTGTGGCGTCGCCGGTGCCACCTTCTTCTTTTTCACGATAGCCATTTTCACCTGAAATGATAAACATGACTTGCATCACTTCTCGAGTAAGAGCACACAAGGAGACGATTCGGAACATGAATCAATGGTATAACACAAATTATTCGATTTTTGAAACAACATATTTTATTGAAATTCGCTCGAAAAACAGAACACAGTCGGAAATTACTGCACACCTAATCTCCCTAGTTTTCGAGAAATTTTGTGGATAAATAACTGATTTTAAAACGTTTTTGAATCAAAATTCGATGCTTTATCTTTTTTTCAATGTCTGGCAACAAAAAAATCAATCAAATCTGTAGAAATCGAGAAGAAACTGATTCCCTAAATTCGAAACAAATGAAAAAATGTGAAGCAGTGGTTCGGTGGAGCGCGCTTGCGCAGGGTCGCCGATGTGCTAGGCCACGAGAAAGTTAGGCCATGTGCCGGGAATTCGAAAACGAGCGTTGAAAAAGGTCTGCTGAACTTCAAACTACGAGAACAGTATTAGCAGACTAAAAAAAATCATCGCGCAATAAATCAATTTTTTTTTTGCTGAGTGCTTAGCTTTTCGGAAGAATTATTTATTGGGAAAGCTGAACGAAAAAGGATAAACAAAGCCAACAACAAACAGACCGATAACAAAAAATCCAGTAATAACAAAACAAAAATAGATTGATTATTGTCTCCAAAGTTTCAACACTTTGTCCTTTCCACCGCTAACGACCTTCGTTCCCTCTGGACTCCAATCAACTGTGAACACCTCGTCTCCGTGCCCCGGCAGATCGTAGTACAGACTTTTGGTCTTCAGCTCGTACACTTTCAGCGTGGAATCGGCGGATCCCGAAACGATGAGACGACTGTCAGCAGACCAAGCGACTTGGTAGACTGGTCCCACGTGGCCTCTGGAAAATATCAGCTTGAGAATGTCCAGGTGACGTTGGTTTACCTCAACGACGCAATATACTTTCCGGTTCTTCCACACCACAATTTGACAGACTTGTCGAACGAAGCCGAGGCGATGTAGCGTGTATCAGGAGAGAAGACTACTTGATTGACAAGCTGCATGTGTCCAGTCATCCGATTGATCGACTGTTTCGTCTCTTTCGGATTCCACATGAATAGAGTGAAGTCGTCGGATCCTGACACGAGACGTTCGCCACCGGCAATTTTGATGGCGGCATCGTATCGTTGCTGAGCCACTTTTCGGCACTGAAAATTATGAACTTAAAAACTGAGCTTGTTATCAATTTCTCCTACTTCCTCAGCAGTGTCTGGCTTTACACATCGCTTGCTGGGCTCGAAACAGGAAGTTCTGAGTGCATAATCTGTGTTGAGAGCTAGTGTGTTGATCCAGTGAGCGTGTCCTGTCATATTCCGGCACATGACACCATCATCAGCTCGCCACATTTTCACGGTTCGGTCCTGCGATCCCGAATAGATCAGACCCTCTCCACCCCATCTCAAGCAGGTGACCGATGCGGTGTGTCCACTGAGACAGCGAACGACAGTGCCTTTGACGGTGTCCCAGATGAAAATGTTGCCGTCTTTTCCGGAAGAAGCCAACAAGCGACAAGTGACATCTTTGTGCATTGGTTGCCAGGCTAAGCTGGTGATCCACTGCTTATGCCTTTTCAAGGTTTTCCCGATCTGCTGTCCGGTCTTCGCGTCCCAGATGCAAATTTCTCCATTCTTGCATGCCGATGCGATTTTGGTGGCATCCGGAGACCAGGCGATGCACAGAACCCAACTCTTGTGTGCTTTGCATGTATGCAGTGGCAGCTCCAACTCGATATCCCAGATTCGCATTGTCTGATCGCCGGATCCGGAAGCGAGACCACGTCCATCGGGGCTGAATTGAGCGGAGATGACTGGCTCGCCGTGACCGGGAATACTGGCGGAGCATCTGGTGACTGGGCGCACGCGGAACACTGCTTGCGGCTGGTAGACGAGTTTCAGAGTCTGGAAAATAACTTTTAATAGATTTACATTCTGAGTACACTTACAGTTTCGAAATCGATCTTTTCCAGTGATTTTCTGATATTGTCAACGATTTCGGCACCGTCTGTGGTAAAGAATGAGATGGGAACTGGATCATCGCTAAAGAAATTCACTATTATCGCCATTATAAAATTGAAGTCACACCTGTTTCCCAGCAATTGATTACACAAAATTTGCAACTGATTCGTGGAAATGTCGACTGGGACCAAGATTCCTGAACCTCCAAGTTCATTCTGATCCTCTGATACGAAACAGACAGAGATCTGTGGAGAGGTTGACTCTTCTTCGGTCATTTTGTTACCTGGAATTTTTCGAGACTACATTTCGCATTTATTGAAGCAAAATCAATAAGAAATCGGAGCTTTACTGAAAAAAGAATGGAAAAAAGTATAAATTCTAGTCGAATTTCTCAATGGAGCGCGAGTTGGACCCAGTTCCAATACTTCGGCCATCTCGAGTGACTCACTGTTTCTTTGCTATCAATTGCTCAAATTTGAATGTTTCTGTTTGTTCTTTAATTTTTATTAAACCCAAATAGATTTTCTACATAAAAATTGTTTGAATTTCAATAATTTCTATTCAATGATGAAGAAATAAGAGCCCAAAATAGAACCTCACGATGGCGGCCGAGTTTTCTGATGGCCTAGGAAAATATCGCGATTTTCGAAAAGAATTAACTGCCATTCTTGTCTTCGTTTTCTTCGTTCTTTTCTAGTTTAAACACTTCAAATTCTTCGGCGATTCATTCATAAACGATTCCATTTACAAGGTTAATTCATCTAAAAAGGTTTAAGATGATGATGTCGAAAGTCTCAAACCGTGAGGAGGACTCCATGAACAATGAGCCGTCCCTATCCGGTAAAACCATCATCGGATTGATCTACCCGCCACCGGATATTCGAAGTAAGAATCAAAATCTTCTTCTGCAATATGTTTAACCTCGTTTTTCTTACAGCAATCGTCGACAAAACCGCTCGTTTCGTGGCGAAGAATGGTGTCGATTTTGAGAATAAAATTCGCGAGAAAGAAGCCAAGAATCCCAAGTTTAACTTTCTCTCCATCACCGATCCCTATCATGCATATTACAAAAAGATGGTGTACGACTTTTCGGAAGGTCGTGTAGAAGCACCGAAACCACCACCAGCAGTTAAGGAGCATGTCAAGAAAGCAGAATTCATCCCTTCAGCGCCGCCACCGGTCTATGAGTTCTCGGCAGATCCATCCACTATTAATGCTTATGATCTGTATGTTTCTTTTACTTGGAAACCCTTATTAATCTTTACTATTTTCCAGCGATTTGATCCGATTGGTTGCCTTGTTTGTTGCTCGTAATGGTCGTCAGTTTTTGACACAATTGATGACAAGAGAAGCGAGAAATTATCAATTCGATTTCTTGAAACCGGCGCATTGCAACTTCACATACTTCACGAAGCTCGTTGATCAGTATCAGAAGATTCTGGTCCCTTCCACAAACATTGTGGCGCAGCTTCAAGACGATGCTACTAATAAGAAACGTCTTCTGGATGATATCAACTATCGTGTGTCATGGGAGAAGCATCAGAAGGGACTCAAGGATCGTGAAGAGGCGGAAGCAGAGAAAGAGCGAATGGCGTATGCTCAAATCGATTGGCACGATTTCGTAGTGGTGCAGACTGTTGACTTCCAGCCGGGAGATTCCTCCCAACTGCCACCTCTGTGTACACCGAAGGATGTGGGTGCTCGGATTCTGTTGGAGGCCAGAAACGAGATGCAGAAAGCTGCCGCTGAAATGCAGGAAATGGATATGGAGGAGAGCGACTCTGATGAGGAGATGGAGGCCGCCACTCCATCGGAAACACCATCGTTCACTGCTCCGCTGCCACCCACCAAGCAGAAGGATGTGATTGTGAGGGATTACGACCCGAAGAAGAACCAAAAGACGCAGCCGAAGCCGTCGAAGGAGAACTGGATTATTTCTCCGTTGACCGGAGAGAAGATACCGTCGGAGAAGCTGGCAGAGCACGTCAGATACAACACGGTTGACTCGCAGTACAAAGAGGATAGGGATCGACATGTTGGAGAGAGATCTGCTGAAGAGCCAGTGTTGGCATTGGGAGCTGATATCTCGAGAAACCTTGGCCAGTTCGCCGAACGTCGTACTGACATTTTCGGTGTTGGCGGAGAGCAGACGATGATCGGAAAGAAGCTGGGCGAGGAGGATACCGCTCAGCAAGGACAGAACAAACTGATCTGGGATGGAACCGAGGAGACGAGAGATATGATTACCCGAGCGGTGCAGAATCAGGTCACCATCGATCAGCAAATCAACGAGATCCATCGTCAACATGGTTTCGTTGCCGATCCGTCGAAGGAGAAGATCGGACAGCAGCAACAAATGCCCAGGCATCAGTCGACACAAGGAAGTGTCACTATCACACAAGGAATCGCCAATCTTCCAGGACAGATGCCATGGCCGGGAGCGCCTGGGGGACCTGGGGGACCTGGAGGACCACCGATGGGAATGCCAGGGGTGAGTGAGCTAGGTGAAAGTGTATTTTAATACTAAAAGTTTTCAGATGCCCCGTCCGATGGATTTTGGAGGTGGACCACCAGCGAAACGAGCACGTACCGAAGAGGATTTGGAGCCGGAGGAGGAATGGCTCAAGAAGGTCAATGGCTCGATTGAAGTTATGGTTCAATTGCCACAATCACCCGAAAACGGAATGGACGGCTCGATTGTGATGTTCAATGTTCAAGTGACAGCACCGGTAGGTCCAAAGTCTGTGTGCAAGGCACTGATTGCTCATTTTTCCAGCTCTCCGAACTGAAGCAACAAATCCAGGATCGGTACGCTATGGCGATCAGCAAGCAGAAGCTAGTCTCCGATGGATTCTTCGTGAAGGACAACCTGAGCAGCGCCTACTACAACCTGCATAATCGATCTCTCATCATTCTCCAGGTCAAGGAGCGCGGAGGAAAGAAGAAATAAATTGAGCGTTGTAACATTTCCCTTTTTAACTTATTTATGTTCGCTTTGATGATGATCTACATATAAAATTGAACTTGATTTTGTTGGTGTACTGATTTCAGATCTGAAGCCAGTTTATGAAAACGGCATTCACAAACCGAAAAACGCATTTCAATGAGTTTGGTCTGCTAGACTCCAAACTAAAGAAGAAGTGTTAGTAAGACAAAGATCATAACTTTAATTTGGGTCTGCTATACTACAAACTACATGAACAGAATTAGCAGACCAACGCGCTAACGGGGGTCGTTTGGGCTGAATGTTTCGAGGTTTAAGCTTGTTTTTTGAGTGTTTTTTTTTGGGGGAATTCAAATTTTGATTTCGCGTTTGTCTTTTCCCGTGACCTCCCGGAAAAAATGCCAGAAAATAGCATATGAAGGGAAGTGAAACTGGAAATCTCGTCAATCCCAACGGGTCCAGAAGAATTCAAATCGTCGTTCTTCGAAAATAGAGTTGTGTCGTTTTGTGAAAGCAACCATGACTAAGGAAGAAGTAGGTCTTTCCTAGAAAGGAATTCTTCTGGAGCTTCAATTTTTTTCCCAGAGAGCTATCGAAGCGATCACCGACGGTCTATTCGCCACGGAGACGGCCGTCGAAGCGATCCAAAACGCCGAAGTGCATCGTCGCGAGGCGGCGATCGAGCTTCGCGAGCTCCGCCTGCTGGGTCATGAGAATCTGCAGAAGTTGAAGGAGATGCTCACCGACTTGGAGGAGCAGGTGGATCGCGAGCGTGTGGGCAACACGAAATGGATGGATAGACGCATGGATCATGCGAAGGCAATGGCTGATGAGGCGGTGGGGAAAGGATCAGAAGAGACTTTTTGCAAGAAGTTAAACTTTCAGCTCTCCTCAACACTTATGGTGAAGGACGTGCAAACCTTGGAGAAGAAGGTGTCGATTCTCAGAGAGTCTGTCATCCAGGTCAACAAGTCCTATAAGGACTACTCGGAGAGTCTGAACATGGACGAGTTGCAAGATCAAGTCATCGAAATGGTGCATCGCGTCGAGAGACAGGAGAGGGAGGCGTTGAATGGGTTCGACTCGAAGGATGAGCAATCTGTAAGGATGTCTAGAAAAGTGCAGAATCTTATAAGGATAGTTTCAGCTGGAACGTGTTTTCCGCGGAGCCATCGAGGGTCTCTACGGAATGCGCTCCACGAATCCAAAGGTGATGGCGGAGGCGAAAAAGTTGGCGAAAGATTTGGCCATCTACCGCGACGCCGCTGCCAACAAGGTACTTTTTCGGAAGTTCAATGACCCCAAGTAACTAGAATCTTCCAGAACTTCTACGCAATGATCTCCTCCCCAAAGGGTATCAAGAAGTCGGCGGAGTCTGTATCGGCGAGCTCTTCGGAGTCGAAATTCGCCACCGACACTTCTTCGGGTGCCACTACCAACTCGACTCTCTCGCCTTGGTCCGACCATGACTCGGCAGTCTCGTCTTCTCAGTATTCGTCTGGCAATTCCATGCCGAAACAGAAGATGCCTAAGAAGAAGACGAAGTAGAGAAAGAGGAAGAAGAGCTGAGATACGAACACACGTCAGATATGAGTCCTATTCTTGAGTATTATTGTATTGTGAATGAAATGAGAAATGGTTCTTTTTTTCTTTTTCAGTTGGATATGGTTGACTTTGAGGAATTGAAAAGTAACCGAGTTTTCTGAATATTTGTGAGTGTGTCAAGCAACCATGGGTCTCTATTTTGTAGTTGAAGTTTTTTTTGTGAAAATTGTTGTCAAACCATTTATGAAGCGTTTAGTGACGCGACTCCAGAAGGTCAACTGCGAGCGTTTTTGGAATTCTAGAAGTAGCAATTTTATCTTACGATCTAACTAATTTCGCTGCGAGTTTCAAGAACAACTAACAAGTACAAATGAAGACCTAGAGTTGATAGACACACTCGCCAAATTTCAGACAAATTGAGTGGATGGAAATCGTTTTCTCTTTTCATTAAGGTTGACACTTGAACTTCAAAGTTTCGAAAGGTACATTGATTCGAACAAAACGACTATATGGATTAATCGATTTATTGTCTGAAGGGACTGGAAGAAATGAAAAAGGAAGAGATCTGAAGCATGAAAGTTTAAGGGAAACATAGGGATTTTGAGAGCAAGAATTTTTGGATCAGGAAAGGGGGTGGAAATGGGGCACTACAGAGAATGAGGGATCACAGTGAAACTAGAAAAAAAGAGATCCTAGTTGTGGCGTCTGGGTTGGTGCACTGGTCCGATGCACTTCTTGACCGAGAAGTTCTTGACGGAGGGGGCTTGAGCAGTGGGCACCTTGGCAGCCAACTTGAGTGCCTTGGAGACTCGCTCCTTCTTCTTCGTCATCATTGATGGTGGAGGTGGTCCCTCTCGCTTCTCCACCTTTATCACGAGCACATCGAAGTCCTTGATTCTTGGATTGTACACGTACTTTCTGCGTGGCCGAGTGGAGAGGATCTCCTCCTCCTGCTCTTCCTTGGACGGCACCCGTGGCTTTGGCTCCACACGAATCAACTCTGAGCGGTTGATCTTGTAGAGTCCCTGAAAACGAAGACATTGAAATTGGATGAAAAATGATAGATAACTTACGGTGGCTCCCACTAGCTCGAGAAACTTGCGGATGAGCTTCTTATTCTTGACGACGTTGACCTCTTCACACATATCGAATTCTTGGCGGTTGAGGGTAGGTGGGAAGGGAAGATGTGATGGTGGTATCCGATAATAAACATAGTGAATTCGGACTCTTAGCTGACTATTACTACTTGCTCCAGGGAAGAGAGGTCTCGACAAGAAGAAAAGGGGCGGGATTGTTGGACAGTGAGTGTCTGGGCGAAGGATTCAGATACGACAACGACCCGCGTCTCAAACACATGTGTTTAGTTTATCTGGAAAGGGAAAGAACATTAGTCATGGTTGTCAAGGGAAGAATAAGTTGTCTGGTAATAGTGCTTCCATTTGGAATATATGTACATGCAGTATTTAAAAACAGTGATTGACTCTGATTATTGAGAATGGCGGAGATCGATTTTTGAATTTGTATAAACTATCTGAAAACAAGTCAAAAATTCAGCGATATGATTTTGGTCTGCTATCTCGTTTTGTGTAGTTTGTAGTTTAGCAGACCCATTCTTCGCACGATGCAATGTTGGTCTGCTAATTAGTCAGCTGTAGTTTGTAGCTTTGCAGACCAACGTTAAACCGAAAGTACATCGGTTGATGCTCAAAAAGGATGAATGCGTTTTGAACTGAAATTCCTTTTTAAAGGATATTTTAATGTTTTCATCGCCGAATTTTGATCTATTCACAGCAGAACGTTTCAAACGCATCAAATCTTTTTCTCAAGATCTGAAAATTCAAGAGAACAAAAGACGACTCAAAGCAGTGCAACCAGCTTGATAGCCATAGAAAAAACCACGCTGGGCTCGTTGAATTTGTGACTGTCGATAGAGACTTTTCAACAAAACTCCATGAGACATTTTGGAATAAAGATTCAGTTAACAACGAGATAAGAAAGTAACGATAACAAGAAAATGAGTACTTCAGGACTAGAAGCACTGGAAGTATTCACAAAAAACAAAGAACAAATAAAAACGAAACAATGATCAACGAGCATTTAGATCTTGAAAGTCTTCAGCGGATCCTTGCCCTTCTTCTGGAACTTGTGCTTCAGCTTCTGGCGATGCTTCTGTCCCATATTGTAGCGACGATGCTTGCCAGGAGTGGAAAAGTCCATGCCACGTAGAGCTTCTGGTACCATGTAGGAGGTGACATCGGCGATAGCGGGAGAGTTGATCTTCAGCATCACTGGATGGCAATCCGTTTGCATCAGAAGCTTCTCACGTTCATTTTTGGCGAAGAACGTTTGGAGATTGGCGGAACGCATGAGCTCCTGACGAATCTCCTTCAGTCGAGCCTTCTTGATTACTCCCTTCGTGCACTTAGCAAGCGCCTCACGAGTTCGCAGCAAGAACGTGTCCAACTCCTTGATACGGAACTCGTATGGTTGGAGCACTTTTCGACCCATCTGTGAGTTGATTTCTTCTTGAATCGTCTCCAGATGAGGACGTTCTTGTGGAGTGCAGAAGGACAACGCCGTTCCTTTGTTGAAACCACGAGCAGTTCTGAAAGTAGATTTGTTTCCCTGCATGAGTTGCCGATTTCGCTCACCTTCCAACACGATGAATGTAGGCGTCTGTTGTTTCTGGGAAATCGAAATTCACTACATTCGAAACATGATGGAAATCGATGCCTCTCGACACACCGGACTCCTTATCCAACTTCTTTCCTCCCGATTTCTTCTTCTCCTTCTCTTTCGTTTCATCAGCAGCCAACTCCTCCTTCAACTTCGATCCATCCGCATCAGAGACATCCGAAGCGATGACGATTTGATAGGATCCTTCGTTGAACTGATTGATGACATGGCAGCGCGAGTTGGCAGGCATCGCTGAGTTCAGAATGCACGACTTCAAACCGAAGACACGAAGAATTAGCATCAGTTTGTAGCATCTGTCGATGGAGTTGACAAACAAGATCGATCGTCCAACAATCAGCTTCAGTTTGAACATGGCAACGAGGATGGCGAATCTCTCTTCATCGGATCCACAAGTTAGTTGGTATTGAGTCAATTGATCCGAATTCGGAAGGTCTCCTTCTGTGAGCTTGATAGTGATCACTGGTCCAGTCATGAACAGCTTTTTCAAGGTGGTCATGTCGTCTTTGAGGGTGGCAGAAGTCATTACGCATTGATAGGTTGGTGGAAGTTTCGAGCGGATTTTGCTGAAAATTTAGACGAATTGAAGAACTCTTTCTAACTTCCACTTACATCATCTCCTCCTCATAACCAAAGGACAGCAACAAGTCAGCCTCATCCATGACCAGATAGTTGACCATTGTGCAGTACTCTGGACGCAGTGCGCACATTCGCAAAAGTTTTCCCGGAGTCGTTACGACGACATGCGAACGATCCTCGATCCAGACGGAGTTCTCCTCTTCGTTGATATCGCACAGATTGATGGCCTGGAATGAATCATTATAAGACTTCAAAACATCTTCGAATTGTACCTGCAAGAATGGCAAGGCTTGCGAAAGTTTCACGAAGAGCTTGTAGATCTGTGTGATGAGCTCTTTGGTGGGAGCGATAACCACTGCAGATGGTCCAACTGTTCCATCGTTCGTTTTCGATTCGGTGATGAGTTTTTGGACGAGTGGAATCAAGAAGGCTCCGGTTTTTCCTGATCCGGTACGAGCTCTGCCCATGACGTTTTTGTTCTCTAGCGCTAAGGCAATCAGAGACTCCTGAACTTGTGTTGCTTTCTCCCAGCCGAGTTCTCCGATGCTCTGAAAAACAGCTTTTGAAATTTATTTCAATATTGCCGTTTTTTTACCTTCAAAATTCTTTCATCTAATCCAAAGTCCGCGAACGTCTTGTGCTCTGGCTCGAAATCCATCTCATCGACTTGAGGACCGACTAAACTCTCCATGAGCTTTTGCCGTTTCTCTGCCTGGCTCTTCTTCAGCTTGTGCTTCCTTTTTCTTCCTTTCACTTCCTCTTTCGCTCCCAAATCAACCGAAACTTCGATCTTCTTCGATTTTTTCTCTCTTTTCGGCTTCTCAACTGTTTTTGGTGCCTCTTCTTCGGCAGCGAACTTCACCGACTTCTTTTTCTTTTTCACGATCTCATCTGGCGCCATTTTTATTACCTGAAAATTTCTGAATTTGGATTATGACTTAACTTTTAAAATCTAAAAAAGAAGGAAGGAAATTGCGAAAAATAAAAATCAGAAATATGCCAACGCACGGAAAATGGGTCAAGCAAAAAGTTGACGTCTTTCTCGTGATTCGCAATCGCGCCCTATTGACAGCTAGCTTTTAGTGCGGGAAGAGCTCGGTTTTGAAATTAATTTTTGGAATTATCAGGAGAATTTCAGAAAATTATCAATTTCTGAGAATTTCATTCAGAAAATACTAATTCCCTATAATTTTCAGCTCTCGACTATGAGCGATAAACAGTATAATCCGAGGGATCGAATCAAAAACCATCTGAAACGGAAATCAACGAGCACTAGAAACGTCAACAGTCCAGCAGCGACGACTCCTGCCGTAACTTTTGAAGGTCTAGACAAGGATTTCAATGCGGAAAGTTGCCCGGTGCCAGCGAATCCATTCAAAGTGAGCCGTGGACTTGATTTCTGGAGGAAACTGTGTTATTTTTTCAGGTCTCCTCTCCCCAAAAGAAGCGACGAAACCAGGTGACATTCTACGAGGAGACCGAGAATGCTCAAGATTCATTTAGTGCGAGTCTTCTGAAGTATGAATTGCAAAAAATGGGAATTCCTGTAAACAATTGAGTTTTAGAACCGAAGAGCAACCGAAAACACCGACGAAACCGCTGAGAACTTCGCCAAGGAAGAGGAAGACTCCGGCGATTTCCAGAATAAAAAGTTTCGATCCAGTACTGAAATTTGAACAGTTTCCAGTTCACATTTGTGTTTTTTGCAGTCTCTCCTCCAAGAACTCCACACCGCCGTCGATTTCTCACAACTGCTTCCCACATCCTCATCCGGTAGCTCGATTCCGAACGAAGTGCCTCAAGAATCGTCGCTAGACATGCCGATTGATTTCCGTCTCGGTTCGAAGCTTCGACTCGTCTCGAAAGTTCCGTTTCCATGGATGAACACTCGAAAGTCCACGGGTATGGTGGGCGTTCGAATTCCGGCGATCGAACGATACGATGCGCTCAAGTTCTATAATCGAATGTATATTTCTGGACAGGAGGTGATTTGAATTCACTTTTCTTATAACGATAAGTGTTGTGTTTCAGGATATCTATGCTGACCCGCCTTCCACGCCACTGGCGTTTCTGGAAGCTTCCGCTCTCTACTACCAATTCCCAGTAGTGCCTGGCATGACGTTATACCCTCGAATCACATCAGAGCTAAAGTAAACGATGCAATCTTGACATGAAATAACTGAAAGCTTTTAGAACTGTCCAACGCATACCACTGCCGCCACCATGTACAGACACAATGCTCAATCAGTGGGTCGAGTGTTACGAGCAGCTGTTCATGTCCTACAAGAAAGGAGAGCGTGATGGCTTCTATGTGGCGTCCGCTGTGTTCAACGTGTTGTTCACCAAAACAACTGAAGATCCAGAAGACGTAGATACGCTCGGAGTGGCTCCAGATGAGACGTCACAATCTTGTTTCCGCTCGTTTAAAGGCCAGGAGATGGTGGCACTGGTGTCTCATACAACATCGTCGACGAGGGAGCATTTGAGGAAACAAGGTGAGTCGCAGAACACATACACATTACATACTCTGACGGACGATCAATCTCAACTCAATTCCAGGCGTCGACTACGAGATGATCGGTGCGAAACAAAATCCAAAACGGAACAGCAGCAACTGTCTCTTCGGTCAGAACACGTCGACCATGGACTGTCTGATATCGAGTGACTCGCGTGAGAACTCTCGAATGGGAACGCTTTCGGAGGCCATGACGTCGGCGGCTGAAACTGAGAGATGGATATTGGGCGCTGATGAGAAGAAGAAGGACGCGAAGGGAAGCGATGTCAGCAGTGAAGATGAGAATGAGAGCCCGACAAAAGCGAATGCCGACTGGCTGAAAGAAGTGGGAGTGTCGCCGAGACAAGTGAAGGGAGTAAGCACTGCCAGGAGACAACTCTCCACTCAACTATCCGAACGAGAAGGAATCTCGTCTCTTCTGGTCAGAGGTCCCGCCGTCCAATCGCTCTACAACGCTTTGATGTCTTCGGACATCGTGCACGAAAAGACAGGACCCTACACGAAGATTCCGCCCACCCTGATTGCCACGTCGCCGTTTTTGTACGGGCAGTTGTTGAGCTTGAGTGTGAGTGTGAAGGGATGGCAATTCTAGAATGAGTTGTTTGTTTCAGAAATCTTCCCAGATCATCTCAAAAGCAGGCACGAAGTCTCCAGAGTACGTGCTCGAGTTGGATGGTGGACCGATTCTTCCACATTGTACAAAAATGGTGAGCCTGTGAACACTTCGAGCCTATCAGTTTAGATCTTGTATTTCAGCTTTCCAAGTTCATCCGCGCCGCTCGACTCTGTCGATCTGCCGAGGAGAAGGCCGTCCAGATGCAGGTCCAGGATCGACACACCAGTCAAGGAATGTCCAATTGGACGACCCGAGCCACCAACTGGAACACTGTGACGATCCATGAAGACTGTGTCAAGTGGACGAAGAAAGAATGATTATTGTCAATTTTTTCATATTTTTTCAACTGTCACATGAGCAATAGAATTGATGTTTCACAGTATGTGCAAGTTATATTATCAAAACACACATTGCTGGAAAACTTGGAGAGAGAGAGAGAGAGAGAGAGAGAGAGAGAGAGAGAGAGAGAGAGAGAGAGAGAGAGAGAGAGAGAGTCGTTCATTTCATTCTTGCCGCATACAGAGAAGATGTCGGTCCGAAAAACTGTGTCAGACCTTGATATATGATTTCGAAAAAAAACATAGGAAAGCTGCGATCAAGTTGACATTTGGAGTGTTAGTATTGAGACTACAAGATGTTAAACATCGAATTCGTTTGGTTAGAAATTAATCGAAAATTGAGCATAACAAATTGAACGAAACAGTTCAGGAAAATCTCGAAAAAAAGTTTGTTCAGAGCTTTGGCGGGAAATTGGCGAGGCTCCTCCCATTTTGGCAATTCCGCCGCAAAGTTTTCACCAATTGCAATGGATTTGCGATTTGATCTATTCTCCAGTTCAAAAAAGCAGCGCCAATTGAAATTTTCAAAGTGGGAGGAGCCTCGCTAATTTCCCGCCAAAGCTCTGAACAAACTTTTTTTTTCGAGATTTTCCTGAATTGACAATAGAGGGGAAAAAAAATTCAATTTAAAGTATACACCTCTACATCTCTCTCTCCACTCGCTCCAGAAACTGTCTTAGTCGCAATTGAGGCCCTTTTGATTCTACGCAGATGGAAGGGTTTTTTGATTCGTTTCGTCGATTGATGTAGCAACTCGGGGTCCATTTGCCAAAGCAATCTGTAACGCCCAAATCATCTATCCGATATTCCGTAAGAGGGGAAAACTTACAGAAGAGAATGTTCCAAGTGCCGCTGTGCTTCTTTACAAAGTTTCGAACATCGAAATTTTCTTGAATATCTTCCCAATTTTCCGTATCGTAGCAGATCGAAATAGCAAACTGAAAAATAAGGAAAGATAATTCGGGTCCTTGCCAACGGAAAACAATCGTCACTAACTTTGCGCGTGGCGTATCTCCTGAAATCTCGGTATTCTTCTGTATCCGAGGTGAACTGAATTTCACCTCTCTGCTTGGCACCTCTCCAGTCTCTCATGAACTTGAGGTTCAAGTGTTCCTTCTCCCACTCTTCCGACGGCTCACCGCCACACAAATAGATGAGTCCGTCCAGTGTGTAATACTCTGCCTCTTTCAACAATTGCATTTTTTGTAATTCACAGGTTGGAATCGGTGTGTCACCGTCACGAAGGAAGTTGAGAACAAAATCAAAATTTTTAGGAGAGCGGTCGATGAAGATGCAGCCAGATTTGTCGAGAGTGGGCTGAAATTGTGAGAATTCTTCGAATTGTCATGCTTTGGGTCTGCTGTCCTTTTTAGTGATTTTGATCAGAAAAGTGATTTGGGTTTCAAATCTGCACTCTCTTATTAAATCCGGTAGTCCCCACTTTTTCAAATTGCCAAAAAAACAAATCTGGAAAAAATCGTGGAAAAAATCTGTCACACTCTTTTTGCATTAATAACTCGGCTCAAAATGGAGCTCTCGGAGAACTTTTTTTTTTCTTCCCCTTTAAACACGTGGAGCCATTGTGACTACAAAAATTCACATCATTTGGAGCATTTTGGGGTCCGTGGTGAGCCGGAAAGCGCGAGCCACCAAAAACTCAAAAAGTTCCTTTTTTATATTCGTTTGAGAGAACCAGTAGATCAATCGATTTGAAATTTGAAATTCCCTGATAACTTTTTATGCTCTATCGATCTATAATATTTTCACTACACGTTTCAAAAAAAATTTTAGGCTCCGCTCACTTTGGTTTTCCGATCATAACTCGCTTCGTATTGGGAATTATGCAGATATTCGGTCAAAAATGGACGTAGAATAAAAAACTCCCTCGATCTATGTCAAATTGTTCAACATTTAGTTGAAAAAATTTTCAAGATGAGCGATATAAGATGTTTTTGGTTTTCTAACGCCCAGTATTGAGAAGTTTTTTGATGGGGAGGGTTGAATTTTGGAATGTTATTGCTCATCACGTCTTCTCGTAGGATACCAAGTTTTGAAAGTTTTGCTTCAGTTTCAACCTACTTATGACCATTTGTATACCACACAGGGCAAAAATTGCTCAGAAATCTTGAATTATGAAGGTTCTCAGCGTAACATTTTTCATTGAAACTTTTTTTAGCGATGAGATCATATTGTCAGATTTTTTGTGAGATCTCATTTGGTTCTGATTGATTCTATCCAAGCTTAAGTTCACAAAATACAACCAGTAATACGGTGCAGCCGTGTCCAGCGACGCGTAGCGTCGCTAGTTCAAGAAAACACAGTAAACTACATAGTAAGATGACAAGGTCAGTTTTCTAAAACAATGGTCTTCAGGGTTTTTTAGGGTTATCAATGGATGTTCAGAGCTTGCCACACTTTTTTGGGACTGTCCGAAATGCTTCAAAACTTTTCAGCACTTTCTGACGCCTTCCTGTTTGTATGATTCAATTTCTTCACGTTCAGAATAAACATAAAAAATCGAACAAGCTCAAACTTCATGTTTTCGAGAAAAAATATTCTTGAGCATTGAACAGAATGCTCGAAAATCCGTCTTCGCAAAATGTTTCTGTCTTATTCTAACCAAATGTTCATCGTTTCTTCCCATTGGTGGGTGCAAAAATTTTGAAAAGCCTACTTACGGTGAAGCCCGACTCAAACATTCCTTTGAAATATCCATTGTATTTGGTGAGTGTCGAACGTGTCGTTTGAAATACTTGACCTCCAACGTTCAGATTTACAACGTCTTCATATGCCATGACGATATGAGGCTACAATAACGTTTCATAGACGCATGATATTCTCTAGGATTACAATAACTGAAAAGTTGCAAAAGTTTAGTTTGAAAAGATTCAAAATCGATGAAAGTGGATGGCCTGGGTGACAGAGAGGGGACGGAGAAGAGAGAAAGAGTATGTAAATGAAGAACCCTCTCCTTGAGGGAAGAGGTTGGACAGAAGAGGAAAAAGAGCGCGAGGAAGAAAGAGGAAGCAAGAAAAAGAGAAGTAATTGGAGGACAGCTCACTGAGAGAAGCGAGCCACCATCTGGTCAGAAGACGGAAATAGAGTGCAATGGGTGTTCTTCAAGTCTAATATGATAGATCATGACCAGAGCACCACCAACGCCCCCCTCGAAGACAATAAAGCAAAAAAAGGAAAATATTTTTTCATCTGATATTATGACCTGATAGAAATTGAGCACAGCATTGAAAGGCAGGAGAACTGGTCTGCCAAACTATGAATTCTTCTGTCAATGACAATTACGATTGGGTGACAGACATCGCGGTATTCTTTTGGATCCGAGGTGAACGGAATTCTACCTCTCTGTTTGGCACCTCTCCAGTGTCTCATGAACTTGATGTTCAAGTGTTCCTTCTCCCACTCTTCCGACGGTTCACCGCCATACAAATAGATGAGTCCGTCCTGGGTATAGTACTTCCTCACACTTTATGTTAGAGATGGATCTGCGAGCGTCGAGTTTTGGAGAGTCAATACGACCCGAATCATGTGACGATAATGCTGATTTCTCATTCAATCTGGTGGCTTGGTTTTACTCTGAACTTGAGCCACATTCTGGATGAGCCGAGGGATCTCCTCCTCCTCCGATTTTCTTGCTTTTCAGTGCCGTGGTCAAGAATTGCTGGGTGATAATTCGATCAAAGCGATCATATGAAACTTGAGAAGAAAAACCGATTGCGCTGTTGTTCGTCTTCTATCCAAATAGAGCTCCACTTATTTGTTCTATCTCCTTCTTTCTTTCTTTCTCTCTTTGTTGTCCCCTCTCTGATCCTAGGCATACACTGAACCACTCTTATTGATTTTTGTCCTTTTCAAACTGAAGCTTTACAATTTTCAGTTATTTTAGTCCTAGGGAATATCAATAATATACCCTGATATCCTTACTATTCCGGCACCCCCGTCCTGTCACTTTGAACGAAGTTATCTCGGTTCTTGTACTAGTCACCGAAAAGTGAGCAACTAATAAAATGTTTATGGCCTTATGAGCAACATTTTAACAGGTGGCCACTTTTTGTATGTAAATGAAGGACCCTCTCGTTGAGGGAAGAGGTCCGCCAGCTTGACAGAAGTCGAAAAAGAGCGCGAGTAAGAAAGAGGAATAGACAAAGTAAAAGCAAGAAAAAGAGAAGTAATTGGAGGACAGCTCACTGAGAGAAGCGAGCCACCATCTGGTCAGAAGACGGAAATAGAGCGCAATCGGTGTTCTCCAAGTCTCATTTGATCGAGCATGACCAGAGCACCACCGTCGTCACCACCGAAGACAATGAAGCAGAAATAGGAAACTATATTTTCATCTGAAATTATTACCTGATAGAGCTTGAGCACAGCATTGAAAGGCAGGAGAACTGGTCTGCCAAACTATGAATTACAGCGAGAAAAATAGCAGAACAATATGAGATGAGAAGCTAGATTCGATATGTTTTGACCCAACTAAACTACGAACCAAAATAAGTTCTTCCATACAAACAGGTTTTGGGGCTTATATCTCATTTCTTGAGTGAGCAAGTGGAAATCTGAGTTCCCATTTTAAATCCTTGACGTTGGATTAGCCTTGCCGGCCTATCGCGGAAATCGATTTCGTGTTGAGAGAAGCGAACCCGAGCGTCACGAAATTTCTCTCTTCCTCCTTCTTCCTCGCTCTCTATTTCCGTCTTCTGACCAGATGGAGGACCTCTTCTCTCCGTGAGATGTTCCCTCTCTGTCACCCAAGCCATTCACCAAATATCTTTCATCGATTCTGAGTCTTTCAAACTGAAGTTTTGAAATTTTTCAGTTATTTCAGTCCTAGGGAATATGCATCTATGAGACGTTATTTCTCATATCTTCATGGCATCTGAAAAAGTTGTGAAGCTAAACGTTGGAGGTCAAGTATACCAAACGACACGTTCGACACTCACCAAGTACGATGGCTATTTTAAAGGGATGTTTGAGTCGGGCTTCATGGTAAGTAGACTCCGCCTAAGTCCGCCCACTTTTTTGAAAACACGCATTTGCACCTACGTGAAGAAACGAAGAACAATTAGCCAGAGGTTTGAGCCTAATTAATCCTCAAATATTGAATCTGAACATGATGAAATCGAATAGTAAGGTCCCAGAAAGTCCTGAAAAGTTTTGAAGCATTTCGGACAGTCCCGAAAACATTTGGCAAGATCTGAACGCTAAAAAGTAATCCCGAAAAGAGAATCACTGTTTCTGAGAAGTGACCTGGTAAAACTACTATGTAGTCCACACTTCAATAATTTCTCAAGTTTAAGACACCAACCACTTTTCTGATTACAGCAGAGCCAAGTTTTGAAACATTCAAACATTTTTCACAGTTTCAGCCCACCCTCGATGAATCTGGCTGCATCTTCATCGACCGCTCTCCTGAAAATTTCAACTTGGTTCTCAATTTCCTTCGTGACGGTGACACACCGATTCCAAAATGCGAATTCCAGAAGAGTCAATTGTTGAAAGAGGCAGAGTATTATACCCTGGACGGACTCATCTATCTGTTAGGTGGTGAGCCGTCGGAAGAGTGGGAGATAGAAAACTTGGATCCCAGTTTCATGAGAGATTGGAGAGGTGCCAAACGGAGAGGTGAAATTCAATTCACTTCGGATCCAAAAGAATCAAAAGATTTCTGGAGATATGCCACGCACAAGTTGAGTGAAGATCTTTCGACACCGCGATCGGTTGAGAAAAGGATCCGAATTATCTGTCCTCATTTTTCAGTTTGCTATTTCGATCTGCTACGATACGGAAAATTGGGGAGAGATTGATGAAAATGTCGATGTTCGCAACTTTGTACAGAAGTACAGTGCCAAATGGAACATCCTTTTCTGTAAGTTTTTTTTTCTCAAAATCGGATACAGTGCAGTCAATATCTATAGGGCCCCCCCCCCCCCCCCCTGATTTTGGGGGTTCAGAAAAAACGAAATAGATATCGAATATCTGTAAAGTGTGGTATGAAGATGAAAATTTGGTTCCTGAGGTTTCTTTGCATCAGAAATCGAATGGCGTTTATAGATTTTCGATATCTATTTCGTTTTTTCTGAACCCTCTAAATCAGGGGGGGAGCTCCTATAGATATTGACCGCACTGTATATGACCTAAACGTTACAGATAGCTTTGGCCAATGGCACCCGGGTTGCCGCATCAGTCGAAGAAACGAATCAAAAAACCCTTTTTCTATCTCCTCACCGTCAGGCACTCGATTGCAAGCCAACGAGTTTTTGGAGCGAGTGGAGAAAGAGATACATCTATTTTCTTTAAATTAAGCCTTTTTTTCTCCTTTTATTTATTTGTCTTCTTCTATTCACTGTTTCCCTTTATGGCTCCGTATCGTTCAATTATTAATGCTCAAGTTCCGATCAATTTCTAACAGAACAACATCGATACTCACCTACTCGGAGTTTCAAGTAGTTATTTGAATTTCGCTTTTTTCTGATCTATTTGAGTGGTGGTGAGCCGTCGGAAGAGTGGGAGAAGGAACACTTGGATCCCAAGCTTATGAGAGACTGGAGAGGTGCCAAGCAGAGAGGTGAAATTCAATTCACCTCGGATCCAAAAGAATACCGAGATCCCTGTCACTTGGTTCCAATCGTAATTGTCCTTGCCAGAAATAAACAGAGGAGAGGTCGGTTCGAAAACTGTTTCAGGTCTTAAACGAATTCATCATTTCCCACAAATTTAAGAAAAATGAAATTCAGTGTTGAGAATTAAGAGTTTAGATGAATAGTAGATTTATTTGAGTGAATCAAGAAAAGGGTCGACATTCAGAGAACTGTGATTTAGTTGACATTTGGAGTGTTAGTATTGAAACTCCGAGAAGGTAAACATCAAATTTGTTAGGTTATAAATTGATCGATAATTGAACATAAAAAGTTGAACGAAACAGTGAATATTATTTAGAGGGGAGAAAACTTCAATTTGAAGAATGCATCTCTACATCTCTCTCTCCACTAGCTCCAGAAACTGTCTGATTCGCAAATGAGGCTCCTGTGATCTTGGAAAGACGATAGGTTTTTTTGGTTGGTTTGGTCGATGGATGAAGTAATTCGGAATCCATTTGCCTAAGCTATCTGTAAGATCATTTACCCTATTTTGCGAGGAAAGGAAAAACTTACAGAACAGAATGTTCCAAGTGCCGCAGTGCTTCTCTACAAAGTTTCGAACATCGATGTTTTCTTGAATATCTCCCCAATTTTCCGTATCGTAGCGGATCTTGATAGAAAACTGAAAAATGTGGAGAGGTAATTATGGTCCTTTCCATCGGATTGTGGTGCCGAAAATCTTCACTCACCTTGCCCTTGCTATATCTCACGAAATCTCCGTATTCTTTTGAATCCGAGGTGAACTGAATTTCACCTCTCTGCTTGGCACCTCTCCAGTCTCTCATAAACGTGGGATCCAAGTGTTCTTTCTCCCACTCTTCCGACGGCTCACCACCTAACAAATAGATGCGTCCATCCAATGTGTAATACTCTGCCTCTTTCAATAATTGACTTTCCTGGAATTCGCAATTCGGAATCGGTGTGTCACCGTCACGAAGGAAGTTCAAAACCAAGTCAAAATTTTTAGGAGAGCGGTCGATGAATATACAGCCAGATTTGTCGAGGGTGGGCTGAAACTGTGAAAAATCATTAAATATTTCAAAACTTGGCTCTACACAAAACTGCGAATCTAATGAAAAAGGTGGTTGGGGTTTTAAACTTGAGAAATCATCGAAGAGTGAACTACGTGTAGTATTTTGAGCCGACATCTTTACAACGGTCCTCCAAGGTCTTCAGGGCTTACTCCATTTTAGCCTATTCAATTTCTACATGTTCAGAATGAACATGAAATTGAATAGGCTCAAACTTCATGTTTTCGAAAAAAAAAAGGATTTTTGAGCATGCTCAGAATGCTCAAAATGATGCATGCCTTTTACCCGTTATGGCCAACTTTCTTCGTTTTGTTCCACATTAACGGGAGCAAATGTGAGTTTCTGAAAAGGAGCGGAGCCTACTTACCGTGAAACCCGAATCAAACATTCCTTTGAAATAGCCATCGTACTTGATGAGTGTCGAACGTGTGGTTTGGAATACTTGACCTCCAACGTTTAGCTTTACAACTGTTTCAGATGTCATGACGATAAGATGCTACAATAACGTTTCATAGAAAATTTGGATTATTACCATACTCAATCAGTGGGTCGAGTGTTACGAGCAGCTGTTCATGTCTTACAAGAAAGGAGGGCGTGATGTTTTCTATGTGGCGTCCGCTGTGTTCAACGTGTTGTTCACGAAGACTACTGAAGATCCAGAAGACGTAGATACGCTCGGAGTGGCTCCGGATGAAACGTCTCAATCTTGTTTCCGCTCGTTTAAAGGCCAGGAGATGGTGGCACTGGTGTCTCATACAACATCGTCCACGAGGGAGCATTTGAGGAAACAAGGTGAGTCGCAGAACACATACACATTACATACTCTGACGGACGATCAATCTCAACTCAATTCCAGGCGTCGACAACGAGATGATCGGTGCGAAACAAAATCCAAAACGGAACAGCAGCAACTGTCTCTTCGGTCAGAACACGTCGACCATGGACTGTCTGATGTCGAGTGACTCGCGTGAGAACTCTCGAATGGGAGCGCTTTCGGAGGCCATAACGTCGACTGCTGAAACTGAGAGATGGATATTGGGCGCTGATGAGAAAAAGAAGGACGCGAAGGGAAGCGATGTCAGCAGTGACGATGAGAATGAGAGCCCGACGAAAGCCAATGCCGACTGGCTGAAAGAAGTAGGAGTGTCGCCGAGACAAGTGAAGGGAGCAAGCACTGCCAGAAGACAACTCTCCACTCAACTATCCGAACGAGAAGGAATCTCGTCTCTTCTGGTCAGAGGTCCCGCCGTCCAATCGCTCTACAACGCTTTGATGTCTTCGGACATCGTGCACGAGAAGACAGGACCCTACACGAAGATTCCGCCCACTCTCATTGCCACGTCGCCGTTTTTGTACGGGCAGTTGTTGAGCTTGAGTGTGAGTGTGGAGGGATGGCAGTTCTAGAATGAGTTGTTTGTTTCAGAAATCTTCCCAGATCATCTCAAAAGCAGGCACCAAGTCTCCGGAGTACGTGCTCGAGTTGGATGGTGGACCAATTCTTCCGCATTGCACAAACATGGTAAGCCTGTGAACACTTCGAATCTATCAGTTTTGATATTGTATTTCAGCTACCGAAGTTCATTCGCGCCGCCCAACTTTGCCGATCGGCCGAGGAGAAGGTCGCCCAGATGCAGGTTCAGGATCGGCACACCAGTCAAGGCATGTCCGATTGGACGACCCGAGCCACCAACTGGAACACTGTGTCGGTCCATGAAGACTGTGTAAAGTGGACGAAGAAAGAATGATTCTTGTCAATGTTTTTTTCATATTTTTCAACTTTCACATGTGCAATAAAATTGATGTTTCACAGAATGTGCAATTTATATCATCAAAAACTTCACACATTGCTGGAAAACGAACACATGATGATACCGATCTTGTGAAGAGGGAGAGAGACGTCGTTCATTCTTGTCACATACAAAGAAAAGATCAATCCGAAAAACTCTATCAGGCCTTGTACGAGTATACAGGGTGGTCCATAATTATCCGGACAAATGTATCGTGGTGGTACTCAGAAACCAGTTGACCAAAACACATGAAACTTGTCAATGTACTTTTTTGGTCGCTAACGAAAAGTTTTTGGATATTCATGAACCATCCGATATCCCCTTACTTCGATGACAGCTCGGAGAAGCCATAGGTTGTGGTCAGTGTTGGCACGCGGCTTTTGGCTGACAAATTGTGTCATTCTGGGATCAAGATACTTAGGGAGCCAATATTTCGGTGAGATCTAGCCCAAATATCTTTCTTCAAGACACTGTAACTTTGTTGAGTTTTGTGCCCATTTTCACGAAAGAAACGGAAAATGGTCCATGAAGCAAAACCCGTAACTAGAGCCGGGTGAAAATCATGGTGGATTGTTCTACCTTTGTCAAAAACTTCCGCAACTATCCAGGCAATAACTCAGAAACTTTGGAAGTTAAACCTCCGCCTTTACGGTAGTAGTGGTATAAAACAAATTGTCAACCAATACCTGCGTGCTAATAATGCAAAATAGGGCAATTTACCCTCTCCTTCTCCGGGCAGTCATGAACGAGAAAAAAGGTCGGATGAGACATGATCTTTACTATTAACAAACGCAAAATTCCGTCTGTGTGTGTGTGTCTGTTTGTTACCCGTTCGCTGGCTCTAGCACGGTTCCGCCTGGACCAAATTTTCTAAATTTTTTACAGGACATCAGAATTGGAGTCTTAATGATGCCAGTCTATTTAGATTTTCGATTTGACAAAAAATGAGCTCATGCGGTCTCAAAAACCTCATTTTTCCTCCAGGGAAAGTTTTTCGCGCGCAAATTTTACACGGATAGATCAAAACGTTTAGGCCTGCCCGAAGGGCCCCAGAGGGGCGCAGCCCTCTGGTTAGATAAAATTTATCAAATATAATCCAATGAATTATCCTGCCAAGTTTCATGACTTTTGGTCATCTGGTTCTCGAGTTCTACCAAATTTCGCCTCCAAACGTCTTGTCCGGTTAATTATGGACCACCCTGTATGGTTTCGAAAAAAAAATCTCGGAAAACTGCGATCAAGTTGACTTTTGGAGTGTTAGTATTGAGACTCCAATATGGTAAACATCGAATTCGTTCGGTTAGAAATTAATCGAAAATTGAGCATAAAAAATTGAACGAAACAGTGAATGTTATTTAGAGGGGAAAAAAGTTCAATTTGAAGAATGCTTCTCTACATCTCTTTCTCCACTCGCTCCAGAAACTGTCTTACTCGCAATTGAGACCCCTGTGTTTCTACGGAGATGGAAGGGTTGCTTGCTTCGTTTCGTCGATTGATGTAGCAACTCGGGGTCCATTTGCCAAAGCTATCTGTAACGCCCAAATCATCCATCCGATTTTTAATGAGGGAGGGAAAACTCACAGAAGAGGATGTTCCAAGTGCCGATGTGCTTTTTTACAAAGTTTCGAACATCGACACTTTTTTGAATATCTCCCCAATTATCCGTATCGTAGCAGATCGAAATAGCAAACTGAAAAATGAAGAGAGATAATTTGGGTCCTTCTCAACGGAAAACAATCGTCACTAACTTTGCGCTTGGCATATCTCCAGAAATCTCGGTATTCTTCTAAATCCAAAGTGAATTGAAGTTCCCCTCTCTGCTTGGCACCTCTCCAGTCTCTCATAAACGTGGGATCCAAGTTTTCCATCTCCCACTCTTCCGACGGATCACCACCTAACAAATAGATGAGTCCGTCCAATGTGTAATACTCTGCCTCTTTCACCAATTGCCTTTTTTGTAATTCGCAATTGGGAATCGGTGTGTCACCGTCACGAAGGAAGTTGAGCACAAAATCAAAATTTTTAGGAGAGCGGTCGATGAAGATGCAGCCAGATTTGTCGAGGGTGGGCTGAAATTGTGAGAATTCTTCGAATTGTCAGGCCTTGGGTCTGCTGTCCTTTTTAGTGAATCTGATCAGAAAAGTGGTTGCGGTTTCAAATTCAAGAAACTATTACAGAGTAAACTACATAGTAAGATGACAAGGTCAGTTTTCTAAAACAATGGTCTTCAGGGTTTTTTAGGGTTATCTATGGATGTTCAGAGCTTGCCCCACATTTTTGGCACTGTCCGAAGTGCTTCAACAGTTTTCAGCACTTTCTGAGACCTTCCTGGTTGTATGATTCTACTTCATCATGTTCAGAATAAACATAAAAAATCAAATAAGCTCAAACTTCATGTTTTCGAGAAAAAAATATTCTTCTTGTTGCAAAAATTTTGAAAAGCCTACTTACGGTGAAGCCCGACTCAAACATTGCTTTGAAATAGCCATTGTATTTGGTGAGTGTTGAGCGTGTCGTTTGAAATACTTTCCCTCCAATGTTCAGATTGACAATGTCTCCAGAAGCCATGACGATATGAGGCTTCGATAAAATGTCATTGACACGTGCTATTCTCTAGGATTAGAATAACTAAAAAGTGGCAAAACTTCAGCTTGAAAAGACTCAAAATCGATGAAAGTGGTTTGGTGGATGGCTTGGGTGACAGAGAGGGGACGAAGAAGAGACAGAGAGAATGTGTATGTAAATGAAAGACCCTCTCATTGAGGGAAAAGGTCCGCCAGCTGGACAGAAGACGAAAAAGAGCGCGAGGAAGAAAGAGGAATAGAAAAACTGAAAGCAAGAAGAGGGCAGTAATTGGAGGACAGCTCACTGAGAGAAGCGACCCACCATCTGGTCAGAAGACGGAAAAAGAGCGCAATGGGTGTTCTTCAAGTCTAATATGATCGATCATGACCAGAGCACCACCAACGCCACCATCGAAGACAATGAAGCAGAAATAGGAAACTATATTTTTGCAATGGGTGTTCTTCAGGTGGCGGAGCCTACTTACCTTGATCCCCGACTGAAACATCCCTCTAAAATAGCCATCGTACTTGATGAGTGTCGAGCGTGTCGTTTGGAATATTTGCCCTCCAATGTTCAGATTTACAGCTTTTTCAGATGCCATAACGATATGAGACTACAATAACGTTTCTCATAGTCAGACACATGTACATACATATTGATGTTCTCTAGGATGAAAAAAACTTCAAAAATTGCAAAACTTCAGTTGAAAAGACTCAGAATCTATGAAAGAGGTTTGGCGGATGGCCTGGGGGACGGGGAGGTTAAATTAGTTCTTTGTTGTTTTGTGAATACTTCCAGTGCTTCTATATCCGAAGTACTCTTTTTCTTGTTATTGTTACTTTTTATTCTCTTCGTTAACTGAATCTTTATTCTGAAGTCGTTTCGAAAAAAAATGAAGAAATTCGGAAAACTGCGATCAAGTTGCCATTTGGAATGTTAGAAACTCCGAGATGGTAAACATCAACTTTGTTCGGTTTGAAATACATCGAAAATTGAAGGATACGGACCCGACACGGGAGACAGTGAATGTTAGAAGGAAAAGTGCAAGGCTCAATTTGAAGTACGCTCTACATATTTCTCTCCACTCGCTCCAAAAACTCTTTGGCTTGCAATTGAGTCTCTTGTGGTCGTCCGCAGACGATAGGGTTTTTTGGTTGGTTTGGTCGGTTGATGTAGTAATCCGGGATCCATTTGTCAAAGCAATCTGTAACGCTTAGATCATCTACCTGATTTCAAGAGGAAGGGAAAAACTCACAGAAGAGAATGTTCCAAGTTCCGTTGTGCTTCTTTACAAAGTTTCGAACATCGACATTTTCTTGAATCGCTTCCCAATTTTCCGCATTGTAGCAGACTGTCACAGCAAACTGAAAGACGAGAAGAGATAATAATGGTCTTTCTTAACGAATAGCGGTGCCGAAAAATCCTCTCACTTTGTTCGTGGCGTATCTCCAGAAATCTCGGTATTCTTTTAGATCCGAGGTGAATTGAATTTCACCTCTCCGCTTGGCACCTCTCCAGTCTCTCATGAACTTGGGATTCGCGTGTTCCTTTTCCCACTCTTCCGACGGCTCACCACCACACAAATAGATGAGTCCGTCCAATGTGTAATACTCTGCTTCTTTCAACAATTGACTCTTCTGGAATTCGCAATTCGGAATCGGTGTGTTACCGTCACGAAGGAAGTTGAGAATCAAGTCAAAATTTTTAGGAGAACGGTCGATGAAGATGCAGCCTGATTTGTCGAGGGTGGACTGAAATTTCGAAGAATCTATAAATGTTTCAGAACTTGGCTCTACTGTCCTTTTTTGTAAATCTAAACAGAAAAGTGGTTGGAGTCTTATACTCAAGAAATTATTGAAGTGAAAACTACATTGTAGTATCATAAGGTCACTTCTCTAAAACAGATCCTCCAAGGTCTTCGGGGCTGTTCAGGGTTACCTATGGGTGTTCAGGACTTATCAAACTTTTTTTCTCATTCAATTTCTACATGTTCAGAATGAACATGAAATTGAATAGGCTCAAACTTCATGTTTTTGAAAAAAATATTCTTGAGCATTGCTCAGAATGCTCAAAAATCCTTCTTTGCGATAAAGTGAGCGGAGCCTACTTACCGTGAAGCCCGACTCAAACATCCCTTTAAAATAGCCATCGTACTTGATGAGTGTGGAGCGTGTTGTTTGGAATACTTGCCCTCCAATGTTCAGTTTCACAACTTTTTCAGATGCCATGATGATATGAGACTACAATAACGTTTCATAGACGCATGCTATTCTCTAAGATTACAATAACTGAAAAGTTGCAAAACTTCAATTTGAAATGATTCTAAATCGATGAAAGTGGATGGCCTGGGTGACAGAGAGGGGGCGAACAAGAGAGAGAGCGAGATGGGGGAAGAGGTCCGCCAGCTGGACAGCAGACGAAAAAGAGCGCGAGAAAGAAAGAGGAATAGAAAAAGTAAAAGCAAGAAAGAGAGCAGTAATTGGAGGACAGCTCACTGAGAGAAGCGACCCACCATCTGGTCAGAAGACGGAAATAGAGTGCAATGGGTGTTCTTCAAGTCTCATTTGATCGCTTCGATGACCAGACCACCACCACCATCGAAGTCAATGAAGCAGAAATGGGAAACTATCTTTTCATCTGAAACTATGACCTGATAGAAATTGAGCACAGCATTGAAAGTCAGGAGAACTGGTCTGCCAAACATGAAAATCCGGCATTCCGGCAACTGCTGATTTATCTGGAAGCGTCGAAGAAACTCGGCTCGAAGTTTTTTGTCAAAGTGAGACATCTGAACAAAAGTACAAACAAATATGGAAAAGTTTCGACACTATTGATCATCTGAAACAGGGGATGGGCCTGATGACAAACTTCGGAATTTCGCAGTTTTAAGGTGGAATACTGTCTGTACAATAAAACGTCGGCGCGCCGCACTTAGCGCATCGACACGCCCCTTTTTGCAATGCGTTCACATTCTACTTTTTCCACACGTTTCATAAAGGGGCGTGTCGTTTAAACCCAATTTCCAGCCTGCGGCGACCTTAAATTTTATTGTGTAGACAGTATTCGACGATGAGAAAGGAAAATCTTCTGGTTCTCAATTTTATGGCAGAAAGCAGTAGAAGTTCCGAAAAGAAATCCCTATGTTTTTCTTTGTACTAACGTTTGGAGCTTTTAGAGCATTCGAGTTCATCTGGTATCCCACCATTTTCACATCCAATATGTTAGTTATTTCTGGAAATTCTTTCGGTTTTTCACTTTCATGGTTGAAAACTGAAGAATTCCCAGAGCACTGCCACATCCGAAGGCCGAAGTTGTGTCCAAGAAATCTTGACCACGGCATTGAAAGGCTGGAGAATCGGTCTGCCAGACTACAAACTACAAAGGGAAAACTGTAGACCAACTAACATACAAACAAACTTCTGATTCTCGTAAGATTTTAAGTCAAAAAAGTCGACAATGTCAATTAAGATATTGAGAAGAAAGACAACACTGCCAAGAACCAACTATCAAACTCTACGAACGCATGTTTCTCCAGAAACTCGACGAAACTCGCTTGTTCATCGAGAGAACATCGTGCCGCGATTGGAGAGCAAAATGGAGGAGATCATGGAGAGTATGAAGCCGGACATCGGAGACGCCAAATAATTCTAAGTCACTATCACTTGCTTCTGTTATCTGTATATTTTTGTACACTTAAGCTGACTGAAATTTGCTTTTAATGAATAAACCAGCCTGAAATCGGCAGCTCCGCTGCCGTTTCAGAGTTCAATTATTTTTTGATCTTTATATCATACTAACCTTCTATTATTCCACCAATTTTCATGATGTAGAGATGCTATGCCCGGTGTAGCGGGCTTGGGCATAGTCTCCATGTTTACAGAGTTTGTGTGGTCAGTTCTCATTCTTTATTCAAGAAATCATCAACAGAACCGACCAAGAATGGTCGGTCGGAGAGAGTTAAATACAGATTCTTATCAGTAGGATACGTGAGCACATGAAACTTCTAGAAACGGTTTGACGTCATTGGGTACAATGACGCACGGACATGACAATGACATTATTTTGAGTATGAAGGAAATGATGAACGCTTCTTCTTGACCTACTACCATTGTTAGACAATCAAGTGGGCGCTGGTATTCACATTTTCAATGTCGCATAACAACTCAGCCAATGGCGCAAATTGATTAGTCTTTTTTTTCCTCGTATTAACGGAAAACAAGACTACATGAAACCTGATTTTCTAAAATTCAAAACGTTCTATAAGGTTGTTGGAGCCGTAAAAATGAAAATACTTGAATTTCTGTTTTTATCTAACCCTGTATAGTAACCAACCTACAGTACTGGTCAGTAAGATATGCAATTTGACCGTTCTCAGTGCAAAATGGTCAATTTGAGCAGTTGAAAAAGTATGTTCCAGGTACTCGATTTCTATAAAACTTGGTGAGTGTATTGAGCAACCCTAGATCTTCATTTTTGTAGTTGACAACTTTTAAACAAAATGGCTGTGAAGTGAGTCACGTCGCGTAGAGTTACGTCACATCAAAACTTTGTAAATTTTAGTGCAATTTTTGAACTTTTTTGGAGTGTTTGAAACATAATTTTTCAACTGCTCAAAATTGACCATTTTGCACTGAGAACGGTCAAATTGTATATCTTACTGACCGGTACTGTATCTAACCAATCCACAACCTACCACTGATCTATCGGTACAATTTCAAGAGACGAAACAATGCACATTTCATCGTGAAGAGAGCGAGAGGCGTTCCACATCCTTGTCACATACAGAGAAAAGGTCAGTCTGAAAAACTGTGACAGACCTTGAACGAGAATGTCGTTTCGAAAGAAAAATCTCATTAAAAACGATCGATTTACAATGTGGAATCTTCGTATTTGAAACATCAACTTTGTTCGGGTAGAAGAAAAAAGGCTCAAATTTGAAGTACCCTCTACATCTCTTTCTCCACTCGCTCCAAAAACTCTTTGGCTTGCAATTGAAGCTCCTGTGATCTTGGAAAGACGTTAGGTTTTTTTGGTTGGTTTGGTCGATGAATGAAGTAATCCGGAATCCATTTGCAAAAGCTATCTGTAAGATCATCTACCTTATTTTGCGAGGAAGGGAAAAACTTACAGAATAGAATGTTCCAAGTGCCGCAGTGCTTTTTTACAAAGTTTCGAACATCGACATTTTCTTGAATATCTCCCCAATTTTCAGTATCGTAGCAGATCTTGATAGCAAGCTGAAAAATGTGGAGAGGTAATTCTGGTCCTTTCCATCGGATTGTGGTGCCGAAAATCTTCGCTCACCTTGCTCTTGCTATATCTCACGAAATCTCCGTATTCTTTTGAGTTTGAGGTGAACTGAATTTCACCTCTCTGCTTGGCACCTCTCCAGTCTCTCATAAACGTGGGATCCAAGTGTTCCTTCTCCCACTCTTCCGACGGATCACCACCTAACAAATAGATGAGTCCGTCCAGGGTATAATACTCTGCCTCTTTCAACAATTGACTTTTCTGGAATTCGCATTTTGGAATCGGTGTGTCACCGTCACGAAGGAAATTGAGAATCAAGTCAAAATTTTTAGGGGAACGGTCGATGAATATACAGCCAGATTTGTCGAGGGTGGGCTGAAACTGTGAAAAATCATTAAATATTTCAAAACTTGGCTCTACACAAAACTGCGAATCTAATGAAAAAGGTGGTTGGGGTTTTAAACTTGAGAAATCATCGAAGAGTGAACTACTTGATAGTATTTTGAGCCGACATCTTTACAACGGTCCTCCAAGGTTTTCAGGGCTTTTTCCATTTTAGCCTATTCAATTTCTACATGTTCAGAATGAACATGAAATTGAATAGGCTCAAACTTCATGTTTTCGAAAAAAAGGATTTTTGAGCATGCTCAGAATGCTCAAAATGATGCATGCTTTTTACCCGTTATGGCCAACTTTCTTCGTTTCGTTCCACATTAACGGGAGCAAATGTGTGTTTCTGAAAAGGGGCGGAGCCTACTTACCGTGATCCCCGACTCAAACATCCCTCTAAAATAGCCATCGTACTTGATGAGTGTGGAGCGTGTTGTTTGGAATACTTGCCCTCCAATGTTCAGTTTTACAACTTTTTCAGATGTCATGACGATATGAGGCTACAATAACGTTTCATAGACAGATACAGTATTTTCCTCAATAATCCGGAAAGAGAAAGAGAAGACGAGAGAAGCGAAAGAGAAAAAGAGACAACTGAAATTATGATCTGATAGATCTTGAGCACAGCGTTGAGAGGCCGAACTGCAAATTTCAGCGAGAAAAAAAAATCAGAACAAACACTATGATAAGCCAGATTCATTTGGTTTGAAGTCTACTAAACTTCAAACCTAATAAGATTCCCCATACAAATACATTTTGGGATTCATATCTCGTATCTTGATTGAGCAAGTGGAAATCTGAGTTCAAATTTAAAATCCTTGTAGTCGGATTAGTCCACTATCGCGGAAATCGATTTTGTGGTGTGAGAAGCGAACCCGAGCGTCACGAAAATGCTCTCTTCCTCTTTCTTCCTCGCTCTCTATTTCCGTCTTCTGACCAGATGGAGGACCTCTTCTCTCCGTGAGATGTCCTCCAATTACTTGTTATTCCTCTTTCTTTCTCTCTTTCTCTCTCTCTCGCCTTCTCTCTTTCTATTTCTTCCTCGCTCTCTCTTCCGTATTATGTCCAGATGGAGGACCTCTTCTCGCAGGGAGATGTGCTTCTATTCATTATGCTCTCTCTCTTCTCCGTCCCCTCTCTGTCACCCAAGCCATCCACCAAACCACTTTCATCGATTTTTAAGTCTTTCAAACTGAAGTTTTGCAATTTTCTAGTTATTTCAATCCTAGAATTCAATGTACTGTGTTAAAAAAAACGTTTTGTAGTCTAATACCGTCATGGCATCTGGAGACGCTGTGAATCTGAACGTTGGAGGTCAGGTATTCCAAACGACACGTTCGACACTCACCAAATACGATGGCTATTTTAGAGGGATGTTTGAGTCGGAAGTTACGGTAAGTAGCAGAGCCAAGTTCTGAAACATTCAAAAACTTTTAACAGTTTCAGCCGACCCTTGATGAATCTGGCTTTATCTTCATCGACCGTTCCCCTAAAAATTTTGACTTGATTCTCAACTTCCTTCGTGACGGTAACACACCGATTCCGAATTGCGAATTCCAAAAGAGTCAACTGTTGAAAGAGGCAGAGTATTACACACTGGACGGACTCATCTATTTGTGTGGTGGTGATCCGTCGGAAGAGTGGGAGAAGGAACACTTGAACATCAAGTTCATGAGAGACTGGAGAGGTGCCAAGCGGAGAGGTGAAATCCAGTTCACCTCGGATTCAGAAGAAGTCGAAGATTTTTGGAGCTATGGCAAAAACAAGGTGAGGCAATATTATTCGGCACCACGATCCATTGAGAAGGAACCAAACTATCTCTCTACATTTTTCAGTTCGCTATCAAGATCTGCTACGATACGGAAAATTGGGGAGAGATTAAAGAAAATGTCGATGTTCGAAACTTTGTAGAGATGTACAGCGGCACTTGGAACATCCTCTTCTGTAAGTTTTTCCCTTCCTCGTGAAATTGGATAGATGATCTAAGCGTTACAGATTGCTCTGACAAATGGATCCCGGATTACTACATCAATCGACCGAATCAATCTCATATTTACCATCGGAGAGTAGAGCGTATATTTCAAGCAAATGAGTTCTTGGAAGAAGTGGTGAGAGATGTAGAGGGTTCTTCAAATCGATCCTTGCACTTTTCCTCCAGCACTCACTGTCTCCCGTTATGACTCCGTATCGTTCAATGTTTTATGTTTAATTTTTGATTGATTTCTAACCGGACAAAGTTGATGTTCACTTACCTACTCGGAGTAGCTTCTATGGAGTCCCTTCTGCTTCTAAGGTTTTCTATCACTATGTCTATTATCTTTTTTTTTCAGAAGAAAACCGTGGTAGAGACCAATATCGACGCGCTCGTGAAGCTCAACATCGGTGGAACGATTTTTCAAACTTCACTGTCAACATTGACCAAATTCGGTGGATTCTTCGATACCCAGCTGATAACTAGAATTCCGGTAAGCAAATGCTTTTTTTTTTGAAAATTGCAAAACTCGGTTTCCCGCAAAAAACCAAAACTAGTTGAGAGCGAAGTGCGCTCCATTGATAGTTTCTTTGCCAACGAGGTTATTTTAAGAATTTCAGAAGACGAACGGAGAGATCCCAACCCTTTGGGTCGATAGAAGACCGGAGTATTTCGAAGTGCTGCTCAATTTTGTTCGTGACCCCGACTTCAATCTCATCGGCTCTCCCAACGAAATCGACGAAATTCTGAGACATTCAAAATTTTATGGTCTGAAAAAGCTCGAGAAGATGTGCGTTGAGAAGCTGAAGCAGGTGGCAAACGTTGTTCGAGCCTCAAACAATGTCGAGATTGTGAACGCTACTCGCCGCAGTGAGAAGAGATTCTTCATCATCGCCGTTCGCTCATCGTCGAAGAGTCTCCCCTCTTCTCAACTAAACCTTATTCTGAATAAGTATGGATACCATGCTGAGCTGATTTATAGTTAGTTTCCAAGCAGGGTTGAAAATTTTGATATCATGCTTCTATAGGGGAACTCGAAAATGCCACTGTCCGGAACCCCAACTCAGTCACGATCTACGACAAAGAAAGCCGCCGCCACATCCAATGTACTCTGAACAATCTCGATGCAACGTTCAATGAACATTTTCCGGATGTTTTGGAAAACTAGATGATCTGCGGAAAACATTGCTTTTCGATAATGCTTTTTTGTATATATTACTTCTTTCTGATTGTGAGGCGACATTCAAGTATGCATTGCTCTTGTTCCAATTGGGTGACTAAATAATTTATTTGCACAAACTTGTCTTTGCTTTATATCGTTTTGTATGTTTTCTTACCGTTTCTTCTAGGAATTCTTCATAGAATTCAACTTATTGCCATCGTCGTTGAATCTTCGTGGTCGTCGTCGTTATTGAGCTCATTGTAGAAGTCTATTTTACATTTAGACTTTATTGAACTTGGACACGCACCCAGATCTTACAATACACAAGGCTTTTATACCAAGCCGCAGGGGCGGAGTTCAATACAAGAAGAGCAAAATGATAGAAAAGAAGAATGCTTTCAAGCCCTCCATCGAATTAAAAAAGGGTGAGTCACCCGGACTAAGAGTGCGATCTTTAGATTCAGCACAAAGTTAGGCATGCGAATTTCCGAACGTCATGCCGACAAGGGCGGCTACATTTGTCATTCACTGTCTCCCGTTACGGCTCCGTATCGATCAATTTGGGGTTTCAGGTGGTTTTTTATTTCGATCCTCGACAAAAAACACCACCTCGTTCATCTAAAGTTCCTCTTCAACGAAACTTTATTCCTTCTGGCAATGACGATCACGATTGGATCCAAGTGACAGAGATCTCGGTATTCTTTTGCTTTGGCACCTCTCCAGTCTCTCATGAACTTGATGTTCAAGTGTTCCTTCTCCCACTCTTCCGATGGTTCACCGCCATACAAATAGATGAGTCCGTCCTGGGTATAATACTTCCTCACACTTTATGTTAGAGGTGGATCTGCGAACGTCGAGTTTAGGAGAGTCAATACGACTCGAATCATGTGAGTATAATGCTGACTTCTCATTCAATCTGGTGGCTTGGTTTTACTCTGAGCCACATCCTAGATGAGCCGAGGAATCTTCTTCTCCGATTTTCCTGCTTTTCAGTGCCGTGGTCCAGATCTTCTGGGTCCTAATTCGATCAGAGCGATCATATGAAACTTGAGAAGAAAAACCGATTGCGCTGTTTATCGTCTTCTATCCAAATGGAGCTCCACTTATTTGTTCTATCTCCTTCTTTCTCTCTTTGTCGTCCCATATCTGGCTCTAGGCATACACTGAACCACTCTTATTGATTTTTGTCCTTTTCAAACTGAAGCTTTACAATTTTACAGTTACTTTAGTCCTAGGGAATATTAATATACCGTGACTTCCTTACTATTCCGGCACCCCCGTCTCGTCACACTATGACCAAAGTTATCTCGGTTCTTGTACTAGTTATCAAGAAGTGAGCAACTAATAAAATGTTTTTGATATTATGAGCAACATTTCATTAGTTGATCCCTTTTTGATAGCTGGTACAGGAACCGAGATAATTCGGTCGAATTGACTTTTTTTTTTATTGAGAGAAATACTGTATCCGTCTATGAAACGTTATTGTAGCCTCATATCGTCATGGCATCTGAAACAGTTGTAAAGCTAAACGTTGGAGGTCAAGTATTTCAAACGACACGCTCGACACTCATCAAGTACGATGGCTATTTTAGAGGGATGTTTGAGTCGGGGATCAAGGTAAGTAGGCTCCGCCCACTCTTCAAAAACACGCACTTGAACCCACAAATGAGCATGAAGAAAAAAGGTTCAAACGGCCCAAAAGGTCTCAGAAAGTGCTGAAAAGTTTCAAGGCGTTTCGGATAGTCCCAAAAAAAGTTTGGCGAGGTCTGAACTCTCATAGGCAACCCCGAATTTCCCTGAACACCTTGGAGGACCATTGCGAAGATTTCGTCTTAAAATTCTATTATGCGGTTCACTTTTCGAAAATTTCTCGAGTTTAAGACCCCAACCACTTTTCTCATTAGATTCACAAAAAAGGACCGCAGAGCCAAGTTTTGAAACATTCAAACATTTTTCACAGTTTCAGCCCACTCTCGATGAATCTGGCTGTATATTCATCGACCGTTCTCCTAAAAATTTTGACTTGATTCTCAATTTCCTTCGTGACGGTGACACACCGATTCCAAACTGCGAATTCCAGAAGAGTCAATTGTTGAAAGAGGCAGAGTATTATACCCTGGACGGACTCATCTATTTGTTAGGTGGTGAACCGTCGGAAGAGTGGGAGATGGAACACGCGAATCCCAAGTTCATGAGAGACTGGAGAGGTGCCAAGCGGAGAGGGGAAATTCAGTTCACCTCGGACACAAAAGAAGCCGAAGATTTCGAGAGATATGGCAAGAACAAGGTGAGTGAAGATTTTCGGCACCACAATCCGATGGAAAGGACCCGAACTATCTCTCCACATTTTTCAGTTTGCTATTAAGATCTGCTACGATACGGAAAATTGGGGAGATATTCAAGAAAATGTTGATGTTCGAAATTTTGTGAAGAAGCACTGCGGCATTTGGAACATCCTCTTCTGTAAGTTTCTCCTTCCCTCCCGAAATCAGATAGACGATCTAAGCGTTACAGATAACTTTGGCAAATGGTACTCGCATTACTGTATCAGTAGAAGAAACGAATCAAAAATGCCTGCCTTCATACCAGGTACTCAATTGCAAGCCAAAGAGTTTTTGGAGCGAGTGGAGGAAAAGATGTAGAGAAGCATTCTTCAAATTTACCCTTTTCTTTTCTTTTCAACATTCACTGTGTCCCGTTATAGCTCCGTGTCGTTCAACTTTTCTATGTTCAATTTTCGATTAATTACTAACCAGGCTAAGATGATGTACACCTACTCGGAGTTTCAATACTAACACTCCAAATGGCAACTGGTTCGCAGTTTTCCGAGCATCATCTACTTTTTTCGAAATCATATACTTGTTCAAGGCCTGACACAGTTTTTCGGATTGATCTCTTCTCTGTATGGGGCAAGAATGAACAACGCTTCCTAAATGGTTTTTTTTGTATTTTTCCCTTTGTAGATTGTGGTTTGGCAGATAGATTCTTCAGCCTTTCAATGTCGTCATCAAGATTTACTAGGACATAACTTCAGATATAAAAACAGAAATTCAAAAAAATTGTATTTTTCATTCATTCTCAAAACATTTCAGTTTCTTTCATTCAGAATAGTTTCCTATTTTCGCTTTGCGGTCTTCGGCTGTGGCGGCGGAGGCGGTGCTCTGGTCATCGGAGCGATCAGATGCGACTTGAAAATCTCCCACATGTCGGTCCATGTCCAGATTTCCGCATCGTACGACACCTTGATGATGTGGATTGTGGAGACGATGAGCTCTTTGGCGTGGTGCGGTTTGCGGTAGCAGAAGAGCAGAATTCGGTAGATTTTGACGAAGACGTCGGAGAGGATCTCGAAGGCCGAGTGGAGCGCGCGAACGATGATCATGAGCATGAACATGAGCGCCGCCCAGAGTATATCGATTACATCCTGAAAATGAAAACTGAAATTCTCAATAAAGCTCATTTACTCCACCTTCAATCCAGTAGCTCCGCCTGGTCGAGCCGTCTTCAAGGATCCGCTTCTCTCCGATTTGTCTTTGGTCGTCTCAGTCTTTGGTATCGCGGTTCGAGTCGAATTGCTTTCCGCCATTTTCTTTGAAAAGTTTCCGTCGAAATAGACAGTTTCGAGTAAAACAAAATGAAGCGGAAAGTGTCGGAGTTTTTTTTTGGGGAAACGTGAAATTCTGAAAATCCATAGTTTGAACACGCAATTTTTTGGGACTAGAAAGATTCAGGTCTCTAGACACAATAACAAGAGTCAATGTTATTCCCTTTCTTCCCTTCGATCAAATACTTTACGGGCTGTGAGGATTCGGTCTTGGCAAGAATTCTGCAGTCGAGAGGGAAAAGATAAAATTATAGGTCTCAACATTTTCATTCGAGTCCAATGGAGCAATTTGGCGGTGAATTCGAATCCGAGTGTTTTGGAGTCCATGATCCAGGCATCTTCAAGACCTCTAAGGTCTTCCGTGTTCATCTTCAAAGCTGAAAATTTAGGCGAAATGATTCCTGATTCTGGTTGCGAATTGACCGTAAAGTGGTGGGTAATGGCATTGACGGCCACCGAGGCCGAGGCTCTAAATTCGGACAGGGGTGGAGCGATGGGCGGTACGAAAACTTGGGCAGAAGGTGGCGAGATGGAATCTGAAGAAAAAGGGAAGGTTTGTGGATGTTCTAAAGAAGCGATGAGCACATTATGTCAACAGAATTGCATTGAATGGATTTGCAAACATAACTCATGGAATCAAAAAAGTTTGAAAGTTCTGGAAAATTCAAAAATTGATGAGAATGATCATTTAAATAGACAAAAAATAAACTAAAGTGGTTCGCAACCACCCGTTTTTCTGAAAACTGATGGGTGCATTCAGCAACCGTAGATCTTCATTTTGTAAAGTTGAAAACGTTTTCTGAACATACAGTACTGGCAAAAAAGAATGCGCCTTTGACGATTTTCAGTGCATAACGGTCAACTTTGAAGACTTGTAAATCAGTTCTCAACGGACCAATTTCTTCGAAAACTTGTGGATGTATCAAGCAACTTTAGATGTTCCTTTTTGTAGTTGACAATTTTTTTCGAAAATTACAATCTAGTCAGTTATGTTCCGCAGAGTCACGCGACCTTTTCGACCTTTTTTGGAAACATGATCTTTTCTGCGACATAACTAACTTGATTGTGATTTTCGAAAGAAGTTGTATTGATCTGACAGAAATTTCCCGGAAAAGTTGTCAACTACAAAAGTGAAGATCTAGACAAATTTTCAAAAAGAAAACCCTGACAGTTGAGAGCAATCTTAGATGCCAATTTTTGAATTGAAAATGATTTCGAATTGCAAATTTTACTGCCCGAACAACACTTCATGGAACACAATTTGTCGCTTCATAAAAATCTTGCTCAAAGGCTATTTCCAACAAAAATCTCTAGTTTCTAATCAAAGACTCATTCTCCCTCTCTCCAGAAAGTTTCCACAAACATGTGTTTTTTTCGGAAACGTCCACTCTCTCTTATCTATTTTAGTGGTTTTACAACGGTTTTATTAACACTGATAAAACAACCCCCTTTCCGCTGTTTGCGGTTTTGAAATTCTGACAGAATGATGAATTTTTCTGAAATGAAAACTTGAGAAGAATACATTTATAGTATAAACTTTTGCAGACTGAAAAGTTCATTGCAGACTGAAAAGTTCACTGCAGGCTGACTAAGTCAAATAGTCAGCATTAGAATCATGAGTCAGAATTTTGAGCTCTTCATCTTTTTTTGGGGGGGATGATCGAGAAATCAAAAGAACTGATAAAACCACGGAAAGCAGTTCGTTGATTATTCATAGGTGCGAGAACGTATAAAATGAGCTGGGAAAAGGTCACTAGATGGGTCATACTCGAAAGTCTAGAACTCGTCTGATGTCTAATTTCTGGAAACCAGTGATGTTGAGAAAGGTGAGGTATGAAATTTGAAAATTTGCAGGACATTCTGATAGTTAACTTATCCGAAGCAAAGTCAATTCTAGTTCCGAATCTGAAAATGGCGGTTAAAAACTAGTGGGATCTTTCTGACCATGGACGGTCCTCATACAAGCTTGATATGCCGCATCGGTCGGGTTGACAGATTCTACAAAGAGGTTATGTAACTTCTTGGGTTGAACTTTCTCTCATTATCTGCGTCTAGGTAAAACCGATTCTAGAGATTCAGAATCTGGAGTAAAAATCCGCAAAATGTCCACGTGGTTCAAGTTATGACCTCGCAAAGTTGAGTCCTATGCTGATAGATTTTTCGATGGATGGAAATTCACGTCAAATATCACTATAGGATAATCTTTTCGAGATCTTAACTCAAATCACGTACGCCTTCTGCTGATTTTTATCTTGGATTCTGAATCTACAAGATCGATTATCCTTTGACCCAAATTATGAGAAAAAGTTTGACCTCAGAACTCATGAAGCCTCCTTGCTAGGCCACGGCTGGTTTTCAATTCCTGTAACAGATATGGAAAGTGGCCAATTGACATTGTGTTTATGACAATAAGAGCAACATTTTTACTGTCAACCTCTTTTTGATATCTGGCACAGGAACCGAGATAGACTTGCTCAAAGTAACGGCACCCTTCCCTCTGTCCCTCCCCTGAAAAACGATCTCAAAATCTTGGATTCCTGGCTCTCAGATTCAATTTTTAACTTCCCCCAGTACTCCTTTCCTCACCGTTCCCTTTCCCAAAGACTCTAAAAATAGGGTAGGTGAAATAGTTCAGCACTAAAACCGGCTCCCCCCGTATGTTTGCCCTCCAATGAACTTCTAGTAACAAGTCAATCCATTTTTTTTATTTGACTACTTTTTTCCTCCCCCCCCTTTTCGAACTAAGACAGTAAACTTGCGAGGTGCGCGAGAGGCAAACAAACTGTGCTCTCTACGAGACATAGAGAGAGAGAGACGGCACAAAAAACTGTGTGCATCTAGAAAAAAAGTGCCACTGCTCTCCCTCTCTCTCTTTCGCCGAGGAGAGGAGCACAATGAGCACACTTTTGACTCTTGTATATATCCGTGCCCTTCGTCTTCACTTTTTATCATGTGATTTTTTTTTGTGTCTTTTGGATATTGCGGATTTTGTTTTAGACTTAGGACTTGTACAGATTTTCAGACCCTTAATCATTCCTTACCGTCCTAGACAATGTTGATGGACTCTAACAGAATCTGAGGAACTCTGGGAGATTCTGGAAGGTTCTGAATAACTCCGAAAGATTCTGAAAGATTCTGAAGGATTCCAGAGGATTCTAAATCATTCTGAAGAATTCCAAAGGACTTTGAGAGATTCCAAAAGAATGAGAGAAGCTTTGGAATACTCTCAAGAATTCTGGAAAGTTATGAAGAATCCAGAAAGATTTTGAACGATTCTAAAAAAAGTCGGAAAGATTTTGAAGATTTCTGAAATCGTGAAATTTGAGGAAGTAATTAGCCAATGTTTTGGTCTAGAAATCGGATAAGTTCTGACTGATTTTTGAAGCGATAATATACCGAATTCTGAAAATTCAGTTCAATGAAAACTGAAAATCTTTGGATTCTACTCGGCTGAAAACCACTCAACTTTAAAACCAGAACTTTAAATACAAGTTTATTTTAGAGCGCTTTCCCAATAGGTGCACATCAAACTTTTAGAAATCAGACTACTCCAAATTTTGCACACTGATCTCTAACAGACACCACAAGTTTCGCTTGTAGTTGCGGTTTGATTTTTGTTATTTTTGAACTTGTTCTGCTGTCACAACTGATAAGCTATGTGAATTGGTAGATGATCGTGGAGTATTTCGAAACTTCGTGACTCTAGGTATTCTGGAGAACTTTGAAATTCTGACTTGAGATTCTGAGAGAGTGACTACAAATAGAAGAGTGATTTTAACCTAGAACGTTTCTAGTCAAGAATCGAAAAGTCACACTTTTCGATCTGAAAATTCGGCCAAAAAATGTGTGAAAACACAATTCTCGCCGGAGAAACAAAAAAAGGACACGGTTAGATAAGCGATGGGACAACGGAAAGTGTGTTTTTGTGGTCTCTAACCAGAAGTACACCGCAGACTTTTTATCACACTTTTCTTCGGTATGTGTGACACTTATTTGAGAACAGAGCGAAGAAATGAGTGTCGAAGTGATAAAAGAAAACATTGCTGAAACATCGGTAACAGTTTTTTTCTGCTGTCTCTTTTCGGATGTTGCATGTTTCCACATTGAGTCAGAATCGGAAACAAGAGTACGGGAAAACTTGGAATTTCTATTCTCGGTTTTTTTTTCTAGTCTTATATGGTTTATGAGGTCTAGCTAGTCTCATGTGTTGAAAGATGTCTGAAAATCTCTGGCGGAAAATTGATTCTGGAGTTCTATCATTCTCTGGAGTCTATGGATTGAATCAATCCAAAAAGTTTGAAATCTTTCAAAATTTTTGAAATCCCGAAATTTTTTTTTCTCAAAATTTTCCACTCTCAAGCTTCAAAGAGTTTTCAAGATGAGGAACAGTTTCGAAGATCAAAACCTTTTTATTTTCCAATTTTTGAATTTTCTGGATATTCAAGAGCTTTCCAGAGAATTTGGACTATAGTTAGTTTGAATGGTTTAGATTCGAAAAATTGGAATTTGCACTACTTTTCAAATCTTTTGAAGTAGACTCATTCTGAAACAGATCTCTTTCACATTAGCTCATAATTTTTGTGCATGGCTTCATTTTTCTTCTTCTGACTTGGCTCAGTTCTGTGAAGTGTGACCAGAAAATGAGATCTTTGAAGAACGTGAGGAGAGAAGGTATACATATTTTTGAGATACTTTTCAGATTGGTTTTTAGGTATTCTGAATCATTATTTTCTATGGTTTTGGTTTTTTGGTTGCTCATAACAAGCCGTATTTTATTTATGACTTTTCGAAAGTTGATCGCTAATAGACAAACTTTTCTAGATTCAGAAGAATCTAATTAGATAAACCTTGACGGATGCCTGATTTTCCAATTTCCTCAATCTCTAGGTATCTCCCAAAAATCGTTCTCTGAAACCACTCTGCAGAGAACTTTGTTGCCATAGGGCCTACAGCTGAAAAACTCAATTATTTTTCCCTTCTTTCCTCTATTTTCGATTAGATGACGATCGGTAGGAAATTGGGAGAATATAAAAAAAGCACAGAAGCAATTCAGAAAAGGTAATCAAATTTTTAACGATTTCATATACAGGTATATGGAGTGATTGAAAAGTGACATTTTATTGACTACTTTTCAGGGAAGAAAAAGCTACGATTTCATTCTCCGTCTCCGTCTTCAAAACATCTCATTTGGCATTTTCAGTTTTAAACACCCCAAAAATGACACATTTCAAGGTCACATGAATGTTTCTCTATTCTAAACATCAAATTTCGATTCACCATGACGCAAAAAAACGGAACATGCATATTGTCTTCAGAATTTTTATCAGTCGATCGGAGAGCTAGTGTGCTGCAGATCACAGTTTAAACTCCCTCTCCAATACGGAGTTTATGACTTTTGATTTTCTGAGGCTGGCAAGGAGTGGTCACTTGTCATAAATGTCTTTCCTAGGCTACAGTTTTCGATTGTGACGAGAGTTAGAAACTCGAAGTATATATAGGTCAGATGGGAGAAGTCAGCATGTACGGGTAACATTTCCAGTTTTTGGGTTTTCGGTTTTTCTGGAAGATTGGCTCTGATATTCCTTACTGACATGTCATTTGCTTCACTTCTATTACTTCCAGTTGTTCTGAAAATCAGAGGAAAAAAACAGATAATCATTCATGAGTTTTTCTGGTCCAAATTTCAGATGCTCAATTTCTGAAAATCAGTTGAAAAAAAGGTTAACATGTATGACTTTTTTCGTTGGGCAAGGCTCATCGATTTCCATTTGTTTTTCTAAAATCAATAAGAAAACTTTTAAACGTTTTTTTCCCTGAAAATTTTCACTATTTTTTTTTCATCATATCTGCTTTTCCCCTCTATACTGGACGCAGACTTTTAAAAGTGAAATTCCAGCGGAAATCCTCCCAAACTTCTATCCGTTCACCTTTCCCCATTTTCATTCCGACCAAAAGTTCGCAGAGAAAAAGAAACTAGATGAAAGATCTCTTCCAAAAATTTCGCTGATCATAACCTTTCTAAGAACTGAAGTTTTTGGTGCACCTGCTCAAAAGAAACAAACGCAAATTGAATCAGAATAAGTTCTTTTTTTTTCAATAAGTTTTTTTTTCCCAATTTTGAATCCAAACCTTTTGATGCAGATGTATGTGTAGCAACATACATCACTATTTTTTTCTTGAGCTCATTGCTCTTTTGCCCTTAGCAACATGTTGTTTCTTTTCTCTGGAATGGCGAGAATGAAAAACGAAAGAAATGAAAAAATAGAAAGAGCCTTTGTGAAGGAGTCCTTGGAGATCTTAGCAACCGTCTCATGCGCATCGGGGACCTTCTTTTTTTTCGATTTTTTTTTTGTTTCTTTTTGTATACTCTCTCAAGGCTCTCAAAATGAAGAGACTAGCCTTTTTAGATTCTTCTCCCTCTTTGAGATCCTCCACAGTTTTGAAATCTCTCTCGAGTTATAAACCGTCTTTACCAAAGTTCTTAAATGTCCTAACTTTGAGTTTCAAAATGTCCATGTTTAGTTCTGAAATTTCTCCACTTCAGTTATGAAGAATTTCTCTTCTTCTGAATATTTGACTCTCTGAATTTCGTCATTTTTCAACCGTTTTTCACAAGACTCTTCCATTGCTAACCACCTATTCTATTGATTCTAAAACGTTCACTCTTCCGACGTCTTCTTTTTCTCGAAGTTTTCTTTCCCTATTCTCAACGTTCAATTTTTGATTTTCCAGATGAAAAAGGACGCAGAAAACGAAACACTATTATACGCGTACGAACACGATGATCAGAGCTCGAAGTGAGTTTTTTCTTTACCTTCCATGAAAAACTGGAAATTGAAAGTTTGGTAATTTTGGCTTCAAAACTTCAAAATTTCCAGATACTTCATCAAACCAGACTCAGCCTACCCAATAGACAATGATTTGGAATCAGGAAAATGCGACGGAAAACAAAAAGCAGTCAGCAAGTGGCCAACGATTGTGGCCACCGTTATGGTGGTATGTTTTTTCTTTCTTTCATCAGACAGCAAAAATTTGCTTTAAAACTTCAAAAATAGGCTCTAGTGGTCTAGACCTGTACTTTCTGATTGATAACACTCACACATCGTGATCGAAATGACATCACACTGTTTGCGGGCCGGCATTTTTTTATAGGTTGTTTTCTAAATACGAAGAGTTAAAGAGTTATGAAATCGGTGCTAAAATAACGAACACTTCCAGGGAGTTGGTTGGCTGTCCAATGAGGTCGCGTTGGCTTGGGTGCACGAACGAGTTCCCTATGACTATCATCCGCTTCCGGATCTCTTTTTCTCACACTTCCCTGAGATTCGCGGCGCCATTCGGATAGCTGAATACATTATGATCATTTTGCTCATTAGTGCTCTTCTCGTCATGTTCACTCATCAACACCGATGGATTGTGATTCGGCGGACGTTCTTCTGCATAGCCATGGCCTATTGTTTTAGGGCACTTTGTGTCACTATTTTCCAGGTTAGTTAAAAATTTGTCTGATATGCTACACACTACAATGGATGAAAGAGCATACCACGCGAAAAAAACACTTTTCATTCGAGATTGGTCTGCTAAACTACAAACTACACTAGATCGATTAGCAGACCAACGAACGCACACGCTCTTGATTTGAAATTGGTCTGCTAAACTACAAACTACACTAGATCGATTAGCAGACCAACGGACGCACACGCTCTTGATTTGAAATTGGTCTGCTAAACTACAAACTACACTAGATCAATTAGCAGACCAACGAACGCACACGCTCTTGATTTGAAATTGGTCTGCTAAACTACAAACTACACTAGATCGATTAGCAGACCAACGGACGCACACGCTCTTGATTTGAAATTGGTCTGGTAAACTACAAACTACACTCGATCAATTAGCAGACCAACCATTGTCAGATTTCTGATTTAAATTTCTTCCAGGTCCCCGTTCCATCAGTCAACACATACTGCGCCCCGAAATCCAATTCATCCTTGGAACTCGTCGCTGGCCGAGTTGTCAAAATGTTCTGGAGCGCTGGAATCGAGCAGCTTCGCCCTAGGGAACTCTGTGGTGACCTGATTGTGTCCGGACACACCTTGACCATTTTCACCGCGTTCTTGGTGTTCAAAACCTATGCGCCGCCTAGAATTCAGGTAGGGATTACTGTATGTTGAGCCGCCCTAATTCAGAAAGTTTCAGCCACTCTCGCACGTCTATCACGTTCTCGCTTTCACCGCTCTTTTCTCGATTCTCCTCGCCAGAAAACATTACATGATCGATATAGTGCTTGGATATACCGTATCCACTAGAGTCTTCATGGAGTATCATGCTCTCGCTGCTTCCTATCATAATGGAACTTTCGAGACCAATCCACTTTCTTGGTGAATAACTTTTTTCATTGCATAGTATAAACTTGTCATTTTCAGGTTCTGGTGGTCCTACCTGGTTCCATTCTTCGAATCCGACGCCCCCGCAAACTTCCACAACCATCTGTCCCTCTACAACCGGTCGACAACTCGAATTGGTGCTAAAAACGTGTCAATCAAAAAACGATCTTTTGAATAGAATCTGAAACTTTTTATGTGCCAGAAGAAAATGTTTTGAACAAAAAATGTGACAACAATCTCGTTTCTACTATGTGTACAATTGTGTTTTTTATTTTCAATTTTTCTTAATGAAATTTTTTCAACTTTTTCCACTTGAGTTCCCGCAGTTCCCAATTCTCTATGTTTTCTCCAGAAAAAAGCTTGGGAAGAAGTATGCATTGGTGGTGAAGTGTGACATGTCATCTCATCGTTTTCTCGTTTTCTCGCACATTTGCGACTTTCGCCTGAAAATGGTCCCCTGGAGGGATTGAAAGGGGGTGACAAACGCGACAAAAACCAAGCCACTTCTTCTCCTTGTTTTCTGGGAGAAACACTTTTTGGGCGGCACTTCAAACATCTTTCGCGAAAAGAAAAAAAAACGGGGAAGGAGAAATATGAGCAAGAAGATGACAGCGCGAGCGAGAAGAAAAAAAAAGAAATGGTGTGGTTTTTCTGTCAACGAGCAGATTATGAAATGGTGAGTGTGGGCACAGAGAGACACGCAGTTGAACAAGAGAGAACAGAGATTTTGAAATATGACTTACCGTAATCTATACCAAACTGAAGGAAATGCGTTGATTTTAAAAACAGTAATTACAATTGCAAGTTCTGCCGAGCTGCACCTACAGACGCGTTCTTCAGTCTGCTAATGTTTCTCTTGTAGTTTGTAGTTTTGCAGACCAATATCGTATCGAAAGCGCGTGGGCGCGTCGGTCTGCCAACTCCTCCAGTGTAGTTTGTAGTCTAGCAGACCAAAACGCATGTGAAGAGCGTTGGTCTGCTATCGCTGGTTTTGTAGTTTGTATGCTAGCAGACCCAATTGTTTCCCTTTCCGATTTCTCCTCGACCCCTTTCCAATTTCGACATCGAAATGTCCTAGCACTTTGCCTCCCAGTCGAACCATTTTGAAATTCATCATTCATTCTTGTCTTCTTCCTTTCTCAGCCGAAATCTGTGCTCCGAAATGTGCAAATTCGTCGTCGTCTCCAAAAGATCTGCTAAAGTGATAACAAAGTGGGCGCCTCTCTTGTCGCCGCATCTACATCACAGAAGGCGTTAGAAGCAGAAGAAGAAGAAGAAGTAGAAGTGGCAGGAGACAAAGGAGAAGACGTCGTCACACGAGGAAACGAGGGATTACCCAAAATGTTCTCGGTTTCGCGCAAAAAGAGCGGCGAAGATTAGCGCATACCCTTTACGCGTAGTGCCACCCGGCTTTGGGATTCTGAAGATCATGAAAACGGAAATATTAATGATGGTTGTATAATGTCATCGTCGTTGTGATGAGGCTTCTGAATGCGTGAAATTTCATCAGATTCTTTATTGAGGGTTACTGTACTCTTGGAATAGAAGACTCAGATGGTTTATTGGAGATGTTGGAACAGTTCTGATTTTCAGATGTGTGAATGGTTATTAGGGAACTGTTATTCCGAAAAAATCATACAAATGGACTCTTGAAGGACTCATAATCCTCGATAAAGTCAGAGTCAGTCAGAATATTTGAAACTAATGAACGGATCATCCAGATGGTGCATACTACAATATTTTTAAGATTTTGGGACTCCGTGCTGCTGAAAGGAAAATGAGACAAGATCCGCAAATGGAAATGCTTTAAGTAAACGACCTTTTCAAGCTGAAAATGACTTGTGGACAATAAAGTTTGACAATTTTGCTTTGCAATCTTAGTGAAATAAGAATCTCAGTTTTCGGTTCTTCAGGATTCCGAAATTAATGTGAAGGTATCCAGAAATGAGTATTCGCCTTGCCACCTATAGATTTTGACAGAAAACATGGAAAGCAAGGAAGTTACACGAGTTCTTGGGAGTTGAACTTTTTCTCATAATCTGGGTCAAAGTGAAATCGACCCGTCAGATTCATATTCTGAAATCAAAACCAGCAAAATGCTCACGTCATTCAAGTTATGACCTAGCAAAGTTGGAAACTATAGTGATATTGGAGGTGGATCTTTGGGAAGATGGAATTTTTAAGAATATGAATCTGCGAGGTCGATTTTTTCGTGGATCAGATTATGAGAAAAAGTTCAACACAAGTACTTGTGCAATCTCCTTGTAAGAATGCAAACACCGAATATTTTAGCTTTCCAATGATTTTCCGTATTCGTGTCTTGAGGAATCATGTAGAATGCTGTCTACTTGTTGATGGTCATCTAGGAGCATGTTACGATTCTGAAAAAGTCTTGAAACTCGACGATTCCCTCATCAAATCCTTACAATAGTTGCAACTCGGTTGCTTGTCTACATGATTCGTGAGTGTGTGTGAAAGATTGCGTGAAACACCCATAAATCACCATCTCTCTTGTCTCTTCCATAAATGCCACCAGATTTGGGTATGCACACACACACACATGTGCTCTCTCCATTCACCACGACGAAAAAGATGTAATCTTCTGAAGGGAAGTGTGCAAATTGATACATCTATGTATCTACGCATGTCAACCCCTTTTGGTTGGGAGAGGGGGGAGATCACTATCTGATTTTGGGCGAGGGGTAGAGAAGAGGGTGTCTAGGAAATGGATTGGTTTTTGGTGACGTCTGTCAGTGGCGCTTTTGGTCCGGATGCTCTTTTCAGTTTCCAGCTATAAAATTCTAGTTCCAATTAGTAGACCCCTTCCTGAAAAACCATACCACTCACTCAGAACACATGTTCCTTCTGAGACACGAACAAAGAGGCACCCAATATTTTAGTACCTTATTATCATAACAACAAGACCCTTCTTTCAGAGGGTACTAACCGAACCGTGTTTTACCACAAGCCCCCCGTCCCGCCATTCCATGCCGCTGCAGTATTCATCAGCAGTGTCGTTTACGATGATCACTCTTTTCGTATATGTGTATGTGTGTTGATTTGAAAAGAAAAGAGAAAGGGTACAGTAACCCTGAAAGAATTGTGTTGGTCAGGTTGTAATCTTGTGGTTGAGGTTATGAGGGAGTTGAGTTAGTGTGGTTGTTGGATGCGAAACTATGAAGAACTGACTAGGGAATAACCTGAGTAATGTTTGGAGTTACAAAACGTTTTATATATCATTACATAGAAAGCCAAGAAAATTTGCATCTGATTGATATGTTTTGTTTCTACAACGGACGCCGCATTCTCAAGAATGCTGAATTTGAAGTTCTGATACCCCCGTTGATTTGCACTGAGAACACGAATTTCACTCCGAATCAGCGTGGTTTCAGCACTTCAAATTTAAGTTTCTCGAGAATGCGGCGTTCATTGTAGAAACAAAACATATCAATCGATTGCAAATTTCCTTGGCTTTCTAATGATATATAACACGTTTTGTAACTCCAAACATTACTCATGTTATTCCCAAGTCTGGTTTGATTGAGATATACGGGAGGCTGAAGAAATAGACAGTTTACATTACCAGCTGACGAGATTATATCTTCGGGAATCAGTTGCGGAGTATTTAGGGACTTCCTGAATACTCACAGTAGCATACAGTAAGATATGCAATTAGACAATTTTCAGTGTCCAAAAAGTGGGAAATTAGCACTGACTAGTGAGTTAGATCGGAATGGATCCTAATAGACTTGAAAACGGGTTTCAGAAAACGTAACTTATTACAAAACAAAAATCTAGGTTTACTTAATAAATTAGCTAATTTCTGGAAAAAGGGCTAGTGAGAAGCATTTTACAGTTTCTCAAAGTTGAACGACGATTTCGCACTGATTAATATCGAATTGCATATCTTACTGAACGCGGCTGTATTCTCAAAATAGAAAAGTTGATTCTCATTTTTGGAGTTCTAACTATTCTGAGTCAACTGAATCACCGAAATTAAAATCGAGAACTATTCAAAGTGGCCACATTTTCCTTGACCCGAAGACTGATTGAAATCGCCTCCTGAAATTTTGAACACCTCAAATTAAGAAAAACTCTAGTTCTCGACAAGATCATTTTCTGGCTGTAATTTAACATTGAACTTATGACAATGGATTCCTCGAGAATCATAATACTAATCACGCACTAATATCCCTATCATCCTTCATATCACCTTCAATCTCTCCCGCGCACTTCTCTTCCACACACACCAGACCTTCTCTCAGATAATAAACCATTATCTGTGAGAACCATAAAAGGGAGCCATAAAAACAGAGACCCTCGGCGCAAGAATGTGTGATGATAATTAGTCAATATGTCGTTTTGGACAAGGAGAGAAGGAGAGAGGATTACTGTACTCCTCGTTTTTCTATTTCTGTCTTCTTTGTTTTATGTACAATCAGCAGGATCGAAGGTGTTGATGGTGAATGGGGAGGTGGGTTGTAAAATAGACCACAAAACAAGTTGGTGCATAAATTATCGATTTGAAAGGTGGAGGGTTTTTTTTGAATTCGGACGGGAGTTCTTGTTTTGGAAATTTCGAACAATGAATACTCAAAAAATAAATAACTTGCTCATATTTTCGATCCACTTCAGAACTTCAAATGGGTTTAGAAAATCCTTTAAAATTCGATGTATTTTGAGTGCTTTTGGAACATTCTGTTATAAACAGTTCTGCGAAAGTATGAAGGAATCTAAGAGATTCTGTGGGGTAGTGAAAAATTCCAAAGAATCTTCTGGAATTACTGAAAGAGTTTGGAAGATTCTCACAATTTTTCCCTGTCAAAATGGATGAAAGTTTTGTATAAATGGACTGGAAAGTTTTCGAAAGTTTTCGGGATTTTCAATTGATTTTGAATAAAGTTTTGAATCTAAGTTTAAAAATGCCTGACTGAAACAAGATACGATTTAAAAATGTTTCATAAATTGATTGAAAATTTCCAACTTTTTTTTAGCTATCGATTTTTAAGTGGTTGTCGGAAAATTAACTTTCGGGCCGTCACAGTTAATTTGTAGACAGCCATTCGAAAATTTCGAAAACTGAAGAGTTCTTTGGTTTGGATAACAGGGATTCTGAAACAGCGAGATTTCAGTTTTCAACTTGGCTGACTAATCAAAAAAAAGGTTTGAAAAAATCATCGACTCTAAAAATCAAACTGAAATATTCCTATCACCCAAAAAAAGGTCAAAATCGATGAAACTTCTTGTCTCTTCTATTTTTTATCCCCACATCTTCCACAACCACCCTCTCGTGTTTCTTGTCATTTCACATCACCAAGCTCCGCCCACTTTTAGGGGTCCCAAACGCCGCATTGGAAGACGCCGCCCCCTCTCGACACTTAGCTGACAAAACGGTATTGGAAGGGGGTGTGTGAGAATTTCGGAATTCACACTTCTATTCCTGTGAAGTCTGTGTTCGTCTAGAAGAGGGGCTCCGCTGATTTATGATAGTTTTGGTCGTCTCGTCGTTACTGGTTCTGCTGAAATTCGTGTGCATCATTGGAATGTCGAAGAGGCCGGCAACTTCAGACGAGGATGATGTGAAGAGTGTGAAGGTAGGTGTGAGAAGAAATTCAGAGTTTTGATAAATGCTTTGATTCCCCAGAAACCCCGCTTCTCGATAGCCAACATTCTGGATGAGGTTGAGGACGAGGAGGAGGAGGATGTAGACGTTGAGGAAGAAGACGTGGAAATCGAGATCAAAACTCCAGAGAAGACATCAAGGGGGAGGCCGAAGATTGGAGCAAAGAAGAAGGTTAGAGTTCTTTTTTGAAATCTGAATAGAGCGGTGGTTTTCAGGAAGGAAACATTCCAATCGAGTGTAAGCTGGAGGGGGCGGAGTTGTGGGCCAAGTTTTTCGATTTGGGCACAGAGATGATTATCACAAAGAGTGGAAGGTGAGCAAAAGGGATTGTTAGCTTAGGTTCACAAGTTTTTTTGATAGTAACTTTTACTTTGACCTATCAAAAGTTTACGGTCTTGAAAATGGTTCCCAGCTACCCGATTCTTCTGAAATTTCGTGGGCAACTCTGGAACTTCATTTTTGTAGCTGACAATCAATTATGAAAATTGCAATCTAATCAGATACCCTCCTTCCAAGAATATCAAACTGAAAATTTTCTAAACTAGAATTTGAGGTCCTAATTTGAAGCCTAACAGACTTGACAGCGATTTTCCTTAAAAACTTATTAGCTACAAAAATGAACATCTAGAGTTGCTCATTACACGCACGAAGATTTTCAGAGGCAACAGATAGATGTGAATCCATTTCTTGACTTTTCAAAAACTCGGCGTTTCAGTCTCTCTGTTTTTCGACGCTTCTGCTCTTGACACTAATCCTCTAGTTCTCACCAAATTAGAGCTCCCCCCTCGCTCACCACTCAATTTTCACACAAACACCCCAAAATTTTTGACCCCCTCCCCCCTTTCCCGCGCTTTCAAACTGATTACTTTTGCTCTTCCTTTTTTGGTGAGGTCTTCTTGTTTTTGCCGCGCGGTGTCATCATCATCATCGAAAAAGAGACAACAAGAGTTAATTTGTTGGAAAACGTGTGAGAGGGGGAGGGGGATGTTGTTTCAAGAAGCAACAAGCGGGACCCCATAAAAAGAGTGGTAGTTGTCACTTATACTGATGAGCTTTTTGGCTCTGACGACTGCCAGTTGGTAATGGTGGTGTTGAACATTTTTGGGAGGGGGAGAACATTGTAAAAGAAAATGAGAATCGGAGCATGAATTGAAGGAGGGGAGATCTTACCGAAAACTGGTAAAGATTGATTGATCGGATTAAGAAGTTGCAAATTGATAACAAGATATAAACCAAAATCTGTCTGAAAACCCATTTGAAAAACTTTCGCAATTCCTGGGTGAGTAGAGACATATTGAGCGACCTCAATTTTGACACGAACCTGAGAAACCGAAAGTTTAAAAATCTTGGAATTTGAGAACTATTTTTTTTGGAGGACACAAAAAATAAGTTCGTTGATTTGTCAGACGCATGCCCACTTTGGATACGGATTCGGTGTAGACACTCTATCAGACACATCCTTGAACTTTTCAGTTTCTGAAATCTTCCAAGATTTCAGCACAATTGTGTTCGAAAGCTTTGTGGACGTCGTGAAAATGTTGAGTTAGAAAGAAAATTCCAAATTTGAAATCCTTGATACAGCTAAGCTGGAAATATAGTCAGTTCCAGATTAGAAATCCTTGAGGTCTGATTAGTCTAGCATTAAATTGCTCTAGAAATCTTGATCCTCGATATTCTCCTCTTTCGGAGCTATCAGAATCTTCTCTTTATTCATTCTTCAACCTCCAACCAATCTGGTTAGCATATTCTTCCATCCGATTTCTCATTCTCTGCATATCACTTTTTTTCAAACACCCAATTCTCAATCCGTCACATCCTACCGTACCCCCGTCGCTTCTTTCAAACCACACCGCGCGTCACGTCCAATCGATTTGCATGTCTATCACTTGAATATGGTGTATTTCTAATTGGTTTCTCCCTCCGTCCGTCTTGAATGTCTTTTTTTTGTGGCTGCTGTCTTTTCCCCCTCCTTCCCGCGCCTTCTGAATACATAAAACAGCACATTCATCAATTCAGAAGACACCCGCATGTCTTCTGAATTACTAAAGGAGTAGTGGTAGTGTCGTGATTGAATTCTGTTTGATGGGTCACTTGGGACACCAGAAGGAGGTGGACGGCGGGTTACTGTAGAAAAACACGGAGGACTAATTGATTGTTGAGTGAAGATATGATTTTTTGATGGAGGGTTACGGTAACCCTTGGGAACCTACTAAAGGTCACACTTTTTATTTTTCAGAAGAATGTTCCCAACGGTCAAGGTCTCATTCTCCAATGTCCTCTCAGACGCGCTATACTACATTTTTCTGGATGTGGTACCTGTGGACTCCAAACGGTAACCTTCCTCAAAAATATGCAAACTCCGCCCCTTATTTTCAGATATCGCTACATTTACAACAAATCCGCATGGTTGACAGCGGGAAAAGCGGAACCGGTGCCCAAGAATCGATACTATCTCCATCCGGACTCTCCATTCACCGGCGATCAGTTGTTGAAGCATGTGATATCTTTCGAGAAGACCAAGTTGACGAATAATGAGGTGGATAAGACGGGACATGTGAGTTTTTTTTGAGTTGCCTTCTGGAATAAGAAGGAGATTTCTCGGCTTCTACAATTGCTATTTGTCTCATAACAGAAACCACTGTAAAATCGACCCCGTAGATTCTGAATCAATTGAAAATTAATTTGGCAAAAAGTTCCCATGATCCGTTGTAAGACCTCGTAAAGTTACCAACAGTTTTTTGTAGAAAATAGAAACTTTGCAAGGTCATAACTCGAATTCGGTGAGCATTTCAGAAATTTTCGTCTTAAAATCTGAATCTGTGAGCTCGACTTTACCGTGAACCAATGTATCGAAGAAATTTGAATGTATTTCCCAGTTTATGCTGGATGATTTCTTGATTCAAAAATTTGTGTAGACCTAGACTCTAGATTCTGGAAAACAAATTAGTCGTTTCTTCTTTCCCATTTTCCACTTTGACAGAATCCATCAGTTTCCCAGCCCTGATCACCTAGTCTAAATTTCAGCTGATTCTCAACTCAATGCACAAATACCAACCTCGAATCCACATCGTCCAACGGCCCAAAACCAACCCCCTGGACCCGAGCAAAGTTGTGATGGCTGACGAACAACACTGCACCTACACGTTCCCAGAAACCCAATTCATGGCGGTCACTGCCTATCAGAATCAATTGGTGAGTCTTTTTTTCTCGAGATTTTGAAAGAATGAAAAACTGTATTCAGATAACAAAGCTGAAAATTGAAAAGAACCCGTTTGCGAAAGGATTTCGGGATCCGACGGGAAGGTCTCCAGATGAAATGTAAGTTTGCATCAAACTCCGAATTTCCAGTTTTCCAACATTCAACTTTTTCCAGGGAACGCTCACCAGGCGACCTCTCACCCATGATGCTTTCCAACTTCTACCATTCGCCCGCCTTTCAACAAGTCATGTTCCAGCAGTGTCTTTCGAAAATCCAAATCAATCCTTCCATCATGATGATGTATCAAAATGTGTTCCCCGGTGGAGCAGCACTAACCACACCCTCCCCAGTGACGCCTACAGCAATCAAACCGGAGATTTCATTGAAGTAGGTTAGAAAGACTGTAGTCAAAATATTTTGTCTTTTTTCCAGATCAGAGTAACTCTTTCGCAATTTTCTCAACGTGTACATTGGCCATTTTTGAACCTGCAGTCCTGGTCTTCTATCTCCTTTTTTCTTTCGTAAATTAATTTTCCATCTGTAACATTTTCAGAATAATATTCATTTTTTTGGTGTTTTTCTACTATATCCGGTTTTGATGAATAAAAATGACTGATGACAGGAGTTTGCTGAGATTTCAAACTGAAAGCGTTTGCGCGCGTTGGTCTGCTAATTCATTTAATGTAGTTTGTAGTTTAGCAGACCAATTTCAAATCGAACGCGCGTTGGTCTGCTAACTCATGTATTGTAGTTTGTAGTCTAGCAGACCAATCATGAACACTAAAGCGTGTGCACGCACTGGTCTGCTAATTAAATCTAGTGTAGTTTGTAGTTTAGCAGACCCATTTCAAATCGAACGCGCGTTGGTCTGCTAACTCATCTATTGTAGTTTGTAGTCTAGCAGACCAATCATGAACACTGCAGCGTGTGCACGCATTGGTCTGCTAATGATGGTTTCGTAGTTCGTAGTCTGGCAGACTAACTCCGCACCGAACGCTCGCTGGTCTACCAGCTCATCCATTGTAGTTCAAAGCGAAATCAATTAATTTTAGACTTTTTTATTGAATATTAGCTAATAAAAAATAAACATATCAGACACATAAATTATTATTGCACGTATTTGTACTCGATCAGAGGAAAAAATGGGATTTAATTATGACCTAATAATCTAAACTTATGAAAGCCATGAAGGAGACAGAACAACTTCAGCAGCAATCAGCTTCGACTCTACCAATGGTGATAGCGCATATGGCGACAAAACGACGGCGAACAAGGCTTGTGGAGAGAGGATAATGGGGGAGAGCACGAATGGAGAGAGGACCAATGGAGAACCGACCATGGGAGTGAGGATCAGAGGATTCAATGCGAATGGCGAGAGAATGAGTGGGGTGAAGACTTGTGGAGACAGGATGAGTGGGGAGAGAAGGAGTGGCGAGAGAATGATAGGATTGAAGACACCTGGCACAAGGATCAATGGATGGAGTACCAGTGGAGAGAGGACGATTGGAGAGAAGACCAGAGGATTGAGAATCAGAGGAGACAGGACACGAGGAGACAGAACCAGTGGGACGAACACCCATGGCGAGAGGATGATGGGTCCGAGGACGGCTGGTGAGAGGGTGATGGGGGAAAGGACGAGGGGCGAGAGGACGATAAACTTGTTGGAGAGAGGGACGGAGGCGAAGGTGAGTGGGGTCAGGATGAATGGAGATCCGACGATATCGCGACGACGCGCGGCTCGGAACTTTTCGGCTTCGGCGAGAGCGCGGATGCTGGAAATGAAGGAAATTGAGAAAATGGGATTTGTATCATTTTGTTGGGGACTGTTTCGAATAAAACATTATAGCTCAACTTCAACTTCGATCACTGAAGGCCATCTAGGGGATCCACTAAATTTTCGGTGTGATGAAATTAGACAAGAATTCGGAACAAAAATTGAGCTGGATCTCGCTTGACAACTGACTCAAAAAACTGACCTAAAACTCCCGAAATATCATGAACTGACGCTAGCTTGTTGCAAGGCTGTACTGTTAATTGGATCAAATTTATCTTGGTTCCCGTCAGAGACATTGAAAAGTTGTGAACTGCACAAAAGATTCTCATTAATGAGCCATATTTTGCTAGTTGACTTTCTTTTGATACCAGGAATCGATATAAATTGGGTCAAAGATTGGCGGTAGAAACCTAGAGGAGTGAGTTTAATGAGGCTCTGATTCTACAAATTGAGTTTTCAAAATTTTGATACACGACAGATCAAGAAACATGACCCCCACCAAAAACTCACTCCTTCTCCATGTATCTCTCTGGATCGTCTCTCATTCTCTTGTAGTTCAGCAAAGCCTTGGTGCTGTTGTACGGGGACCCCTTTCCGTAGAGTCTCTGCATTTGCTCTGGTGTCATGAGAGCGAATCCGTCATCGTTCAACTTCTTCTTCTGATCCTCGTCATAGCTCTTGTCGAGGTACTCGAAAACCTCGATCTTAGACTTCTCCTCGTCTCCAAAGATCTTGGTGGCGTTCTCCTTGGTGAAGTAGAGTGGCACTCCATCTGGTCCTCTCAACTCCTTCTCCTTCTTCTCTCTGAACTTCTGCTCGGCCGTGTCCACTGACTCGCTGATTCCTGAAGAAAAAAAACATCGAGATCATGTTAATTCGAGAAAAAAATTTTGATCAGATCACTATCAAGTGAGTGAGAACCTGTTCTGTCTGAGACGAGACTCACCGGCTGCTTCCACGATGAAATCCATCCAGGCGTTCTGTCCGTGGAGATCCAGTTTTTTCAACAAATGCGGAAGAGAGGTGAGCTTCTCGATACCCTCTCCTTCGTCGTGAAGAGAGAATAGGGATGGGGAGAGAAGGTTAAACTGAAACAGAAGAATGTCTTTGGGAAAAAACATGCCTCCAAGGAATTATCAATGTCAGATAGAGTAGTACTATGGTAAGTTCAGTGAGAGAAAAATACCGTTATTTTCAGAAAATTTAAATTGGTTCCTGTGAGATATAAAAAAAGGTCAACTGTAAAAACGTAGCTCTTGTTCTCTCAAACATTATGTTAGTTGACCAATTTTTGATACCTATCAAAAGACTCGAGATAAGTTTGGTCAAACAAAGCGACCCCAAAGATTCCACTCACCAAACTGTCATCCTCCTGTTCCGGAACCACCGACATCATTCTTGGCGAGACCATCTTCAAAGTCTTTCTATCGAAATCGGACACATTCTTTCCACCGAGCATCATCGCGGTCTTGACGGCTTCTCTCAGGAATTTCAGTGGCACACGCATCTCGTTCCTCTCCTTCTTTGCCATCATCTTCTTGATCTCAGTCTTCTCGTCTTCCATCTCGGCCTGGAAAATTTTTGAGAGTTTCGGTTTGTCCAGATCGATCTTTTACTGATGCTTGGGCACTGAAGGTCAGAAAACATGTCTGATGATCACTAGTTCGATGAAAAGGGGGGGGGGGGGCGGGGCTTATCATAGGTGTGATAGTCGAACAGTAGTTTTTCTCTATTCAATCAATTTTTCTCGATACAAGTATTCCCCTTTCTCTCACCTCCTGAAGAGCCAATGGTTTTCTTGGATCGATGAGCTCGGATGGAGTATTATCGATCATCTGTCGGAGTCTCTTCTTCATCAGCTCGCGATTCTTCTTCTCCTTCTTCGCCGTCTCTCCCAACTTTTTCACTCTACCGATAGCCTCAACCCATGGCTCAAGTTTCTCGGACTTTTTCTTCAGCCTTCTCAAGTTTTTGGTCATTTCCTTGGCGAACTTTGCCATTGGGTCAACGTCCTCAGAAGTTTTCAACGAGTAGCGATCTCTTTGAACGACTTCGTAGCCGGCGGCTCTCTTGGCACGGGCGGTTCCAAACGATCCGATCCACTCCATGTTCTCCTTGGGCGGCTCGGTGGTAGTGGTAGTCTTGATAGTCTTTCGGTAGGGCTTCGCGTTCTTCGGAATCACCTTCTTCGCGTCCAACAGTTTGACGACGCACTTGGCGTGCGATGGAACGTCGTTGGCTTGTTTGGAGCACTTTTGCATGATCTCCTGATGCTCGGCGGACACCTGGGAGATTCTCTTCGAGGCGACAGCGGCCATCAGTCCGGAGAAGGCCTGGGAGAGCCATTTGTCCATGAGTTCTTCCGATGACGTTTCATTGAGATCTACCTGAAAGTGATGAGGGGGTTTGGAGGTTGTGAGTGGGTTACTCATGCTGTGAAAGCTTTAGTCAATAGAAATGTTGAGGTCATTTCAGTTTATCAGTGCCAATTAGAAACTTAAATCCATATGAAAGAATCGGCTTGAACTTTTGACCATGCCAATCCATTCTTATAAGGAGAATGTACGAGTTTTAGGGTCGAACTTTTCCTCATAATATGGGTCAAGGCAAATTCGACCCAGTGAAATCAGATTCTGAATTAAAAATCATCAAAATGCTCTCGTGATTCGAGTTATGACCTCGCAAAATTGAATTCTATCGGGGTATTTGACGTGAAATTTCATCTTCTCAAAAGTCAGCTGGATTCAACTTTGCGTTGTCATAACTCGAAGCACGTGAGCATTTTGCTGATTTTGACTTCAGATGCTGAATCTGTGAGGTCGATTTCGCCTAGACCCAGATTATGAGAAAAAGTTCGACCCCGAGCACTCTTGCAAGCTCCTTGTTAGACTCAAAACTTTTACTGACAAATTTGAGGATTTTCTTCGCTTGACTTACCCTCAAGTGATTTCCCTCTTTGACTGCTTGATTCTTACCAATGTCGTGTGGCTGTAGATTCGCATATGCTAACGCTAAAAATGCCACCTTCAATTTTCACAAAAATGGGTCGCCTTACAAACCTGCCAAAGCACTAAATAATAACAAACAATAATTCCTCATGATTATGGAAATAAATTTGGAAAATTACAGCCGGACTCTAGAAGGAGAAAGATAAATGTGTGTGAGTGATAAGTGATAATAGAGGGTGGGGGAAGAGGACAGGTGTCTCTATATCTCGGGAAGAATCAGGAATAAATGGAGGTGGGGGGAAGAGATAAGAAAGCCCGAGTGGGTGGGGCTGGAGTGTGGAGGTGGCTTTATACGCAAAAATCCACTTATTTTTACAAAAAGGAGGAAGAGAGGAGGGGGGTTTTTGGGAGAGAGAGAGATCCTCTACCTTTTCGGAGGTAGGCTCCGCCCACTTTCGGGTTTTTGTGTAACAGAGGGGCGATAATCTTTAAAGAAGTTTAGAGGGTGCAAAATGTTATGTATGTAGAGAGAGAGAGAGAGAGAGAGGAAATTTTTTGGTCTGAATTTCGGTTATCAAGTTTTATCAGCATACGTGGGAATTTGAATGTGAATGGATGGGATGGACAAGTTTCTGCTAAAAAATTGCAGAAAATTTCAGAGGGTGTAACCGAATTGAAAAAAAACTCAATCAGAGTTTTTCCCTGGATGATTCGAATTAGCTTAGGTGGACTTTTGGCGCCAGGAGAAGAGGATCATCTGGATGACTCATTACCGTTATCCATGGATTCTTTTCTATCGGCCAATCGTTTTGGTTTTTAGAAAAAAAGGATTTGCAGCATGTCAGTGACTGTGCGCGATTTCTTCAAAACACAATTTTTTCGAGCGAAAATAGTTTTGATGGAGGGAAAGTTAAGATGCTCAAAATCAGAGAAAAATTGTTTTTTTCAAACAATTTTTAGAATTGTACTCTTCATGAGCTAAAGCTTAGTATTGAATTCCTATCGTAACCGAAGCAGATGAACTAATATAAATGGCGGTGTAAACTTTTCTTCTGAAAGTTACTCATACTCCACTAGTGATTGACATCCAAAACGATCCCTCTTCAAGTTTTCCGAGCTCTATGGTGGGGTATCCTCAGATTCGTTGAACCACGAAACTTCGAACGTTTTATAAAATTTTCGCTCTTTGCGAGTTGCGTTCACACTTTGTCTGGTTACGGTAGCTCAGTATGAAACATCTCTCTTATCCAATACCTACAAAACAATGGCAAGTTTTGTTTGATACTAGGAAATTTCTCATCTGCAACTGATACAGATCCTGTGAATAACATTGAGTCCTCTGACAGCTCTTCTAGTTTTCTCTTCCAAAAAGGCAAAGTTTTCGTGGCTACGGGAGTTGTAGATTCTTAGCCTAGGACTACCTTTCATTCAGAATACCCTAGACATGGAATCGTTTTTTCTATATCGGCTTAGAACGAAACATGTGCCCTTTTCTAGAAGTCAAAATGTTTGCTCCGATAGATGATGAAGAGAGAGTCAAAAAGCGTTCTCTTTCCGAGCCGCCCCGATTTCTAGATGTTCGAGCAGGTTGTCGACTAGCCAGTTTGAGAGCCCAGGTTGTATTTCTAGCACCAAAACCTCCCTGCGGTCTCCTCTAGACGGACATGCTTCTTGTCGATTGAATTTTAAGGTTGCTCCATAGAGATTGCTTGTTCAAAAACCAACTCTGTTTCCCATAGAATGAAGTTTCAGAAAGAAGTTGAAAATCTAATTTAAAGACAGTCTCCTTATCAGCTACCTTATCAGCTACCGTAACCCTTTGCGCTTTTTTGACCACTCTCGGCCGATGATGAAAAGGTCTCCCGAAACAATCACAGATTAGCAACAACAAATTATTGTGTATGTATATACGGGTTCTCCTTCTCCCTCTCTCTGTCTTTATCCAATTAGTTTCCACCTGATTACCCAGTTTCACAGTGTTGCCAAATTATTCGCTTCTCAGGGGGCGAAATTGATACCACCGGAAAATTTTTGTTGTGTAGGACCAAAAATTTTGCATTTCTCACGAAATCTGCAGGTTGGAAGAGGGTTGCCTGTCAACGGAGGGAGGAGAAGCTGGAGTGATGAATGATAAAAAGAGATATTTATGGAGGGGGAGAGAGAAAAGTGGAAGAAGAATGTTGAATTTGGTCAGTGTATCATCATGTCCAATTAGGGAGATAAGTGGAAGCGAAAAGAAGAAGAAGAAGAGGTCAATATGTTCTCCGACACGAAATAGATCGAACTGAATTTCCGGGTGCTGATCATAGTGGATATAAAGATTAAAGGTTGAAATTTTCGGAGGCGTACGGTAGGTGGAAAGAGAAGGGTACAATCTGAAATCAGGGAATCGATGTTCGAGCTAAGCTTCCGAACGGTCCTCTCCAGGATCTGTTTCAACACGAAGCGACATTTTACAGGGTTTCGAATGTAAAATCTAACCGCAAGAAAAGTTGTAGCAAAAACTGGACCGACTGCTTGCTACGTTCTGAACCCTGTCACAGCAAAGTTGGGTAACTTTTTACGGGCTCTTGAATGAGCTTGAAATCAAGATTCTAGCATTAAAGATGATAGAAAAATGAACCAGCTCTCGACGACGTTCTGAACTGTGTCACTAGGACTAGTGATTTGAAACTTTGAACGGAGATTGTCAATGTTCCACTCTTGGGATCCTTTTCATCGGAAACAATGTTACGGAACTTTTTACGGGTTCTTGAATGAGCTTAAAATGAAGATTTTAGCGTTAAAGATTATAGGAGTTTGAGTAGAAAGAGATCTTATAAAATTTTGATCAAATTTAAGTAAATTTAGAGAATGGGGAAGGATGCGAGATACCATTCAATCTTTCAATTGTTACTTTGCCAAAACTAGATGAGATGTTTAGTGGGAATCCAGACTCCAAGTTTCTCATTTTTGAAGCACAGTTGAATCATTTTCATTTGAAAATGGTGAAATGCGATGGCTTCCAAACTTGTTCCCAGCGACCCAAATATTCTGAAATGCTGTTAGTGCATTGACCAACTCTAGCTTGACTTTTGCAATCGGCAATTTTTTCAAGAAAATCGCTTTCAAGTTCGGTATGTGGCGTCGGAAATAAGGCTCAATTTCGCAAAAATTTCATACTGCGTGACGTCTTCTGAAATATGGAATCTTTCAAAATGAAGCCAACTATGGCTTGATTATAGTCATTCTGTCGTTGTCACCCAACGGAGCCGCTGAGTGCAAGTTAGCCATTCAACTATTTTGAATTACTGGAATTCAGACGAGATTACGTCTTCTGAAAAATGACAGTGTTCGAAATGGAGCTAACTAAGGTTTGATGACACTTATTTTGACTCTTTTAATGCGCGGAAATCAAAAAAGAACAAGTCAGAACCTATTTGGCGTCCTAGGATTCCAATCCCGTCACGTCTTCTAAAAAAATAGATTCAGAGAAATGTATAGAAGACGATTTACCTCCAGAATCAGAAATGCTACCAGTGTTTGCTGAGCACGCTTTCCTCTACTTTCAAGTTTTTTCACATGTCCTTTTCGAAAAAAACTTTAACGAACTTTCCATGATTCCAAATAACTCTGCAGAATCTACAGATTACTGTAATCTATTTGCAGCACCGCCGACACTGCACGAAAAAACTTGACACGCGCCAGGTACGTGCCATCATCCACTTTTTGCGTTCCCTTTTTTTTCTGCCGCTTCCCATGACCGAGACAGGAATTCATGTCTGTCACTTGAACGAAAAAAGCGTTCAGATAGTGATCGGCAATGGAGATGAAATCGAACGTCAGACGGCTACCCATCACTGTCAAACCGCACCCCGTGTCTCGGAGGGACAACCGGGAACTTTGGTACTGTACTTTGAGCAAAGGGGGGTATCGAGGATCCAGGATTTATGTAGGAGATCTGTCGGGATGAAAGAGAAAGACGAATCCTGGGCAGGTACGGTATCCCGCCGACCAATCAGGATGGTGAAGCTTGGGAGGAGATAACATGGGAGGGGGTTCATGGGTTGTCCTGGTGATAGAGAGTCCGGGAGCTTTTCACGGGGTTGAGAGAACATATGTCTTTTTTTCAAGGTAGATTATAGTCCAGATCCGTCTCAATTGTTTCAGTTCCGCCTATCGTTACCGAGTTCGAATTACGCCCGAAAGTAGGAAAGTGTAAGCTCTCAGAAATCCGAAAATTTCTTCAAGCATTCGATAACGGCACTTTGGATTTCAGTATTTTTGAAAAAGTTTTCTTTTCTCCTTCAGAAACACTTTTTTCGTTACAACTCTGGCCCGACTATGAGCACAAATCAAAGACCAATCAAAAGTGCTACAAAAGTCAAAGACCAGTCACAGATTCCGTGTCAGAATTCTTTACAGCAATCCTGAGTGTTCCTGCAAAACTTGGAAGCTGTCAGTTTTAATCAACGTCATTCGAACACACTGTGTGATAAGCTGTGAGATTAGCCGATACGAATCTCATGGAGAAAAAGACGGCGTACTGTAGCTTTTTGATTCCCGTCTATTTTAGGCTGAATAGGATTCTCCGAGCGGTACTGAAAATGTAGGGAAGAGAAGTATATGTAGTACCGATAGAAAGTAATGGTCAACTTTCAGCAGTTCAGAAAATGGCTTCCAACTACTAGATTTTCTAAAAGGCTGTTTTCTAGCGAAGAACTTGTTAAAAAATTTTCTGCAAAGATCGCGAACTCACAGTACTGCACAGTCAGATATGCATTTTGATAGCTATTAATCGAAATACAATGTAGGTAAACTTTGAGCAGTTGAAAAGTATGTTCCAAGTATCCAATTTTTCTGGAAAGTTGTAGGTGTATTGAATAATCTCTGGATCTTTATTTTTGTAGTTGACAATGTTTTTCGAACATTTCAGCCAAGTTTGTCAAGTCGAAAAGATAAAACGCCGGACAGTGATCCAAATTAGCGCTGAAATGTTCCTCGATTTATCTGGCTTGCGGTCGATTTTCGTAAAAAGTTGTCAACTACAAAATTGAAGAGCTAGAGTTGATTCAACCGCGCTCCATTCCAAATCCACTCCATCATCATCAATACTAAATCTTGTTGCGTTGTGGACATTTCGTAATCCACTGTCTCCATTTGCCTATCAAAGTGTGCCTTTCGTGACAAAAAGCCCGATGAAACCAAAATCGTATTGATATCATCCAGTTTTGGTGGTGGTCACCTCTATCCCTCTCTCGGCAGAAGCAGGAGGACTTCCTTAGCCATTCTTCAAACGAAGAGAGAGAGAGAGAGAGAGGGAAGAAGATGAAGATATTGGTCGCAAGTTGCCGTGTCTCGTCTTATCTCTCCTCACCCATCTCCGTTTCACCTTTTGATACTCACGTACATTTGGAATAGTGCGTCGCGAGGCATTGGCCATCTCTCACGTACAAAAAGTCGCTGTGTTTGAATTGGAGATAGAGAGAGAGAGGGACAAGAGAGACCTGTTTCATTTGAATGCAAGAGTCTATATTATCAATATCAAATATGATAAATTTTCGATCGGATGTATTCTAAGATTTATTACCTTTCAACAAAATGAGAGGGAGGAGGATCAAGAAATCATTATGTGTCCATTATATGATCGGCCTGTTCACCACACCTTCTTGTTCGTGAAGAAGGAGGATTTTCGTGTTTTGTGTGTGTGTGCACCGCTAATCTTATATTCAAATATCCCCTTAATATTTCCTTAATAAACCGGCACCCCCTTCCCATCACTTTGACCAAATTTATCTCGTTTCCTGTTAGAGTTATGAAAAAGTGCTTAACTAACAAAATGTTTCTCTGTTTATCATGAGCAGTTTGTTAGTTGACCGCTTTTTGATATCTGTCACAGGAACCGAGATAAGTTTGGTCAAAGCGATGGGAAGAGGGCCGGTTTAGTGAGGGAAATACGGTAAAAGAGGTCAATTTCAGAATGGTGTTGGAGTGCCTACTAAACTAGTTTGAGATAGAGTATTTCTGGCGCGCTTCCGCTTCAAAATTTTCGAGAGTGAGAAGTTTCAAGTAGTAGAAAAAAACAACCATCAGTTGTATCCAACGTTTCGCGCTAATTTCGAATCTGAGATCAGTTGTCGAAAACGTATGAAAACTCATAAACTTCGACTTGGTTGAATCCGCTCACAGGCTTAAACTCAAATTTGGTTATAAAGGATACCACATTTTGTCCGGTTTTGAGATCTCGAGAGAACGATTATGATGATTGAACTAGTGTGAGAAAGCTTAGAGTCTGGCATACAAAACTACGACGACAAAAACGAGTGATGACATATTCTCGAGATATGCGATACATTAGAATCTTTGAAAAACGTGAGAATCTCAAAAAAGAGTGCGAATTGACCTTTTGAATATTGAAAGTTAGTCAGGAGGGTATTGGTGGGCGGGGCTTGGGGCAAGAGGGCATAGTACATGTGTGGCGAGGGAAAAGGGAGGATTGTGTGAGGGATGGAAATGAGTAAATGTGATGATTCTTGAAACACTGACCTGACTCATAAACGTTTGATAAATTGTAGAAAAAATTACAGAAAAACGAAACTTTGGTCAAGTTCATCTCGATTTTGGAAACAGTTATCAAGAAGTGATCAACTAAGAATATGTTTCTCATGGTGTCATGAACATTTTGTTAGTTGATCACTTTTTGGTATCTGTTACAGGAACCGAGATAAATTGTGTCAAATGAATGGCATCACACAATTTACAGTGACTATTTTTCCAAATCACCTTGGCATTTTCGAAGACCCTTGAATTCCAGAAAATGTTCCGTTTAGAAACCATTGCGATCAGTGGACAAAACAAGAAACCTGTCCAAGTTTCATTCTTTGATGTTTCATTCTCACTCCCCCCGCTTTCTCCCATCATCCAGTCTTTATAAATGACTACAATAGGGTACGGAATCCGAAAATAAATCATTCAATTTGTTTTGTGTGACGAAGAAGAAGAACAGAGGGTCTCGTAAAAAGGCGTTAAGTACTTTTCTCCGGTTATCAGGAGAGATTTTGTGATTATTAGGAGACTGGGAGAAAGGTGACAAAGTGACAGAAATCGGAGAGATGAATCGTCCTACAAAACACAAAATACGCGGGGGGTCAGGAAGTGTTTCAGTTGCCTGGGAGAGATCAGTCTAGTTTTTCACAGTTTTCAGCTGAGATTTTTCAATTTTGAAGAGTTGAAAAGTATAACAGATTCCGGCTTTTTTATTTTACTAGATCTTTATATTTTTTAGTGGATAACTTCTAGTGAAATTTGCTGTTGAACTCGTCAGACAGCGTTGAAGAAAAGTGATTTGAAAATGGTTGAAATCGGAACTGAAATGAGCTGAAAATTCATGTAGAGTCACAACAACTCCCCAGAAAAGTTGATTGAAATACACTTGAGATACACTCAATCAACTTTTCTGAAAAATCGGGTGACAACCACTTTCCAAGTCCTCAAAGTTTCACGAAGAGTTTTCCCCTCTCTCCCTTGTTTTGCACTGGAGCTGAAACAGAAGTATCGTATTTCCCTTAATAAACCGGTACCCCTTTCTCATCCCCTTGGCCAAGTTCATCTCGATTCTTGTGAGAGTTATCAAAAAGTAATCAGTTAACAAAATGTTTCTCTGTTAATCGTGAGCATTTTATTAGTTGACAACTTTTTGATAACTGTTACAGGAACCAAGATAAAGTTGGTCAAAGTGATTGAACGGGGGGTGCCGGTTTATTGAGGGAGATACGCTAACAGTGAGTACTAACGCCATGGGTGTCCTGTGGTCTTGGATCTTAATTTCCCTAGTTTTATATGTTTTGTATCTTGTCAGTGGCCAGTTCATGAGTACTGAAATAGGAGGTATTTGTCAGACGATCAATAAAATCGTTTATTGAAAATTCATCACCAGAGAAACGTCGTAGAGATTGCACAGAATGGTACATTGAAAAAGGAATGTGAGTATACAAGCAAAAGCGAGAGTGTGATACGTCGAAACGGGAAAATGTGATATTGATAGAATACCTCTAAATAAGGGTTCTATATTCCCGGACTATCTCAACGTTACGGGCTGGACTAAGAATCGAAATGATCTCGCTCACTTTCTCCCTGAGATGCTCTCCTTTGCAGTCACGCATCTCAGCGAACACACGTTTCGCTTCTTGAATCCGGGGGTCAGTGGGCTTCTGACCCACAACAGTGTTGGTGAAGAACAAAATGAACATTTGAAAGTCAAGAAAGACAAACTCGGCTAGCTTCGAGTCTGGCTTCTTTGCAAACGCACAGTAGAGATATAGTATGATCGAGAGGACCGTCAATCCAATATCTGCATAAAACAGAATATCAGCAAACAAGCGTTCGAGATCGGAGGAGATTCTCTCAGGAGACACACCGACTTGCATAGTGGGAAATACTAGGTCATTGAACAGAGTCGCTAAGAACGACGCTGCATAGATCCACTTGCGAATACTTTTGACACCAATCGAGCTCTCTCCATGGCTCGCATCGTCTTCTAGTTCCAGCATTGCTCTCATCATCAAATACCACTTTGCAGCTGCCTCACAAACTAGAATGACATATCGATGCACCCAATCCGTCTCCGTCTCCGTCGCAGCTGCAGTTGCTATTAACACGGAAAACACCAAATTGTCGATGACTCTGTTCACTCGGGCAACCGTATCACACGCTGGGGAAGTGTGAAACCCCAGAGAGACTTCTCTCTCTGCATCGAATTCATATCCGCCTTCCGAGTTGCATGTGTAGACCAGATCCGTCGGATGGCAGTATTTCATCATTTGGTTTTGATTGTTTGTCTTCCAGTCCTCGTCATTTTGGTAGACTCGTAGAGATGTATCGATGTATCGGGATTCATAGGTTCCGTCACCGTTCGCGCTCCATAGCAGATTGAACAATGGTTCCTGAAACAGATATGTGATTTTAGAATCAAACTGTGATGTTCCGAACCTGATACTCCAAAGAGCCTTTCTTGCAGAAAATGAAAATGAATCCGAGTCGAAACTTTTTGTTTTTCTTTTTATCAGACGACGATTCCCACTCTTCCAAAATTTTCTGATACACTCCTGCGCCAATTTTCCGTTGATCCTTGCTGTATGCCTTTTCCATCAGACGCCCTGCTTCAGGATCTCGTTCTTCGCTAGGCAGTGACGAGAAAATTGCGAAGCAGATTAGATCGATTCGCGAGTCCTCCGACAGCTCGGTGATGTCATGAAACTGGCTGCCATGAAACAACAGATAGATGAGTTGTTGCAACCACCTTGCATAATTTCTCCATGCTTGAACGTCAGAGTCGTTCCACGAGGAGAGGAACTCTTTGGTGAGAGTTTCAATCATGGATGGCTGAAATATTGAATTTTGACTGGAGAATGAGCGGTTCAAAAAGTTTGCTATTGTTGCTATTGCTAATAACAATAATTTGCCAGTAAAATACAATTTGAAGAAATGTAAACAAGGTGAGTAGCGTATCACTGATAACGCTTCAAGTGATCATTGCGAAACTTGGTGTAATAGTGAAAAACAGTTGAGCTGTAAAAACTATTTGGTTTTGTAAAATAAATTCCAAAATATGGTAACAATTCAGCTAAAGAGCTCCAGAGTTTCGAAACCTCGGAGTATTCCAATCTCACAATTATCAGTTCTCGGAGACTTTGAAGTGTTGGGATCTTAGATTCTCAGATCATCAGACTCTTGGGTGTTTCGTAGTGTCACTATTACATTTAGAACATTTCGAAACCTCAAAGTTTCGAAAACTCGAATAAAGAATTGAGAGAGAGGACTGAGAATGAGAGATATATACAAAATTTAGAATTAATAGATTGATACTGCTGGGCTCTTCTTTGTGTAATGGCCTGTTGGTCATATGACTTGGCTCTTCCGGTTCCGTCTGATAATTTGCGGTTTTCTTTGATTACCTGGCATCCGGTTGACTCAAGTTTGAAAATTGTTTGATGGGGTTGATTAATGTTGTTGCTGGTTCATGGTCGCTTCATCAATCACGACACTATCTTTCGAAGCCCTGTGGTCACCATACTTGAAACGGGCCGGGCCGGGCCGGGCCGGGCCGGTAGGAGGATTTTTCCGGCCCGGCCCGGCCGGCCCGCCTCACTCAACTGAAATTTTTTTTTTCAAATTTTTCATTTTGTCTATGAAAGAGAACGAAAAAATTTATGCCATTTTTTTGAGAATCTTTTTTTTTCAAATCAAAAACTACAAAAAGAACAATTTGGTTCCAGAAAAGTTACTTTTCAAAAACTTTTTTTCTGAAAAATCGGGAAAAAAATCAGCTTCAGTAATGACCCCCAACTCGCGGGCCGGGCCGGCCCGGCTCGACGTCGGCCCGGCCCGGCCCGGCCCGCCGAAAATCTCAGCGGGCCGGCCCGTAATTTTGCAAGTATGGTGGTCACAGGGCTCGGTTCTATTTTCCGACTACTGCTTTTCCCTGACCTAAAATAGAACAGAATAACCAAGCTAGACAGTATTCGCACCACAATCAACAATCGCACAGTTTACTACGAAAATGACGTACACAATGTGTGTTTCTATTAATGTGTCAGGTCATTTATGGCTCCAGAATCTCAGAATCTAATTCAAAAGCATTTCTTTTAATCGGCCACACATCGCTTCATTATCGAACCCAAATTCATACCAATCAGAAAAGAAATCAGTTTACAAATGAGAGTTCAAAGAATAGCACAACACTTCGACTTCTTCTTCGGCTTTTGCTTCTTTTTGTCAACTACGACTGACGTTTTTCCATTCGTCTTTGCAGACTCAACCGACGGCTTCACCCCTTCAGGAACATTCAAGTTCGGGCCGAGATTCTCATACTCGGAATTCGGGTATTTCGAGTTCTGCATGACGCTTCTGTTCGGGTTCGGTTTCGTCTCCTTCACCACTGACTTCTTTTCGGACTTCTTCTCAGATTTTTCGCGTTTTTTGGGCTCCTCTTTCTTGGATGATGGCTTCTCTGGTTTTACGGGCGATTTCGAAGGTTTGAAGGCCTCTTTCTCTGGAACTTTCGGTGGCTCTACAACATCTTTCTTCTTTTCCTTCTCTTCCTCCGTTTTTCCCTGGGTCTTATCGTCTGTTTTGTCAATTGTTTTCTGTTTCTTCTCCTCCCTTTTTCTCGTGTTTTTTGCTTCTTGTCTCTCTTTGAATAACAGCTCGTCCTTCTGGAAAGAATCGTGTTTGGAGATGGAAAATTTATGATCTCAACCAAAATTCTCACCTCAAACTGATCCATTCTCCGTTTCACCTCTTCATTTGACGAGTCCTCCGGATGAAGCTCGATTTGGAATGTTGCAGCAGTGAATCCGTGATTCTGAATCTGCCACAGAACTTTGGACTTTTTGAATCTCCACTCCCAATACAGTTTAGAGTCGTCTTCAACGTCAGCAGCCAAGTGCTGAATAGTTAGTTCTCCTCTCGCTGCTGTGTTACTATTCAACTCGGGAGCAGACTTCTAAACGTTCGCATTGTAATCTCTCAACATTTCAAAATCCATTCCTTACATCTTTGTCTCTCAATCGAACCTTGAACTTGACCTCCTCACCAGCATTGAACACACCATACAATTGGCTGATGCAACCCTTAGACGCTCTTGGCTCCTGAATCTCGAACAAATAGGAGTTGACACCAATCATGTATTGCTGGGGCTTCATTTCCTTCTCCGAAGGCTTCACGGTGACCTCCAAACTTCCATTCATCGGAACAGTCATCGCCGCGGGCGTGACATCAAACAGAAACGGCTCGTTCACATCATTATACCCTCCTTCATCTGGTTCTGAAAGAAATTATTAGATTTTCGCATTGAAATCAGAAGAGATACTGGGATGAAGGCGTGCTTCCTCCTCGGGCTCGTCGTCAGTATCTGCCATATTTTCATCAGCTCGTGCGTCAATTGGTGGGACCATGGCAGTTTATAGTGTTGCTAATTTTTTTCATCAATTAGAAGAGGGCGAGAAAAGGGGAAACAAATTAAAGGGAGTGTCACGTTTTGAAAGTTTTGGAAAGGTTTTAGGAGAAAATATTCTGACGGGAATTCGCCACGGAGTGGTCCGTGCTGATTCTGATTAGAATTGCCACCACGTTACTTTTCTATGAAGCGCGTCCTCACAGGAAGTTCACAGTGATCTGGCACCAAAGAAATGTAATCACGCTCCACTAAGCCGCACCCTCCGTCTTCAAATTTTCGAAACTTTTCTCGTCCTGGGCAAAACGTTTTCTATTTTATCGACATCAAAAGAGGTTAACCCTTCTAGTAACCTCACAGAATGTCGAACAAACCAAAAACCAAATCCGAAACGAGTGAACCATTTATTTTATTCCCCAGGCTAAAAATCTTCATATTCATGATGGAGCGCGTTTGCATTCCATCGACGCCAGTTCACTGTGGAAGCTGTCTCACAACTTTCCAGAAACCTTCAACCTTTATTGAGAAGCACTGAAAACCGAGAACAAAGATCAGAGAATAGTGCAGCACGGGTTCGACTTCTTCTTCTTCTTCATTGGCTGCGGTTTCCGCTCAGCCGGAACGGGAGTCTTGAGTTCCGGTGGAAGTTGTGCATCTAGATTCTGGTATTGAGACTCGGCTTTTGGTTCAACCTTTGCATCCTTGGAATCAGCACTCTGGACCGCCGATTTCACCGCATCCGACTTCTTTCCATCTGCCTTCTTTTCAGACTTCTTCTCAGATTTTTCGCGTTTTTTGGGCTCCTCTTTCTTCGATGATGGCTTCTCTGGTTTTACGGGTGATTTCGAAGGTTTGGAGGCTTCTTTCTCTGGAACTTTTGGTGGTTCTACAACTTTTTTCTTCTTTGTCATTTTCTGTTTCCACTCCTCCCTTTCTTTCATTTCCTTTGCTGCTCGTCTCTCTTGAAACAATCGTTTGTCCTTCTGGAAAGAATTTTGTTTGAAGATATCAAAATCTAGGATCTTAATTAAAATTCTCACCTCAAACTGATCCATTCTCCGTTTAACCTCTTCATTTGACGAGTCCTCCGGACGAAGCTCGATTCGAAATTTTGCAGCAGTGCATGAGTAATTCTGAACATCCCACAGAACTTTGGACTTCTTGAATCTCCACTCCCATTGTAGTTCAGACTCGGTTTCTTTGTCAGTAGCCAAGTGCTGGATAAATAGTTCTCCTCTCAGTGATAATTCACGATTCAACTCGGGAGCACACTTCTAAACGTTAGCTTTGTAATCTCTCAACATTTTGAATTCCTTCACTTACATCTTTATCTCTCAATCGAATCTTGAACTTGACCTCCTCACCAGCTTTGAACACCCCATACAATTGGCTGATGCAACCCTTGGACGCTCTTGGCTCCTGAATCTCGAACAGATAGGAATTGACATCAATCATGTATTGCTGGGGTTTCATTTCCTTCTTCGCAGGCTTCACGGTGACCTCCAAACTTCCATTCATCGGAACAATCATCTCCACGGGAGTGACATCAAACAGAAACGGCTCGGGGATCTCATCTTCAAACCCTTCATATACGTCTGAAAGAAAATCGTTCCATTTTTGCCTTCAAATTCTAAGAGATACCTCTCGGAGTAAGTATCACCTCGGGATCGTCGTCAGTGTCTGCCAGATTTTCACCAGCTGGTGCGTCAATTGGTGGGACCATGACGGTTTATAGTATTGCTAATTTTTTTCATTAAATCAAAGAGGGCAGGAAACGGGGAAACAAATTAAAGGGGTGTCACGTTTTGTAAGTTTTCGTCTGATTTTGATTTGAATTGCCACCAAGTTGCTTTTCCATGAAGCGCGTCCTCACATACAGAAAGTTGCATATCCTACTTATTCCTATCCGAAAATGTACTTTCCCTCACAATCGATGCAAACTTCAGGTGATCTCAGTGATCAGCGGAAATTCCGTTCCCGTTGTTTTCACTCTCCAAAATGTTCTCTACCGTTCATTTAGAAACAGGTTTCCGCTTATCACCGGATGCTGTGAATTTCCTACCACAAGATTGGAAATTCTACACACCTTCAAACTTTATTGAGAAGCACTGAGAACCGAAAACAAAGATCAGAGAATAGTGCAGCACGGGTTGGTCTTCTTCTTCTTCATCGGCTGCGGTTTCCGCTCAGCCGGAACGGGAGTCTTGAGTTCCGGTGGAAGTTGTGCATCTAGATTCTGGTATTGAGACTCGGCCTTCGGCTCAACCTTTGCATCCTTTGAATCCGCACTCTTGACCGCCGATTTCGCCGCATCTGGTTTCTTTTCATCTGCCTTCTTTTCGGACTTCTTCTCAGATTTTTCGCGTTTTTTGGGCTCCTCTTTCTTCGATGATGGCTTCTCTGGTTTTACGGGCGATTTCGAAGGTTTGGAGGCTTCTTTCTCTGGAGCTTTTGGTGGTTCTACAACTTCTTTTTTCTTGTCCTTTTCATCCTCAGTGCCTTGCGTCTTATCGTCTGTTTTGTCAACTTCTTTCTTATTTTCCTCCTCGTTCAACGAGATTCCCAGGGTTTCACCGCATGTTTCGTCGTTCATTTTCATTTCCCTCTCCTTTTCTTTGAGTTCCTCGGCTGCTCGTCTCTCTTGAAACAACCGCTTGTCCTTCTGGAAATAAGTGCGTTTGGGGATGCAAATCTATAATCCCAACCAAAATTCTCACCTCAAACTGATCCATTCTCCGTTTCACTTCTTCATTTGACGAGTCCTCCGGACGAAGCTCGATTCGAAACTCTGCGGCAGTGCAATCGAAATTCTGACAATCCAACAGAACTTTGGATTCCTTGAATTTCCAGTACCAACACTCGCTTATCATCGCGTTAACAGTGAAGTGCTGAATAAATAGTTCACCTCTCGCTGTTGTGTTACAATTCAACTCGGGAGCAGAATTCTGAATATTCGCTTTTTCATCTCTCAACATTTCTAAATCCATCACTTACTTCCTTATCTCTCAATCGAATATTGAACTTGACCTCCTCACCAGCATTGAACACCCCATACAATTGGCTGATGCAACCCTTAGACGCTCTTGGCTCCTGAATCTCGAACAGATAGGAATTGACTTCAATCATGAAATGCTGCTGCATCATTTTCTTCTCCGCAGGCTTCACGGTGACCTCCAAACTTCCATTCATCGGAACAATCATCGCCGCGGGAGTGACATCGAACAGAAACGGCTCCTTATCTACAAACCATGGATCATCTGAAAAAAGATGTTCCATGTTTGCCTTCAAATTCAAAGAGATACCGTCCACTGTCATATTTTCACCAGCTCGTGCGACAATTGGTGGGACAAAGACAGTTTATAGTGTTTCAATTTTTTCAGTAAATAAAAGAGGGCAGGAAAAGGGGAAACAAATTAAATTGAGTGTCACGTTTCGAAAGTTTTGGTCTGATCTTGATTTGAATTGCCACCACGTTACTTTTCTATGAAGTGCGACCTCACGTACAGAAAAATTTACCCGGATCAGTCCCATCACAATCGATGCAAACTCCAGATAGTCTCAGTGATGAGCGGAAATTCCGTTCCCGTTGTTTTCACTCTTCAAAACGTTCTCTACCATTTATTTAGAAACTGGTTTCCGCTTATCACCGGATGCTGTGAGTATCAAAGAGCTGAAAAATGTTTATATTCATAATGGAGCGCGTTTGCATTCCATCGACGCCAGTTCAGTGTGAAAGTTGTCTCACGACCTCGTGAACTTCCAGAAGTGAATTGAATTCCGCCTTCCGCCTCTTGTCAGTGATGAGTGGAAATTCCGTTTCCGCTGATTTCTCTTTTCGAAACGTTCACCTCGTTGTCTTTTGTTCAAAAAACAGGTTTCCGCTTATCACCGGATGCTGTGTTTCATACCACAAGATTGGAAATTCTACACACCTTCAACCTTTATTGAGAAGCATTGAAAACCAAAAACAAAGATCAGAGAATAGTGCAGCACGGGTTGGACTTCTTCTTCTTCATTGGCTGCGGTTTCTGCTCAGCCGGAACGGGAGTCTTGAGTTCCGGTGGAAGTTGTGCATCTAGATTCTGGTATTGAGACTCGGCTTTTGGTTCAACCTTTGCATCCTTCGAATCCGCACTCTTGACCGCCGATTTCGCCGCATCTGACTTCTTTCCATCCGCCGAGTCTTCCTTCTTCTCCTCTTTCCCCTTGTCCTCTTTCTCCTTATCCGACTTCTCATCCTCACCAGCCGCCAATCTCATCACTCCGCCACTGCTCTTATTCAATTTATGAACTGAAAAAGAAATTGCAAAACCTCAGCTCTCACTTCCAGATCCTCACCCAATAGCTCGAACGGCTTTTCGCCTTCACCAATTTCAATGGACATTTTCGAAATTTTACTTTCGTCAAAATTGAAAATAGTTGAAAATCGAAGTGACAATAAGCATTATGACATTTTTTTGGCTGCTCAGAAACCTCCACGTTTGGGTTCAGAGTTCAGAGGAGAAAAAACAGTTTGAGGTAGGACTTCACGTGTGGCATTTTTCGATCAGTAAACTTCATGTGTGACTTTTCTCTGATTTGAATCAAAACCGAAAAACGAGATCTGTAGTTTCAATGCCTGGCCCATGAAATTTTTGAATTTACTCAGCAGAATAGCTTGATTGAGTTCGAAGTCACAGGTGTCGGCTTTGAATTGATCTACAATAATGTGCGAAAGTTCCTTCAAAAGTTTTTGTGAAAAAAGTTTCGATTTCATCGTGATGTTCTAATCTGAGTTTTCATTAACAATCCAATAGAATGACTTCTTGCTCATTTCTACTAAAATGCGGAGAGATTTTTTTGACAAAAAGCGCAAAGTTATCTCTGAACATATTTCTACCGCTGAGGAGTACATCCTGGACATATCTCCTCAACAACTGATCTTTCCCAAAGATGGAAAACTAGAAATGACCATCACAAATGTGTCGGAGGAGAAACAAGATATTTTGATATGGTTGCACGCAACTCGTTTGGAACTAGAAGAGCCTCGTGGAATAACGGACACAGAATCTCAAGTGGTCGGCACTTTGGCGAAGGGCGAAGCGCTGACAGCCAGCATTGTATTGCGCGATTTGGTAGGCAAGAAAAAAACAGTTCAACGAGTTCCCATCATTCTTTTTCAGTCAAAAATTGTGAAACGGGATAAGAGAAGGAGTGGACGAGATAAAAGAAGACAAACATATAATGATTCGAGAATCGGAGTGTATTGTTTCAATCACGACGACCCAGAGAAGGGCTTATGGTTGTATCATAACTCTGAAAAAGAAATGATCGATCCAACTTTGAGAGAAAGTTCATACTGGTCTGAACATATTACCATGGATGAGGAAATCTGGAGAAAACACCTTGATGTTCTCAGAGCAAGTAAAGTCAAGATAGAAGAAAAGAAGGAGGAGCCTGCGATAACCAAAAAAGAATCGTCTAAGAAGGAATCTGAAGAGAAGGATGTTCAGAAGCCTATGAAGAATTCGATGACGTTGGATAGTGCGGAAAGTACTGAAAATGTGGGCAAGGAGGAGAAAGTGAAGGGTGGGTTTCATTACTCTTCTTTAGATTTGACTTTTTGAAATGAACACAGATCTTTCAGAATCTACTACGACGAAAGAAGAATCGAAAGAGTTGTCGAAAGTGGGGACACCGGAAAAAATGAGCCATGTCGAGACAGGACAGCCAGAGTCAGTTTCGCAACCAGTGCAAAGTCAGCCGACACCACAGAGGAACCCAATCATCAAAGGAGGACAGGCCAAGAAGAAGAAGAAGAAGAAGAGAGGGTGCTGTGTGATCTCTTGATTCTCTGGAAGAAGAGGACAAGAGAATATCGATTTCCACCACTATACTCAATTTTTGATGCTATTCCTGTTCTATCCGTAAACATAAAGAGGTTCCTTGAGTTTTCAGTTATGAACTCTGTACATATGTTACCCAGTGTTAGGCGGAATTCCGCTTTCGCTGAAAAAAGGTTTCAAACTTCGAAAAGTAACGTGTAGTTTTGTTATATTCTTGTTGGATACTTTTCTACCCGTCTTCCACTAAAAAAACTGCACCTTTACCGCTCTACGTTTCCCTCTTCTCGTCGATTGGCAACGATGGCAAAAACTGATCGCATGCTGGTTCACAGTGAGTTTTCAAAAAAATCGTTTCCCAGGTAGCCCTAGTTTCCAGAAATGAGTAACATTTGTGATGAGATGCGCGATCATCACTACAACACGTTCTCGTACAAAGTGAGCCCCGAGGTGTTGAATATTCCCGCAGAGGGATCGCTTGAAGTGACGCTGACCCCTTTGGAGAAGTTTGGAGACGGAGAGAAGCTGGTGATCGTTCACTTGATATCGTATCTTTTCGAGATCGTCGAGCCGACTGGAAAAGAGGGAACGCAGTCTCAGATTTACGGATTCCTCAACAGGAATAATGCCATCAAGTTTCACATTGCCCTCAGGAAGGAGAAAGTGGTGAGTGGTTGCACTGAATCTAGCGGTATTGCAAATGATTTTTCGGATTTTTTAGCCAGGACCCATCAACCACTACGAGTACTTTTATCCAACACCCAACGGATTTCTGACCGTCAAACATGGTGAAATCTCGAGTCGTGCGAATGTGGAGCAAATGTTGAAAAGTGCAGAGTTCAAGGTATACCATCCCCAATTTCTAACGCTTCTCAAAGTTGTCCTCCCTTTCAGTTGGGAAGTCATGGAATGATCGCAAATCGAGTGGACTGGGCGAAAAGTGTCGGCTGCTGGGAGGCGAATCTGGATTTCGTGGAAAGAAACGTGCACATTTTGCTTCTTGAATTAGAATATTTCAAGGGGGTCCAAAATGAGCGCTTGTGTCACAGCGAACAGACGACGAATAGATTGATTGAAATGAGCCAGTGGTGCAAGTCAAGACAATTGGATGACGCGGAATTCTCGAAGATTCTGCAGCCGCAAAATGAAAATCCTGTCGGTTGGAAATCCGGAAAAGTCGCGAGCTCGTATCTTCCCGACCCACTCGTCAAACCTCTGGAACATTCCACCAAAAGATCGCCTCCACCCAAATCGGAGAACAGATCGGAAAAGTCGATTGCATCCAAGAGTTCCAAGACTGAAGTATCTGGGAAATCTGCGAGAAGTGACAAAGTTTCAAAGTCGGAGAAGTCTGTAGTCTCGACCAAGTCGGGGAAATCTGGAAAATCGGCGAGATCGGAGGTCCAGTCGAAGAATGAAGAAGAGGGTGAAGCTGTTGAGATGAAGGACAAGAAGGATAAGAAGAGAAAGGGGAATCCGTGTTGTGATATTATGTGAACTGTGAGCTACGAATAACTAAATATTATGGATGAATAAATTCCTTTTGAATTCTGTTTCTTGCCTTAAAGGGGTATCCCCCGAAGAAGCTTTTCCAGAAATTGAGGTTAATCGATACATTTTTCGAGAGATTGAAACGACATCTAACATTTTGAATCTGGGTTCAAAGAGCATGTGCTCTGGCTCCGCCCATTTATGTTGTCCAGGATATTTTCTGGTGTTAACGGGGTCTGTTGTTGCTTTTTTTTTGTGCCTATGAGTATTCCAATCTTTCCACGTTCCTTGACTTCAAATTTTAGCGAATCCTTTTCATTTTCTATACGAGTTTTGTGATAAAACACTGATGTACACAGACGACGGTTAGTAGTCCAACGATTCTTCACATTATGACACCTGACTATTACAGACTACGATTCGGAACTATATGAAGCCCTCGAGGAGTATTTCGAGTATGTGGAAGAAGAGATTCGACGAGAGAAGAGAGAGAAACGACTGGCGAATTGGGAGAAGTGTTATCAAGTAGCTGAAGTTCCAAAGATTCTGCCGAATGGAAGGGTTGTTGGGATTGTGCCGTTTGAGTTCGAGGAATACAGAGGAGTTGATGAAACAGAGGATAAACGTCAGAAAAATGGAAAGTGTGTGGTGGATGAGAAGGAGCAGAAGTATAAAAGATGTTGTGCGATTCTTTGAAGTTTCTAATGAATGATAGTTTTTTTTTTCAATTTTTCTGCTGAATTTGAACATCTTATCACTCAATTCGGATTCCACTTTTTTCTATTTAGTTGCCATTTGAAAAACTGAACATTATCAAACTGATCATTCAAATTCCATTTTTAAAACTCTAAACTTTGTCCAGACCTCGACATTTCAGTATGAAAAATTAATGAAAACCTAAGCCGAAATCGAAGACAAATGTTCTTCGGTAAAAACTGACACTTTCTTTGATCCTGTCATTGAGACCATTTGTTCTCCGGTCTCTCCTCCCGTATGACCACCGAACATTGTAACAGAGAGGTCACCTTTTTTCTGCCCCAATGCTTCACTGTAATTAATTACTGACCTTGTGCCCTCCGCTCACCCTTTTCCCTTCATTTTGCCCACCACCTCCCTCTCTCTCTCCCTCTATTTGAGATGATGCCCGCGTTCTCCTCCTCTTCCGCTTCCATCGCTTTTTTCCCATCACCCGAATCTTCTCTCCAACCACTCATCCGTCTCTATCTCTCACATTCTCTCTAGTGTAGGCTGACCTACGCACATGTACACATAGGGAACACTCTTCAGTGAACGTGCATATATTTTATGCCAGTTTCTTCTACACACGGCTTCTTCCATCTTCTTTTTCCTCTTCTGGTTGCTACTAAGCGAAGTCGGCTCACATTTCCACTTGTTGTACTTCTGGAGTTGCCTTTTTTTGTGCTCCCTGGAAAGATTTGAACTTTTCCCTGAGTCAGTCCTCCTGCTAATCCAGTCTGCCCTTTCGGAAGTTTTTTTCAGTCTTTGGAAAGAATTTTCATTCCATCTGTAAATCTTAACCTAATTCATGCCAATTTAGAATGCACTTTGCTCATGAAAACACTGAAAAATTTTTCAGCCAGCTTTTCCTAATCTTGTTCAGTCATTTCGGGAGAGTATTACTTCTCGATCCAAAATTCAATTCATGCAGAGCTTTGCTCACAATTCCAGAAAACTGCAAAAGTACATGTGTAGTTCTAAAGTACACGGTCACTTCCGGAAGGAGGGCGCACAAGTGCAACCAAAGGATACAAAGAGCCTGAATATTTAATGTTCATTGAGATATTCTCTTCTAGCAAAGTCCCTACTAGACCAACATTTCCCAAGTTTTCACAGATTCTCAGAAGTCAGGTTCAAATGATTCCAATGAAGTTTTGATTCTGCAAAAATTGAATGGCCAAGAAACCAAATCCTTAGGATTAATTCGTAGTTGAAATTTTGTACAGTGAACAGATTGCCTAAACCTTCCCAAAAAGAAATATAAGGTCCATCAAAAAACGAAAAAGTCTGACCTGTACTAAAAATGGACTACTCCCCATATCAATCAAGTATAGACATTTATCATGAGTAGATAAGAAGTCAAGGTCACTCTCTGGTCTCTTCTCGACACGCTCTACAGTAATCGGCTAAAAACACGACCAAGACCCATCCCGAGATAGTATCAGTTCCTGCATTACATTTCCTGTTACCTCCCCTCTCATCAGCTGTCTTCTTCGCTCTCCCCCCTCCCGATTCTTCTTTCCTATCCACTTTCTCTCGCTTGTACTGGCACTGCTTTGTTTGGTGGTGGGGGGGACACTGCCAGCTGGTTGAAGAGTGGAAGAATAGGGGTGTCTTTTGTATCCCTGTGCCTCTCTCTCCCCCACTCTCGCCTTGTTCTCCCTATTTGGCCCCCTACTCCCACCTCCTCCTCCATGTTTGATCTCGTCATTTTCGTCTACACTAATTGTGGCTATGTGCAGATGCTCCGTTCTTCTTTCCCAGAGCTTCATTGTATGTCTTCTTTTCAGAGAGCCCATCTGTCTTTCAACTTGGCGTTGCTTCTAGAATGGTATCGGCACAAACCGGAACAACGAGCCCTGTAAGTCGTCTTCTTTCAAAACTGTCGGTCTATCTTGATAGAGCAAAACTTGGAACCATTTGAACTTGGAACCTTTTTCTCCAACAAAACAAATAGATTGATCTAGTTTTCAAGTCGAACCCCTAGTTGACATTCTTCAAGTACTCACTTCCAGTTCAGATTGCACTCTTTTTATCACTCTTTTTTTTTGGTTTCCTTGTTCAAAATCGTAGTTTGAGCCAGAGATTTTCTCCGCTTTCCAAATTTCGAATACCATTTCAAAACGTACAACTGATTAGAACAAAAATTCTTGTTAGTAGGTCACCTCCAATCTGTTTTCACCATGTCTTGTCATTCAGTAGAGAGACCAAAAATTGTTATTCCCACTGTGAGAACTTCCAGTTTTTTTTTTTCATTTCTCTTGATGTTTTGAGTCTATAACAAGATTAGCAGGATTTCTAGTGTATTTTGAAGACTGAAAGGGTTCAGTTCAGATCAACTATAGCATTTTCTTGACTTCACTCTTCATAATTTTCAGTTATTCAGGCGAGCCCAAAAATTGTATATTTTCGAGATTTCAGTCATCTTCTGTCACAATTTTTTTTGACACTCTACCTCACAAAATATAGAACTCTTGACCATTTCCTCTCGCCCACACTCTTTCTCTCTTTTTCTCTTGATTCCAACACATTTTCCCGCATTGTCCTATCTAGGTGTTAGATCAAACAGTGTTATCATCTCTCTCATGTGTTTGATCAGTGATTCAGTTCTAACCCCCACATTTCTTCAAAGAGCATAGAATGAAACAAGAGTAGAGAATATTGAGCTAGGGGGTCTTCCTTCGATGATTAAGACATTACTCAGTTTCAACGTTACATTCTGGAGTCCCTGGCTCGTTCGAAAGCGCGTAAAAAGTTACATACACTATTATGGGTTGAAGAAGATCCCAATCTCTGGAAGTTAAGAAACATAAGATCTTGGCCCTCATTCTATCACTATCAAATTTCAATATGTTATGGTTAGCAGTTTAGTCAATATTCTCAAAGCTCAAAACACAAAACACAGAAGCCTTTTTCCAGACAAACCATTGTCAATGGAACAACTGCCCAACCTCTTCTCACGCCTTCGAGACCCTTGAAAAGTTATTGGATCATGTTTTGGAGGCGCACATCCCGACAACTATCAAAAACGACGACGACGAAGAGGAGGTGATATGCGAGTGGGAAGACTGTCAAATGGGCACAACACGAGGCGACGTAGAGAAGAAGGTGAGTGTTTTGAGAATCTGAGTTTCGGAATCTGAAGAACTTCATTGTAGACCGAATGGATGCGAATTCACTTCAAGACTCGACACGTCAAATCTGCAAAGACCTGCAAATGTCTTTTCGAAGGGTGTGACGTCGTCAAGGCTACAAATCGAGAGTTGGAGAGTCATGTCAGGATGGTCCATTTGGCAAAGCCAAAGAAAGGTATGCCTTGCACTTACTTTTCTGGAAAATCATTCAGTTTCTTTTCAGAAAAGAAGAAGGCACCTGAATCAGTGGTAGAGAAGAAAGCCACTAACCATATTTGGAAAATCGTGAATGGATATGTGGTGTGGCAAAAACCACCAAAGTGAGTTGTTTTTCATTCAAAAAATTGTTTCACTAGTCCTAGTTTTTCAGAGTTACCGAAAAAACGATAGTCTACTATGAAGATGGCCCCAGATATGTGTACCCCAAGGGGCATGAGAGAGATTCAGAATCCGACTGGGAACTATCGGAAGAAGAGTGAGTTTGTCACTGCTTGAAGAGATTGATCTACAAAAAAAATTTTAGGACTTATGAACGTGCTCCTACACGAAAGCCTGCACCGGGTGTGATTCCAAAGCCAAATGAAAAAGGACCATTCATCCGTCCTGATAAATCGTTGAGGAAAAAGAAAAGTGCCGAGAAGATCGAAGAGGAAAGGAAGGAAGCAGAAAAAGCGAAGAATGTGGAAAGAAGGAAGACAGAAAAAGAAGAATCCACTCGGTAAGGATTTTTTTGAAACATTCTGAGCATTTATCTTGAAATTTTAAATTGAATCTGAAACTTCTAGACCGTCAATGACATGTATGTTCAAGCTGAACTCATAAAACAGATTTCGATCAAACTATGATCAAACAATGTGCCTAAAAATTCAATCAACCCCTAAGTAGATCTGGTTGAAAAACTTTGTACTAATTAATGCTCTGAATATGGGATACTGTCACAGGAACCGGAAGTGACGGTGTTTTATCTTGGTTTTGAATGCGTCATTTTTGACAGCTGAAATCTGAAATACTGTAGGTCTTACTAACCAATAATAACACTATTTTATTTGAATTTTTGTAATTACAGACCAACTCCAACGAAACCTGAAGTCCCACCTTCTCCCCGTCGTGACGTCAATGACAACATCATCCTGCCCGATCCTTCTGATGACTTCGACGCGATGCCTGCTCTCAAGGCCTACTACGAAGACTCAGAACCGGAAACGGAAGTGGCAAAGACTAAGAAGAAAGTCACATTCAATGATGCACCACAATTCGCACCGTCACCAGTGAAACCCACTCAAATTAAGATGGAAAAGAAAGCTGTTTCGAAACCAAACAGTATATCTTTGTCAAAAACCGTGGTATCCATCACAAAACCAGCAAAGTCTTTCGAAGTTGTCAAGAAACCCTCACCAAAGGCTGTGCCATCTCCGAGTGAGGTCCAAGTCAAGAAGATTGTCGAAGCGCGTAAGAGAACTTCTCCCGCTCCACGCTCTCCAATCGCAAAGAATGTAGCGATAATTTCCGAGCCAAAGATGAAGCAAAACCCACAACCAAAACCCTCCAAGAAACAAAAGTTGATCCTTGGAAAACGGCCATCACGAGCATGCCGTGTACTAGGAAGCATGGAAGAGGTACCATTCGAAATCGAGATAGAAGTCGAGTTCGAGAAGCCAAGGAAGCTCATTAAAAAGTGTTGAATATTTACCCATCTCAAATCATATTCTAGTCTTTTGTCATCCCAAATTATCTTTCAATTTTTAAATTCGCCAAACATTTCTAGCCAAGTCACTTCTATGTTCTCAAAGATTATCCTTTTTTAAACTTCTTTTTTGACAATTTTCAAACGTGTCAAATTTTTTTGTTCAAATACCCAAAAAGTCCTTCAATCTCCCTTCCCCCAATCAAAATTTTCTTTCCATTCTTGATTCTGCTCAAAACCAATATTATGTATGTCAAAGAAATGTGTATATTATGTGCAAAAATCTCCGTGAACATCTGATCTGTATGAATATTTCATTTTCAATATAAAAATCTTGAATCCTCAAAAATTTTCCCACGTGCTCTTTTTTCTCCAACTTTTCCCACGGAGGGGAACACATATTCAGTTTGAAATGAAAATTCTCGTCACTGACTGACTCTCAATAATATTTTTGTCTACTGCTTTTTTCTTTTTTCTTCTTCTCAAAGTCCTATAATATGTGAGTTTTCAGAGTCTTTTTCAAAGCATTCACATCATCAAGAATAATCCCATTGTTCGCAAATTTTCAATGCTTCTCGTCCCCGAAGATTTTCCGCCTCTTCAAATCAGTATTCATAATATGTTTAGTCATGTGAAACCTTCTGAAATTCTCAGAAACAAAATAATGAGTCTAGAGAGTCATTAGGAATTCAGATTTTGGTCATTGATGCTGTTTCAGCTTTTTCAACAAAAACTTTTCAACAATTTTCAACGTATCAAAACTCGAAACTTTATTACTACACATCGAATCGAAAAATTCTCTTGGGCGCTCCTGCTAAAACAAACAGATCATCATCAGAGTTTGTACGTATGTGTATGGCAGACGACGATTTAGTAGTGAAGGGGAAAAAGTTAAACAAAATTTTCGGCCAACAATTGGTTCCCCGTCTTGTTTCGTAGTTTTTTTTCCATGTGTCATCCTATTTATTTCATTTCGGCAGTGGTGATTTTTCACTACAAAAATATAGTGATTTCCGTTTTTCTTTTTTTGCTGAAAATTACTGGTTCGTTAACGAGAAATGCAAAGAAGTAGGAATAACAAGAACAAAGCAAAGAAGAGAAGAAATTTCCACTTCCGTCTGTGAAAATTCCAGCTGAATGTGAGCTCACTCATTAGCGAAATTTCTAATGAATCAGATTTTTTGTTTTGAAATATGGTTTCGGTTCCTTTGAGATATTTTCAAGAAACCTTTCAGAATGGTCTTCAAAAGTTAGTGATAAAAAACAAGATCAAAACTTTTCAGAAATTTGTTTTTCGAAAACTAACCAATTTTCATGAATGGAAAAAAACGATGTTGAGTTTCGATTTCACCACTCTCAAAACTCATTCTCCCGACTTTTTGGACTAGAACTATGATTGGTGAAACTTCCGGAGTAGGTGGACAACTTTTGGAAATCCTGGGAAGTCCAGAGAGAAAATTCAGCTTGATTTGAAAATTTCCGAAGTTTTGAGCTTCTGAGACTTTTCTTGTAACTTGAGTTTTTTCCCCAACACAGCCTTCATTAAACATGTAGAATGATACCGTCACTTTGACCAAATTTATCTAGATTCCTATAAAAGGTATTGAAATATTGTCAACTGCAAAATTGTTGATCTTGTCGTCATCTACATTTTGTTAGTTGACCAATTTTTGATATCTGTTACAAGAACCGCGATAATCATGGTCAAAGTAGAACGGTGAGAGTAGTCACACTTTTCAAAAGTGCACTAGTTAGAAACCTAACATTCTCGAAGACATTTCCACCTGAATGAACAAAAAGTGCAGAGAAGAACTTCAATACTAGGTTTCCTCTTCTCAAATTTGTTCTTATTATATTCTTGTTTTTCTTCTTCCCCCTTTCAACCCCACTTTTCTCCTCTCTCCCAGTATTGCCACGTTTCCATAGCTACCTCTCTCGCGTGGGCCTCTCCACTTTTCCATATATGTCTACCTTCTTCTTCTTCTTCGTCCCCAGGGCCCCACCTCTTTTCTCATACATGCTCTCGTCATTTCATATATTTTTTTTGCTCCTTGAGAATTTTCCCATCGCAGCGTGAGAGGGGCACACGCACACCAAAAAAAACGTACTTCTTTGTTTTTTTTTTGTTGGTTCTGACCCGGATTTTTGGAAGTAGGGGATCTAGGATTTGATACTTATTGTACTTTTCTGTTCTAGCCCATGTTACAAAAGGATACATTTTCAGAATGGAAATAGTAAAAACAATCATCCCGCACAATAACTCGTTCGTCGAGCCGCCCATCCCATCGGCAACGGATTGGTTGGCAAGTGAGTTTTTTCTCACCTCGAATTTCATTCAAATTCAAAAAATCATTTCCAGACATGTCTGTGATGCACGTCTCCTGCCTCACCGGCGCCTGCGTGTTCGTCGCCATCACATTTGTTCTCTCGTTTTTTCACTTGTTCTTCGTGCTGAAATATGTGTCGAACGAGAGGATACGCAACGATATGTACGCGTTGATTTTCATGTTTCCGGTGAGCATTTTTCCCCAAAATGTTACCGTAACCTTGACTTTCAGATAACCACATTTGCCAGTCTAGTCGGAATGTTCATTCCGAGAGCCGCTGTTTTCCTCTACGCAGTATCACTTGTGTAAGTGTTCCCGCTATAATCTCAAGGGAAAACTACGAAACGTCGTGTTACAGTTACTTCATGTTTACCCTCTTCATCATGGTTACCCTGCTATTCAACATTTTCGGTGGACGTCAGGAGATGAGCGCCTACCTGCTGCAGAGGAACATTCGAGTCAACTTCACCGTACCCCCGTTGTGTTTTTGCAAGTTTCTGCCAACCATCGAGAGTACGGATCAGAACTTGAGGCGGATAGAGTGGCTCGTTTTTCAAACGCCCATCATTCGAACACTCCTGGAACTGATCAATGTCGTGGTGTCGATGGAGCAGGAAGGGAGACGGGAGAGCATGTAAGAGAGGATCCCCTTCTTAATCGACTATTCATCTCCTTTTCCAGCTGGTTCGTTTTCTCCCAATTGTTGGCGCTTCTCTCGATGTGCATTGCCTTCTATGGTTGCTACGTGATGGTTCCGCTCGGAAGGGAAAAGCATGCGCCCTATCGCTTCGACTTTCTGTTCCGAACGTGTGACATTGCGCAGTGCATCTATACGATACAAAAGTTCGTGTTCGAGTTCGCCGCCGCCGTCGGACTCATCACGTCGGATCGGTTTCTGCCGGCAGCAGCGAAAGCTCTGTGTAAGTTTCCGGAGTCAAACGTCTAAAAATACATGACTTTATCAAACTCGACGCTTTACCGAGAAAATTGAATTCGCAGCTGATGTTTAGAGAGAGAGAGAGAGAAAAAACACCTGTGCTGAAAGTCATGAAAAATGTGATTAGCAGAAAAAAAGAACCAAAACCAAAAGTGAAACGTCAACGTAGGCTAGAAGAGTGAGGGTTTGTAAGTAACCAAGAGGGATTCTATGGATCAAAGGGGACAGAAAATCTGGTTCAGGGCTTACAGAACTGTCTGAAAGATGTTAAAGTTTTTGGCATGTTCATATTCAGATTTTGATAGGTTCTACAGATCTGATGATTTCTGAGATTCTGATGTATTCATTCTGATATTGAGAGACTCCGGAACTCGAAATTTTGATTCAAAATTTCAAGGTTGAATAATCTGAAAACCGCAATCTCATCAAAGTCCGCTGCATTGTCAGCTGAAATACACCTAATGATCGTTTTGCTTTTCAGGGTGGGCCTCGTTCATGTGCACGTGGGAAATGATGCTGCTGTCGGCGCTGTGTTCCTATTGCCTCCGTCCATCCAAGTGCAAATTCTTCGACCTCTATCCCGGCAACGACATCGTCGCCTCATCACCCCGCGAGCACTCCACCAACTCGCGAGTCCCCTCGTTCTCCCGTCGCGACCGTCCGTCTTCAATGATCGAGTATGCGCCTCGGATCGCTGGAGTGATGTTAGAACCAGCACCACCGTCGCGGAGCGCATCGGCACAAGAGATCCGCGCCATTGAGAATAACAACAAGCCTGACGACTCGACTACAACAACCGTGTCGCATTTTGTGGATAATTTTGACTCCATTTAAAATACCATTTTCTTTCTCTTTCTCTCTCTCCTATTCTTCTTCTAGATTTTAAGCTAATGACTTTCAATACCGGTTAGTGATTTCATTTCCATATAATTTCATGTTTATGTACTCGCGTTCTCAAAGATTTCATCCCAGTGATATTTCAAAAGCATATTACAATTTGTAAACAATTCAGTGTGCCAATTCTGAATGATGTGATAAAGAGTTTCAAGAAAAGTTTTTTCTTTATTCAATCAAAATTATACACCATTCAAGTTTGACATTCAAACTGAGTTTCCTCCGCCTCCTCCGCTTAGGTTCCGACTGCCAAGTGAGCCTGAAAAGTTCAGTGGAAAGGGTAAAGTTTTAACACCAAAAAATCAGTCCGAAACTAAAGTTCGTTCAAATGCCAGTTTTTTGAATAATTGGCAGGTGTGAAAGTGGTGATTTTGAGAAAATTGTGTTATTGGTTCAAAAACCAAAATCGGAAGAACAAGATTTGTGTTCACATGAGATTCTAAACCTAAAATGAAAAGCTTGTCAATTTGGGATCCAATCGATTCTAACATCACAAATTTCAGAATACAGAACTAGAAGAGCCATTTTTGGCTTGAAGACTATGTCACAATTGATTCTTAAACAATTCCAACCCAAACCCACTTGCACTCAAATTCCTCGGTGTCTTCCGATGCGCCTTCTCATCCTCCTCCTCGATCACTGGCATCTCTTCCACAAACCACTTGACGTTGTTCGCGGTTGGAGATGTCTGGAAACCTCAAAGGTTAACATTCAACCAAAAATTTTACATTACAGCTGATTTTTCTTCAGTTAGAGTGCTGGGTGACGTCTGTTTCTCCAAGCTCTCCTCGGGTATTTCAATTTTCACCGACTGCTGCTTTGCGATCCTAATCCTCTCCTGAACGAGCGCCGGAACGTCAACGATGATGTCATCGGTCGACGGGCGGCGGTGATTCAAGTCGAGCGCCGCGACGCCTGAAAAAACCTGCGATTGCTCAGGCTAAATTAGAATGACTCACAAACACTAGCTCTCCTTGGCTCTGGCTCCGATTTGTAAAGTTTAGCAAATGCATTGGAAATTTTACTTTTTGGCTGTGACCACATGTGTCTGGGCAGCATGAACGCGTTACTGTTGGATCTGGTGGTTTCAGTGGCCACCGATGAGGCATCATCCTCTCCAAACGATTTGGACCTTCTTCGAACAAATGATATCAGTCCGTTATCTAGGTCAGCTTCATTCCTAAACTTTGAAATTTTGAGTGAATCTGAAGAGAGATGAGAGGTGTACATGTTAATACAGCTTCCTTGCATATGAGTATGAGGCTTCCTGGTAGATGTGGGAGTGTCCATTGTCTGCGGTGTCTCCTCCTCCCAGAACGGATCTCGCTTGATTACAGGGAACCTACCGTAAGCCTGATCTACCACTGCATATCCAACCTGAATATGCTATGAGTTGTAAGCCCAGACACCCTGGACAGTTCTACCTGAAGATTTCTCTCGATAATCCAGTTGGTTTCAAAGTCCTCATCATCCTCGCCGAGTGGATTCAACATCACCTCGGACACTTTCAGCCATCCAATAATGAACACGATTTGGAGTGATGTCATAATCGGGAAGTAGATGTCAATCTTCCACTTGGCGCCAGGAATGTTGTTACTGTTCTCGAGAAACTGCCGACCGAACAAAGCGAGTAGAAAATAAGTCCGAACGGCTAAGTTGACGACTTGAGTGTAGACGAGAGGAATCGGTACCATGTCGAAGATAACCAGGTTCAAGATTTTTGTTCGGAAATCGCGCATTTTCTGGAAACAAGAATTCTGAAATTGCTTTCGGAGAATCAGAAGCTCACGTCCATCAAGTCCACATAAAGATAATAGTCAGCAATCAGGCCCTCATCTTTGGCGACTGTCACCAGCGAGAACAACCATTGAATCGGTTGCCAGTACTTGCTCTGTGGACTTGCGATCGCATCAAACTCAATGAGCTCATCTTCCGTGAGCAATCCCGCTGTTATCAAGTGCCTCATAGTGGGGAAGCGTCGTCTGATAGCCGGGGAGACATCACGAAATACCATCGCTTGGGCTACAATCATGTACCGTATGCAATTTCTACGTATGAGACGAGCCCGCTCTGAAGTCCCTCGGATGTATTGAGCGATAGTGAGAGCGGATCTGGAAGTAGTCTTTGTGAAGGAGGAGGAGTAACTAATGCATCGCTTACGTATCAATCCATCCAACGTTATCGAAAACTTTGGTCCATCTGTTGTAAACTATTGAGACGTAGAAACCAAGCATGAAGGTGACTGGAATGAACACGGAGAAGGTATCGAAGAATGTGCAAAGTTGCTCGAATACTCTGAAACAATGATAGTAGGGTTCTAATAATAGAAGCCAGTCCGTCACTTTTGCAAAACCTATCTCGGTTCCTGTAACAGATATCAAAAATTTGTCAACTAACAAATTGTTGCTTTTGGCATCATAGGCGTTTTCTTAGTTGATAACTTTTTGATACCTGTTGCAAGAAACCAAATGGATTAGGTCGAAGGGGTGAACACATTTCAAAACTCACTCCCTCTGTGCTCTATTCAATAGAACTCTATAGATAACCGACAGAACTGAATAGAGTAGAAGCCAAATGAGCAACTCTGACCAAATCGACTTCCACACCGATCCCTTCCATCGCAATAAAACTTTGATTTGAGTGAACAGACTCGACGTGGCAACGTCTAGAGAATAAGCAACTGTCATAGTTTGTATTATATTCACAAAACTGAATGTATCAACACTGTGTTTTCTATTTTTCCGAGGGTGACAGAGATTAACATCAAGTGGCACACACCATACCAAAGTTTCCGTTTCCCAAATTTGAATATTCAAATTTTCTGAAGGGGGTTAGGGTCGGCAGTCAGAGACCTTTCTATTCTTGATTTCCATATTATTCCCCGCTTTAATCGATAGCATTCGAGTGGGTTGCTGCTGGTCAGATATGATAGGTTCACTTTGAGTTAAAACTGCTTGAATGTTCGTTGCTCGCTTAGTCTTTGTCGAAGCTCGTCAATTCGTTGTAAAAGTTCATGGATTGTGTCACTCATCGTAAGTATCAGTGTCGGGAGGAATCAGTTACTGTGATCAAGTAGATCAGCTCATCACTGGTATTTGAGTACCCTAGTCGCTATTTGCAACTATCACATGTAACAGATCAAGCCTTTGGTCCATCAATTTTATTACGCTTTTCCTCTGCCTTGCTTTTATAATCTCCGCCAATCAGAAACTGTTCTTCCGCTCATCTCTGGTTTGTTTGTACCCAAACCGCTACCTACAACTTTATTTCTTCCGACATAATTATTAATAGTTTTTCCTATAAGATCAATCAAAACCAGTTTCTCATTCGAAATATTTGATAGAGGGTTGGAGATCATATCATTTCGCGATACCCCATATGCCCGCAACCTCCCGTGTTGTGTATTGTGTCATATTAAGATTATCAATCATGGATAGCCTCCCCCACGGCCCACGTCATTCTGTTTGTTTCTGAAAAAGAAAACAACCGACTTAACAACAGAAAAAAACCCCTCGCCGATGAACTTTTAGACAGGTCTGTCCTCTGGAAATTCGATAATCAATAACCTGAAATTAGCATAATCTCCTCCTGTAGTCTGTAGACCGAGTCAAATATTTAAACATCGGCTTGGAAGTTCCGTTTCCGTTTTTCATTTTTGATCGGTTCAACCAATTTTCTAACCAGTTCAGATACAAATTACCCATAAAATTTTCAAGGAACAATTTGTTTTTTTTTTCTTCTCAACTACCCATGATCAGTGATAAGAACAATTTTTAAAGAAAACCAGTTCTCTTATTTTCCCGCTATCTTCATCCACCCATGCTACCTCTTGATTTTCTTATTCGTGATCTATCTTTTTTCAATATTATTTTTTCACATCTTCACCTATATTATCAAACTTTCAGAATGACCGTAACTTATTCACTCGATGTTGCTTCTTCGTCATTTTTCTGCTTATACAAGCTTCTTTTTCGATGGAAGGTGAGTACACTATCTTTCAAAACCAACTTGAATTTCCACTTTTCCAGGGATCAATCTGGAAGTCCGTGTGGGCGGAGCTTGTCGTATGGCTATGTCTGTACGCGGTGCTCAGTGCCATCTATCGGTGTCTTCTGAGTATGGGACAGAGAGCGTAGGGGAGCCCCCGTGAAAGTCTGAAAATATCTCAGGTTTTTCAGGACCTTCGAAGATCTCTGCATATTCTTCGACACCTACTCCAACTTCATCCCCATTACTTTTATGCTTGGTTTTTATGTCTCCACGGTGTTCACCCGCTGGTGGCAGATTTTCGACAACATCGGATGGATTGACACGTAAGGAAGAGAGCTCGACAGATATGACCATTGAAAAGTTCAGACCATGCCTTTGGATCACTCAATACATCAAAGGAGAGACCGAGCGAGCAAAGTGTGTGAGGAGAAATTGCATCCGATACTCGATTCTCACTCAGGCAATGGTAAGCTCCACACGTTTTGTCGATCGCGAGTCTCGAGTGTCAGGTTTACCGCGACGTGGCGGCAAGTGTTCGTAAGCGGTTCCCCACGTTCAACCACTTGGTGACGGCTGGTTTGATGACTGAGAAGGAGATGGAGGAGTTCGAGTCCATCCCGAGTCCACACGCAAAGTACTGGCAGCCCATGCACTGGCTGTTCTCGATGATCAGTCTGGCACGAGATGAGGGAATGATTTCCAGCGACATTATTTATGTGGACTTGATGGAGGTATGTCAGAAAGAGAGAACGAAGGGGGGTAATTCAGATTTTTTTGGGTTGAATCGATTCCTATTAATCTGGTTTCTAGACTTCTTTCTGTCGAAAGTCTCTTGATTCAAAATTGACATCCCAATCAATCGACGGACTAACGAGCCGGGACGAAAATCCAGAATCCATAGAAATCCAGAATCCATAGAAATCCAGAAACCCTGTAAATCCAGAATCCATAGAAATCCAGAATCCATGAAGATCAAGAATCCATGCAATTTTAGAATTCCTGAAATTCGGAATCCATGAAAATCCAGAATCCATAAAAACCCAGAATCCATAGAAACCCAGAATCCATGAAAATCCAGAATCCATGAAGATCATCAATCCCAAAAGTTCATAGTCCTCAAAAAGCAGAAGCCTCGAAAACGAGATTCTGTGGAATTCAGAATCCATGAAAATCCAGAATTCCTGTAAACCGAGAGTCCCCGGAATTCAGAATCCTCTAAAAAACAGAAGCCTCGAAAACAAGAATCTATGGAATTCAGAATCCGTGAAAATTCAGTATCCATGAAAATCCAGAATCCATGAAGAATCAGAATCAACGAAATTTCAAATACCTTCTAAAAAGCAGAAGCCTCGAAAACGAGAATCTATGGAATTCAGAATCCTTGAAAATCTAGAATTCACGAAAATTCAGAATCCATAAAAATCCTGACTGAATCCATGAAAGTTTTTCAGAAAATGCGTCAATTCCGTGTGAACATTCTCTCGTTGACACTCTACGATTGGGTGCCAGTGCCACTGGTCTACACCCAAGTCGTCCATCTCGCCGTCCGCTCCTACTTCCTCGTCGCGCTGTTCGGTAGACAATATCTCCATCCGGAGAGAACACGTGTTCCCGACTTCAAGCACACCATTGACCTTTATGTACCCATCATGTCCGTTCTCCAGTTCATATTTTTCATCGGATGGATGAAAGTGGCCGAGGTGCTTCTGAATCCGCTCGGTGAGGACGATGATGATTTTGAGTGCAATTGGATTCTGGACAGAAATTTGCAGGTGGGATTTGTTGTTTTGCATATTGGTTCTGAAATTGACTTTTCAGGTGGGATTGATGGTTGTGGACACCGCCTACAACCGCTACCCAACTCTTGAGAAAGATCAGTTCTGGGAGGATGCCATTCCAGAGCCTCTTTACACTGCTGAAAGTGCAATGAGACCTTTGAATCCGCAAGTCGGTTCATGCGCTGAGATGTAAGATCAGGTCTCCAGAAACGAACAGAGGTTCATATGTTCAGGCCCACCGAAGAAGAACCGTTCATGGTGCGCCCCCGTCGTCGAACCCTCTCCAGAATGTCTCACTGGGATGGCGATATGGAAGATACCGATGTGGTCCCAGTGGTTGGTATGAAACACCCACGAGATGGCAGCAATTACGCTTCCGGAGAGTCTCTAGCTTTCTCGAATAGTTTCGCGAATGGAGGTAGAAAATTGAGTGAGATGTTCCGGAGGATGAGAGCTGGCAGTCGGATTGGAGATCGGTATCGTAAACGGCACTCGTCGGCTCAGGACTTTGAAAGTGGAATGAGAAAGTGAGCAAGGCCGATTGAAATGTGACTATGGAGTTGAGTTTTCAGAAAAAACAGTTTAGAAGATGATGGAGAGGGCGTCAGTAATAACGCGATGGATCAAGCGTCTGGAACTCCGAAAGCTGGGCGTCTATGGAGCTCGTTGCCGCAGACACAACTGGAGGAAATGCTGAAGGTGTGTCAAATGTTCAGAGGGTTGTCGAAAAACCACGGGTTTGTCCAAAAGGGTCCAAGGGTTTCGTTTTCCAAACTCAAGTCTTTGACTATTAAAACATCAGGACCATAGCCTATTCTGGACCATTCTTTGTCTTTGGTCTATAGGCAGGTTAGGAATCTATGAATCAAGATCAAACTTCAAGGCTCTGCGATTTCAGTACCCCTCGTTTTCAGAACCGAAATCTAAGCAGCCAAGTGAAATACAACACAGACGGAATGAAGGAACGAGAGCTGCCCACTCCAACACCTGTCACGGATCACATCGACATGCCATGCCACACTCCGACCAGTCCCTCCTGGTATAATGACAGTCTGCCAGTCATCAAAGAGGAAGAGGAGGCGAAGCGGAAATCTGCCACCGATACCGGTAACGTGTCGGGAGACGTTCAAAACAAAATGTCCGCTTTTCAGACTCGCCGAAGTCCAGCAAGCACTCCAAAACCTCGGTTCGAAAAATCGAGTTGCGAAGATCGTCCTCATCCGGAAGTGATCTAGGGAAATCAGGAAGACGGGACAGAAACAAGAGCGAGTAATCCATAAACTGTATATTTGCTTGAATTGCCTATTCATTTTCAATCAAAACTGCTGATTTGTATTTCGTCAAATGAAATGTGTTTTTGTGCCCACTCTCTGCACTCTACCACCACTGCCGTTTCGACCTCCCATCAATCATCGAAAATTATACGTTCATGTGTATGTGTGTGTACGTGTGACGCACAGTCTCGACCCGACGGTGTTGTCATATGTGAAACAGTCGGCCAATGGTGGTGTTCTATCGTCGCCTTACAAGAGGAGAATCCACATGGCCTATCAAAAAATGAAATCTCTGGGAGGGGTTTGCACACGCCGCGCTTACAAACAGAGACGCATAACAACGTGCAGACAGTCTCTATGAGAAATCACTGGTTTGGTCTTGTGACACAGTTTTGAATTTTTTCTTGTACGCTTTCGCAATCAATTGATAATGTGTTGTTGTTTTTGATACTGAAGTCTTTGAGTCATCCAAGAAATTTCATTTTTTGCTATTATGTACGATCTGCCGAGGCCTAATTTTCAGCATTTGAAAACTAAGGAACTTGAGAGCCATTAGGTCCACTAGGCCAAATTTTTAACGCTGATTCCAAATCTATAATCAACTCTCTACTAAGTGCAAAACTGACTGAGTTATGCCAAATGGTCCCACTTTTCCTAGTATCGAATTTTCAGTTTTTTTCTTCAAATATGACTGAGCAATTTCTTAAGATTTAGCTAGACGATGTTTCTAAAGCTGATTTCAAAAATCTGAAGTTTCATGCTAGAATCGAATATTTGAACCTCTGATTGCTACAAGATGGCTGGTTTAATGATAGCCTCAAATTTTGATCTACGGTTCCCAAAAAGATTAGTGAGAGTTTTCATAGACCACTTTGCAAAGGAACAAAAATCAGTCTCTTCTATCTTCTTATCCTAATCCATCTCCCTTTCACATGAACGACCTCTAACCCGACACACACACACACTCACGTAGCGTGAGTCTTGCTTTCTCCTCCGTGTGCGAGGGCGAAACAAAAAGCGGTGCGTGTGTTCCCTGGCGCGGTGGTGGTATTCGGCCGCCAGGGGGCCTCAGCGACCCCCATAAAAACTCGGTTCGATAGAGAGAGGACGAGTAGTGACACGGCGATAAGAGCGCGAGATTCGGTGAAGCGCAGGCAGTTGAACAGAAACACACGTCACGCCAAACACGTTCGCGTCTCTCGCACGCACACACACATACACCGGCGAGCGCTCACACATACATACCACGCACAGAGACACACGTCCGCATATTGTCCTTCATCTGAATGGATTGGGGGTCCGATGGTTTCACAGTGACTGTCTTGTCAGCACACCTCGCTCCTACTAAATTCTCACCTTCAATGTCACTTCTTTCCGTTTTCAAATTGGATTTTATAAGATCATGATGTTTGACTGGTAGAATGAAGAATTTTGGAAATCCCATTTCCTACATCTATGCTCAGTTTCTTGAGGTGATTTGAAAAAATTCAAATTGTTTTTGGAGTCCTTCGGATGCAGTGATCCGTAGTAATCCTAATCCCACAAGTTCTTCGTAGATCGTGTAACGGGATCATCCACTCTGACCAAATGTATCTCGATTCCTCTAACAGATATCAAAACATTGTCAACTTGAAAAATGTTCATGGCAACATAAGAAACATGTTGTTAGTTGATCACTTTTCGATATCTGTTACAGGAACCAAGATAGGTTTGGTCAAACTTGGGACACAGTACCCCTCAATCCCGAGAAGAGCATTCCGAGACATCCCATTTGGCTCTATTTCTAGACCTGGGCAATTCCAAAACTCCCAATTCTTGACTCCTATCACCTGGCCATGCTCAGCCATACTTCGATGTTTGATTCTCCACTGGAGTCTCGAGAAACAGAGGTCTGAAATTATATTCTCTCTTCCTCTCCATTCTTTTTTCTTCCCCTTTTCCCATTGCCACATCACATTTTCCCCCCATTGCGTGCATACCCCTTCTTTCCATACTCTCGTTCTTTTGTGTGTGAGATGTATATTGCTTCGTCTATCAAATGGATGCAATTTTCGACAGTCGCCTGGAACTTATGAAATAGATGTTTAGCTTCTTCATTTGAATTTTGTCTCGTAGTTTTTTGAAGTTCTCCAAAATTTTATAACAAGATTTCGGATTTCAGATGAAGCGCTCCTTCATAGGCGCAGGTGAGGAGGAGCTGAATCCCACCATTCTGGAGCCGACAGCAAAATTGTTGAAGGCAGAAGTGGAGATTGAGGAAGAGGATGAGGAGCTTGGAGATATTCCATCGCCGACTTCTTCTGACTCTGCTCACTCTGCTCACTCTGCTCCAGAAAGTTTCGAGCCGATTTCTCCCGTTCTGATGCCCCAGTTTCTGGAGGTAAACCTATCACTTTCTAGCAATGAATTGGAATTAGACTTTTCAATTTTCAGGTGAAGTGTGGCAATCTTCTTGGCCGCCTTCACACGGAGAAGTTCACTTGTCCTGGAATCCGAGAGAAGTGTGTGGAGGTTGATGGTGAGTGTCTTGTTTTGTTTTGTTTTGTTTCTCTGAAATTTCGCAATCCGGTGTTTTGCAGGATGTGCCTCACTGCTGACCCCCATCGAGTTCACTATCAGAGCAGAGAAGAGTAAACAAAAAGATTGGAAGGGATCCATCAAGCATAACGGCAAAATGTTGAGGTGTGTAACTTTGAAGAGTGCGAAACCTGGTCTGAAATTTTCGGTTCAGAACACTCATGGAAACCAGGCAGATCGATTTCCACATGCATCACATCGCCTGCTCATACAAGTGTCACTCTCGGAACTACATCACTAAAAATGGTGGGACAACGCCGAAGGAAAACTACGCGGCCCGAGTGAAAGAGGCTCAGCAGAGACGTCATTCGGCTCCGGCTACCACACCGCAGGATGTGATCTCTAAACTTCAAAGTTGGTTATTCCAGGTTTTGACTATGGAACTATGCCAAAAGTTTCAGAAGAGATACTGACTAATCCTACAACACGGGCTTTGTTCTCTGCTCACTGTCAAGCTGAGAACAAGAGGCGGCAAGAGGAAGCTGAGCGGAAGTTGCTTCAGAAACAGGAAGCCATAAAGAACCTTTTTCGAAATGGTAGGTTCATACTAGTCTCCGTTGAAGATTCAAAATCGGAAAAAATTCCAGATCCAGTTTCATTCTGGAGACAAACCAATCGGTCACAAATGACAGCCGCAGTGTTGAGCAAGATTTCGACGGAGTTCGGAATGATCGCCAGAAGCCTCAGTTCGGGGATCGATGATGAGCAAAGTGCCAAGAAGATGAATGATATGATCGAAGTTGTCGGCTTGACGGATGCACTTTGTCGAGACATGTGTGGACCGTTCGTTCTTCCAACGTCGAATGGGGTCTTGCCAGCTGCTGCTTTGAGTGAGTTATACTAGAAACTTTTGAAAGTTGGGTTTCACTAAAAAAAACATCGATCTTGATTCATACTTTGTCAATACTGTTTTCCTACAGCTACCGTCTGAATCTTGCACTTTTTGATAAGCCGTTTCTTTCTCGAAGAATTGAAGATATCATCCACTTACTTCTCATCAAAGTGCAACATTATGAATTCTCAATTTTCAGATCCAGCCCCATCTGCTGTTCAACACCTCCTTCAACTTTCTCTCCCATCCCCTGTCCTGGCTCCCTTGCAGGTCCCTCCCATGCCATCTCCACTGGCGTATGCACCATTAAGAGAGCATCACCCGAACCTTCAAGGCGCAAACCCAGCCTCCCCGATGCAACTTCTTCAAGACAGCAACTTCTCCATGCTCTCCTCATCTGAAAAGCTGGAGATAATGATTCAGAGTATGGCTAATTGTAGGAAAGTTTAAAAGTTTTCCCTATGTTCATCATTTCTTCCCCTATACCCTCATTCCTCTCCCTCTAAAAGGGACCACTCACTGTCATTGTTAACCACGTTTTACTCCTCTCCCTATTTCTGCTCCCACATCTCACTCGCTTTTCCTCCGTTTTGCTTTATGAAACAAGAAATCATCAGAATCAGACATCTCCCTCGAAATTATTATATTTTAATTAGACATTCATCATGGCTGTGCCTTTTTTTTTGGAGGGTCTTCCCGCCTCCTTCAACCTATTGCCTTTTCCCGCTTTTCATGGTTTATTTGCGTTATTGGTAATTGCCTCCCCTCTCTCCCTGCTCGGTTTCCCTATTGATGCTTTTATTTTGCGTTGTATTATTTGGCATAAATTTGGTAATAAATTGGTTATGTGTACAGTTCAAGATTTGCAAATACTCAAAAAGTTAATCACGAAATTTGAAATACAGAATCTTTGCGGAAGTTTCAATAAACTCTTGCTGATTTTGAGGATCCCACATCTTTCATTTCACAATCAGCTCATTTTTCACTTGGAAAGCAGGATTTCTAGTATGAAGTTTCTTAACTTTTGAAGCTCTGGAAGTTGAAATAGACTTTTTGGTTATCACAATTTTCAGGTTCTCCAGTCTGCCCTTATTTTTAAACAACATTTTAGATTCCAAAAAAGTGTCCTGAAAACTGGACAAAAAATATAGGAATTTTAAAAATGCTTTTCAAAAGTTTTTGAACTTTCCACTTTTCAGACCCAAAATTTCTGCTATTCAAGCTACTTGGACTATTTCCCGCTCTGAGTTCATCGTCAAGATTACTGTAATAACAAAAAGACAGATAGTAGAGACTCCAATTCTAATGTTAGGTCCCCCAAATACAATTCTCGCCCACGAGCCTTGCCATCTCCTCTCGCAGCGAAGCCTCCTCGATCCGCTTCTCCTCATTCCGATCCCCAAGCTCCGCCCCCATTTTCCATCCAAGTACTCGTCCGCGGCGCCAAGGAACAACGATAGAACGCTGCGTCTCGCCCACCTGTGCGCACTATTTCGCGCCGCATCCGTATCCTCTAGGACGCCGGTATCGTGGCGTCTATAAAAGAGAGGACGGGTGCCTTACGCAGTTCGTATCCGATTTTCAGTCCAGTGTCCGAAAGCGGGTAAGCAGCAAGCAGGAGGTGGCCCATATAAACCGCATTCTTATCTGCCCATTCCTCCTCCGAAAGATGTTCTTGATTCGATCCAGTCGTCGCCCTTTTTTCGTCCTTCTTCCACTTCACACAAACCCTCCAAACTTTCAGGCAGTACAACCTAAATGATGATGGAGACTTCGGAGCACAAAGAGCTCCGACGCGTGGCTTTCCTGGCCATCGTCGTCTCGACTGTGGCTGTCATCGCTGCTATCGTGATCCTTCCAATGCTCTACTGCTATGTGGCCGGATTCCAGAGTCATCTGATCATCGAGGCTGACTTCTGTAAGGTTAGTGACGTTTCACTTGGTCAAACCTAGCCAGGCACTTTCAGACACGCTCTCGTGACATGTGGGCACAAATCCATGATATCGATGGACCACACCTGTTCCACCGCCAGAAGCGTCAGTACTCGTCTCCAAACCCACCAGCTGCCGGTGGCTACGGAGCCCCAGTCACCAACTCCGAGCCGGCGCCAACCTGCTGCTCTTGCCAACAGGGACCAGCAGGACCACCAGGAGCACCTGGAGACGACGGAAACGCCGGACAGGACGGAGTGCGCGGAAACGACGGAACCGACGGCAAGGAGGGAAGCCTCTTAGAGAGCGCCATCGTCAACGAGCCATGCATCATCTGCCCACCAGGACCACCAGGACCACAAGGAATGGCCGGTGCCAAGGGACCACAGGGACCAAAGGGAGGCAATTCCGAGAACGGACCAGACGGAAAGGCCGGAGCCAACGGAATGCAAGGACCACCAGGAATGATGGGACCACCAGGACGGCAAGGTGTCAGCGGACCGAAGGGAGCTCCAGGACGCGTCAACCAGATCAACGGACCACAAGGACCAGCCGGACACAAGGGAGTCCGTGGACCACCAGGAGCCCGCGGAGAGGCTGGACTCGATGGAGGCAACTCAGAGGGACCACAAGGACCACTCGGAGACGCTGGACGACCAGGACCAGTTGGAGGGCAAGGACCACAAGGACCAGAGGTAAATCGTGTGTTGGTGTTGGGCACTTTCATAATTCATAAACTTTCAGGGCCCACAAGGACCACCAGGAGAGCCAGGAGGTTGCGAGCACTGCCCAATTCCAAGAACCCCACCAGGATATTAAACCATTTCGACACCTTCTCTTGATTATTTTGAAATCAGCCCGCCCATCTATGGGTGTTTCCAATAAAATGAATCATTTCAATCTCTCACATTATCCAGCACATGGCCAGTTTTAGGCCTATTTCGTGGAAATTTGGTTGAATAATCACTGATTTTTGAATGACTGGTTTCGGTCTGATTGCATTCTAGATTTGTCCGTGATTTCATGAGCGAATTCTCCAACAAAATCAAGTGATTCAATCAACCAGAAAGAATTCATCATCGGAGCGATCAGATGAGACTTGAAGAAAGCCCATTGCGCTCTTATTCCGTTTTCTGACCAGATGGTAGGTCGCTTCTAGTAGAGAACTGTCCTCCAATTACTTGTTCTTTTTCTCTCATTCTCTCTTTCCTTTCTCTTTCTTCCTCGCTCTCTTTTCCGTATTTTGACCAGATGGAGGACCTCTTCTCGCACTGAGATATGCTTCGATTCATTATGCTCTCTCTTCTCCGTTCCCTCTCTCCCATCCAAGCCATCCACCAAACCACTTTCATCGATTTTTAAGTCTTTCAAACTGAAGTTTTGCAAATTTTCAGTCATTGTAATCCTAGAGAGTAGCATGCGTCTATGAAACGTTGCTGTAGCTTTATATCGTTATGGCATCTGTAGAAATTGTAAATCTGAACGTTGGAGGGCAAGTATTCCAAACAACACGCTCCACACTCACCAAGTACGATGGCTATTTTAGAGGGATGTTTGAGTCGGGGATCGCGGTAAGTAGGCGAAGAACGTTTGGTCAGAATGAGACAAAAAGAATGTCACAAAGAAAGGTTTTTGGGCGTTCCGCACAGTTCTGAAAAAACTTTTTTTTCGAAAGCATGAAGTTGGAGCCTATTCAATTTCTTTATGTTCACTCTGAACATGGAGACATGAATACTATTATGTAGTCCACTCTTCAATAACTTCTCAAGTTTATGTGAAACCCCAACCACTTTTCTGACTAGATCCTCAAATGGACAGCAGAACCCAGTTTTAAAAAATCAAAAAGTCTTCACAATTTCAGCCCACCCTCGACAAATCTGGCTGCATCTTTATCGACCGCTCTCCTGAAAATTTCCACTTGGTTCTCAACTTCCTTCGTGACGGTAACACACCGATTCCGAATTGCGAGTTCCAGAAGAGTCAATTGTTAAAAGAGGCAGAGTATTATACCCTGGACGGACTCATCTATTTGTGTGGTGGTGAGCCGTCGGAAGAGTGGGAGATGGAACACGCGAATCCCAAGTTCATGAGAGACTGGAGAGGTGCCAAGCGGAGAGGTGAAATTCAGTTCACCACGGATTTAAAAGAATCCCAAGATTTCGGGAGATATAGCAAGAGCAAGGTGAGTGAGAATTCGTCGAGAAGGACCAGAATTATCTCTCCACATTTTTCAGTTTGCTATGACAATATCCTACAATGCGGAAAACTGGGGAGATATTCAAGAAAATGTCGATGTTCGAAACTTTGTGAAGAAGCACTGTGGCACTTGGAACATCCTCTTCTGTAAGTTTTTTTGTTTTGAAAAATCGGATAGATTGTATAGCCATTACAGATTACTTCGGCAAATGGCTTCCGAATTACTTCATCAATCGACCAAACAAACCAAAACAAACTCTATTCAGCGGACTGTTGGACAACCCTCAATTACAAGCCAAAGAGTTTTTGGAGCGAGTGGAGAGTGAGATGTAGAGAAGCATTCTTCAGACTGTGTCTTTTCTTTTTTCCTCTAACATTCACTGATTCGTTCAATTTTTTATGTTAAATTTCGATGTATTTCTTACCCAAACAATATTGATGTTCACCTACTTGTAGTTTCAAATACTAACATTCCACATTGTAACTTAATCGCAGTTTTCTGAATTTCAATTTGTTTTCTTTATTTTTTTCCCGAAATCAGAAATTCGTTCAAGACCTGACACAATTTTTCGGACCGATTCTTCTCTGTAGTTACAAGAAAAAACAACGCTTTGAAAACGGTTTATGTGTTGGGCGTTTCATGTTGGTCTGCAATTTCTCTTCAGAAGACGTTCATCTGGTACGTCTTCGACGGGTCGATCGCGAAATGCGCCAGTAACGACTGCTTGCGCGCAACGCGTCTCGGCGCTAAACTCAATTTTATTTATTTTTTCTCACACCAATTCGCGAATTAATTCGCACCACTAACATCTACTAGTCAATAAATGGTCAAATTACGCGAAGAGCAGAAGAACGAGCTCATCAAGCAAGAAAAAGAGCGTCGTCGAATCGCCCGTCTCCGTCAGGTAAACGATTTGTGATTCTGTCCTGCTGCCAAGTTCAATGTTCAGGTTCGCCAACAAACAGCGACGAGTGCCAAAGTGATCAGAGAAATTGTGAGCCAGAAAAAGATGGAGATTATTGAAGATATCAGGTATTTTGGTTACAAATTGCTGTTTCAATAATCTCCGATTTTCAGAAGTCAATTGCACGAACATGTTGTCGATTTGGTGGCTGAGAAGAAGGAGAATTTGAAGGCTCGAACGCCAGGAAGAAAAAGTGGCAAAGTATCAACACCACATTCAAAGGTACAGTTTTGACTTTGCTTCGAATATTAGCCAAAGGAATCTGTCGCAAAAAAATGAAACTTTCTAGCGAAAGTTTCATTTCGCACAGTTCAAAAGCCGAGTTTCCTCCGATTTTTGAACAATTTTTCCACCCAAACGATCCATTCCTTTTCCAGAAAAAGCACTCTCGCCGACGAGCAATGACAGAAGTCGACGTGGCACTCGCTCAGAAACGAAACGCCGACGCGATGCGACGTCTTCGGAATTCGAAGCAACGAGAGCAAGAAGAGCGCGAGAATCGATTGGCGAAACGAAAAGAAGCAGCCGAGAAAGCCAACGCGATAATGAGAGGTGTCCAAATTCTGTAGAGATCTATAGTTTTCATGTCATAAATTCTTGCCGAACACACACACAAAACTTCTTTTTTTTTCAGTAAATGAGTAATTTCAGAGATCAATTACAGAAAATGACTGTCAAAATTTTCAAGTGGAAACGGGAAAAGAGGAAAGGAAGGATAGAAGGAGTATTTACACACAGAATTAAATTCCTACAGCAGTAGCAGCGAAAAAAAAAACAGACAAAAACAAAGAATCAATTCTCACAAGTGTACCGATTCCGACCTCCATAGTTGATTCTTCTCGGCGGACGCTCACAAACATCGAATGTCAATTTCAGACAGGAAATCTCGTTCTCATACAGCAGCCATGGAAGATAGTCGTCTCTGAAGAACGAAAGCATATGAGAAGCTAATAGAGTAGGGATGGAAGGAACAGATTCACAGAAATTGTTTTGAAAATCAATCGAAAATGTCGGCGGTGAGCTGATGGTTTTGTTTTGGGAAACATACCTTAGCTCCCCACCTATTCTTTTGATCCATTTTTTCACAATCGGCACATCTCATTATGATCTACATTTTGCTTATTGACACCTTTTATGCAGCATTTCTACTTCTCGAGATATAGAGCAAACTCACTTATGCCACAAGTTCTTTCGATACTCGATATACCATTGACTGAATTTGTCAAACTGCCCATTGTTGACATCCCAGGTCCGACGACGCTCTTCAAGCTCCTTCGCCACCGTCTCCTCGATCTGCTCCTCTTTCAGTTGTCGTTTTCTCAGAATCGAACCGGTCGCGTTGAAGGCGAGACGGATTTTGGCGATGACAGAGCCCTAACAAAAACCTTAGTTAGAGTTGAAGCAAGATCGAAAAACTCACATATCCAACTTGTTGCAAACTCCCCAGAGCGCTCTTATAATCTCCACGGTCTCCTTGCAAAAAGTCCATCTCACAGTCACCGTCAGCATCGAACGCCGACCAGTCGTTAAAGCAGAATTCCTTTCGGAAAGTGTAGAATCCTGGACGCTGCGGACAATTGATTCCTTTGAGTTGCCCGGCCAACGTGTTGGATTGCTCCGCCTCCTCTTGCTCTAGATTCGTCAACGATTCGCAGACATCGCAGAAGAAGCAGTTGTTCCCGTAGCCACCGCACCCGTTGTTACTCGCATTCTGACACTTCATGTTCGAAAAGTCCTTCACATTCCACCACTGGTACTCGGCCTTGGCGAAGAAGCTGTTGTCCAGAGCTTCAGGGAGATCTTTGACTTTCACATTCTTAATCTCCAGAGTGAAGCATCCAGGGAATCGAACGACGTCGGGTTTGATGTGCACTTGGCTGGGATTGATGTCGAGCACTTTTTTGGCTCCGGGTCGTGCTGAAATTTTTTCGAGGGAACATTATAGAAATGTGAAGGCAAACGTACTGCAACTAGCATCGGCTCTTCCGGGGACAAGCCAGATGTCTTGGTAGTTGCACTTGTTGTTCAGTTTTCGACGAGCGTCTGTGTGTCGGACGCCGTTTCTGAAAAACACCGTCTTCGGATTTTCAGTGACTACTATATCATATCATATAGTCTATATGACTTGATTTTGATTTTATCGACAAGGTGTCAACTATAAAAATGAAGATCTACAGTTGCTTCATACACCTCCAGGTTTTCAGAAACTTGAGTCATGGGGAATCACATTTTCGAAACTTCAAGGTTCACAGTTACAGTACCGGACAAGGAGATTTCACATTTAGTGATTTTTAGTGCAAAAGGGCCACATTAGAAAAGTTTATATATGGCTTCCGGCGTTCCGATGTCTCTGAAGTTTTGTGCGCTTGTTAAGCAATCCTAGATCTTCATTTTTGTAGTTGACAACTTTTCACGAGAACTGAAGACAAATTAGTTAGGTCGTCATGAATCTAAGAGGCGCCAAAATGTTCGAAATTAACACTAACTCGAATGAAGATCTTGGACTGCTTAACAAACTCACAAAATTTCAAACAAATCAGAACCCTGCGAATAACTTTTCAGCTGCTCAAAGTTGGCCATTTTGTACTAAAAATCACTAAGTGTGATATATGTTTGTCCGGTTCTGTATGCACTTAAATCAGTCCTAATAGATTCGATGTCTGCGATGTCTGATTTCGGTGGAGGTGTGTAAAGTCTGGTCTAGATTTGTGTAGGCTGGTGCGACATTGAGACAGTTCACCTCCTGCCCTACCTGTATTTGGCACGACACGCCGGATCGAGAATATCACAGTCGAGTTGAGACGAGATGGTGGAGACGAGGAAAGACAGCAGGAAAATGGATATGTTAGATGGGCATTTCAAAGGTCGCATACTGAAAACAAAAACTTTGTCATGGAAGATTTTTTAACAGATGTATAAAAATCAGAAGAAAAAATGAACAGTTTGTCATTGGTAGGTTTGAGAACAAATGAAACCTTATAAGAAACGATTAGCCTAAAAATTGGAAAAAAACCATCTCTGCATCTAAAAAATGATTGCGTCACCAACGTGTGTCTTCTTCTTCTTCTAATACCACCCAACCGTCGTCGTGTGTCTTCTCTCTACGTCTCTGCTTCTCAAAAAGACAAAATTGGCCTTCTTCTTCTTCTTCAGCCACTCCTCTTCTAACACCGCCGCGACTAACGCACTTAACCTGTTGGCAGATAGGAAAGAGACCGTGGAGGTCATCATCTTTTATTTTCATATACCTGCCATAGGAGGCGCAAAATGGAAGAAGAAAGAGGAGATTGCAGACAAAAAAAAACTGAATGAGGTCAACTGGGAGGAAGGCCATTGGAGAGACGGAAGTTAAGTATGTTTGGGTGTAAGTTGTTCGAGAAGGTTCTAGAATGAAAAAATCAGCAGTGATGGGGTGGCCAATAGAATCTGAACTTTGAAAACCTTCTGGAAGACTCTGGAACTTCGAGAACTCTCGTAGAGTGAAGTCAGATACTTACTTGTTTCTTGTGATAAGTTTTTGGAACTGTTCTCGGAGAATGTGATCTCAGCCTTTTCGGGTGTTCCAACTAAATATGAAGTCAAAACCCGGAACATCTTTCGAAAGAAGTGAAATCTGATTGATATTGCAAGTTACAGAAACTCACATAAGTTCGGTGCTCTTCAGTGCAAAACTGTCAGTTTGAGGCAGTTGAAAAAGTGGTTTTTTCCAACTGCCCGATTCCTCCGACAATTGGTGAGTGTATCAGGAGACTTAAGATCTTCATTTTCTAGTTGAAAACTTTTGTTGAAATTCGTTGTCAAGTCAGTTATGGCGACAACTTAAACCTTTTTTTTTGGTTGCAATGCTAATTTCGAAAAGTTTTGAATCTCTCACTTTAACGCGATCTAACTGACTTGGGAGCGATTTTCGAAACAAGTTGTTAATTAGAAAAATGGAGATCTAGAGTCGCTTGATACATCCATCAATTTTCGGAAAAATCGGGTTAGCGGAACCTACTTTTTCAGCTGCTCGAAATGGACTACTTTTAACGATTTTCTTGTTAAATTTTCAAGTTGTATTATCATACTGCATGATGCTGTAAATGAAGTTTCAGGCAAAATGTGTTCAAAACTAATCAGAACAACGAAAAATCCTAACTTTTCCAGTCCCATACCATGAACCCAAAAGCAGGTCAGCTTCCAGAATACATTGGAGCTGCTCTCAATATTAGATTAGTAAATTCAGAAAAAAAATCATTTAACTCATTTCAGAAATTTGGAGTTTCTCGTGGACTTGTGACAAATCCTCCAATTTTGTCTAAAAGTTCAACAAAATCTTCTCCAGAAAAAAAAAAACTGGAATATCTCTCTAGGTGAAGTTTGGCTTGCAGGAAGAGATAAAAGGCTAATCGCGAGAGGAGATAACAGAAAATAATTGATCGAATCGCCATTTTGTCTCCTCCTTCATTCTCTCCCCTATGTTTCGAAAAACGAGGAGAGACCAGACTGGATTTCTGTGTGAAAGAGAGGCAAGGAGTGACAGTTCGATTCGATTCGACGAAGCGAAACAGAAACGATTATCTTCAGAAGACGGGAAACATAGGGGCAAGAGAGATGGATGGTTGGTGGAAATTCGGGAACGCAACAATACACCCATTTTTTCAAGGACTCTTTTTCTATTGTCACTTCTTCTTTTTTCCCCGACTGACAATAGGATAAGTCTGTATGCAGAGACTAGAATTTCATTGAATAACACGAGATGGTACACAAGGAGGGGGAAAGGAACACGAAAGTTTGGTTCTTTTGGGTTAGTACGCATCGGATAAAACTTACCTGTAAGGGAGGGTGGAAGGTGGAAAAAGGAAAACCGATTATTTAAAATATTATAATTATTAAACTCTACGAAGAGTCTACTCGTGGTCCATGGTCCGATCGATTTTCGATTGATGCTTGTGCTTCTGGTTGAACGTTTCGATGTATTGTGCTGAGGACTGTCCCTTGGAATCTTGCTGGTACCTGAAACAAGTTGAAATTCGAAAAATTTTCAATTCGAAATCCTCACATTTCTGGAACAGAAACATTCAGAATCTCCGGCAACATCCACGGTTTCAACCATCCCACCAACGGAGATTGTCCTGGCTCATAGATCACCGAGTTGTGGTAGAAAAGAAGGCCATCGAGACGCCACTTTGTCTCGGTTTTCATGAGCTCCGTCATTTGCTCCTTCGAGCACGGACATGTCGGCACGGCAACGAAAGTGTTCCGAAATCCGGGAGTAGATGTAGCGAGTTCCGGTGTCTCGTCAAGCTTCGACTTGAGCATAAACTGACGGAAATCGAAGGGATTCTGATCGTACTCGTGACCGTTCCAGGAGAGAAGATCGAGCACGTGGTAGACCTGCGAGTGGAAGATGCAGTCGAGAATCGTCCACGAGTTATCTGCTATTTGAGTGGTTACGAAAATAAAGAATTAAGCACTTACTTTTAGACCGGCTACTTCCACCGGGGAGGCGAGACTGAAACTGACTGAGTTGTCGACCAGCTTTATTATAGGCTGTTGTGTATCCTCTGGAAGCAACGACGAGACATCGTTTACCAATCGGTGCCATCACCATCGTCCATTCCGTTGACAACGACTCAGGAATGTCGACGAGCCATTCGCTGAGTAACAGTTTGTCTGCGTATCTGAAAATGAAGCTTTTTTGGTCATCAAAATCAGAGCGAAATTACCTTCCGAACTGATTATATCTACTTCCATAGTGTTTTCTAGATTCTTCTGTTGTCGTCGTTCCCTCTTCCTCGTCATCTTCATCGGAGGTAATATCATCGAACGCCAAATTTCGTAGCTTCATCAACTTTTCGAACCGTCCATTCTTCTGCCGCGCCAGAGTCTCTTCTCGTCGCTTCGCTTGCTGCTCGGCGGCTTTCGACAGGTTTTTGAATTGTGAATAACGAGGGTGCTCGCCTGAAAATAAGGATTTCGTTATTTAGAGCTACGAATAATCTCTGCAGTGGAAAAGCAATGTTTAAAAGAAATTAATATCCTTACCGAGTGCGGCTGGATCGACTTGAAATCCGCCGCTCAACTGGCTTGTCAACGCATCCAAATCGTCCCCCATTATTCTGAAAGTTACACTTTTTTAGGGGGAAAGGAGAGCGCAAAAGAACGATTGAAGGAAAATAAAGTCGCTGAAATCGTATTTCGAACAAGAATCGATAGATTTTGTGGCACTGAATGCTGAAAAATGCGTTTCGCGGGAAGAAACGAAACGGGACGAAAATAAATCGGGAAAAGATGGAAAGTGCGCGCGCATTGCAAAAAATGCGTGCACGGGGTTGCAAATCCCCAGACTCAATGGAAACAAGTCGGAAAATGGAGGTTAAATGAGGAAATTGAGCAGGAATTGTGTTGAAACTGTTGTGGAAACGAGGAATTCGAAAAAAATAGTACAAACAGATCGAAAAAATCTCTGATTTGGAAAAAAACTTTGACAAAAAACACTGCAAGCTTCCAGAAAGTGATTGAACAAGTGAAACGTGGGTCAAATTTTTTGTGTTCTAAATAATGATATGTGAGACTGGAAAGATGTGCAACGGCTAGAAAATAAGACCGAACGCTCGTGTACTGCAGTTTCGACGATCTGTCGTTTGTCTCATGTCATTTTTGCTCATTATTGCTTTCCGACTTCCTTGACTAGGTCTATTTGTATTTCCCACCAACACATCCGTTCACTTTTATTGCGAAACAGAGTGCAACGACACTGGAGCGTCGTTGCCAGGTGAATACGTCTATTGATTCTCTTCTCTAGTTGCATTATTCTTTGTGCAAAATCGAATTTCTCAGCGTAATGGACGACTCTTCGAAACTTGAACCGTTTCCCGATAACTGTCTCAAGTATGTATTGGGACACATGGATATCAAGAAAAGGTAAGACATAGTAGCACGTTTCTTCGATGGGGTTTTGAATTACAGAGAACAAATGAACTATCTGTTCCCAGCGATTCGCGAATTGAACCTAGCGCTTCCGTACGACCTGGAATCCCTAACAATCGGCGACAACTATTTGAAGGTGAACACATGGGAGTGGCATGTGTTCCCGGTAATAGTGCCCACTGAGGAAGAGCCAACCCTGGACGGCGATATTGGGTACCGAGCGATCCCGAATCGATGCTCCATTCGTTTTCAAAAAGAGGGCTATCGTTTCACGCATGAATTCGGCGAGGACCCGCATGTTGCATTCAAGAAACTGCTCGACGAGTATCTGAAGCATGAGACGAAGATCAAAAAGTTGCAAATCTACAGTTTCCCAGATTGCTTGAAAGAGAAACGTCCAGAAACCTTCAAGCTCATCGTGGAGGAGCTTCAAGCGAGAAGTTCGGAGTACGCAACGTTCATGAAGTTCCTTCCATTCCTCGACCAATCCAAGCCACTGAAGAAAATGGGGTTCACTTACAGAATTAACAATTTCCCATTTTTCGATGAGCCAACTGTGAGTTGATTTTGGTTGATTTTTAGTAGGATGAAGCTGGTAGTTTTCAGGTCCGCAAGAGTGAAGAGATCTTCCTTCAGTTTCCCTATTATGATCCAGATCCAATGAACGATATTCTGTGCACACTTCCGAACAAGCATATTCTGATGACGTACTTTGAGCTGCCCGTTGTGAAGATTCAAGAGCTGGCTGCAGTGAGTTTTTTGAACAGTTTCTGACCCTAAAAATTAACAAGTGTGAATAGGAACCTTTTGTCCAGTCACTTCAATTTTTCCACACACAGATTGAATCTTAATTTTCAGCACTGGAAAAAGTTCCGAAAACCGATTGGTCACACATTTTCCGTGGTTATCGAGGACTACAGCTACATTGTCGATGTGTTCGAAAAATTGCAAGAGTCTCTCGGAGCCATCCATTCCAAACTACCACATCTAAAGTATGCTCCATCTCCCTAGTCGAGTCACTCATCCCCTTTATTGTTTCAGAGACTCATTCTTCGCTCACTCGGTGGTCATTCCGATCGACGAGCAATCGGAAATCGTCGTCTACGGTGAACACGCGCCTATCAAATGGCCACCACTCGTTTGGGCGCTGAAAATGGAAGTGATGCCTCGTGGAGCCGCAATTGCCAAAAAGTAGAAGCTTTGAATATGATTTTCATGTGATATAAGTTATTTGATGTCGATAAAAACTTTGCTGTCCAGAAAGTGACCAAATTAAGCCATTCCTCCCAACAGCTAATATCCTAAGGAAGGAATTTGTGGAATTTTGGTTTTCGATCAAACACCACATCACTTATTACACACTCTCCAAATCTTCAGATACTTTCTGCCAGTGAAAGTGTCGTGAGAAATGATTAACGCCCTCAAGAAAGAGAGAGAGGAAAGACTTCATTATCGTCTTGCGTTCTCCTTCCTCGATGATTCGCCAATTACATAATTTGATCTTATCTGGCTTCGAAAAAAGGTGTAGTGTGCTACAAGAAGGTTAGATGCACTCTTCCAGTTGTGAGCAATTGAAAAACTCTATAAAAAGTTTGCTACAGTAACCCGTCTTATCTGCAAACTAAAAAACATAAAACTGTGTAAACGAAGTAAATAATTACCCTTTGGGAATAGTGTGTTCAAAAACAAGTACAAAAACTGGAGAAAAGTATCATAATATATCATTACACAACAGAGGCTGGAGAACCAGTTGTTTGAAGACACGGACACAGGTCAATACACTCGTTCCCTCCTCAACCATTTTTCCCTCCGCCTACTCGATACAAACCTGGGGTGGATGATGTTCGTCGCCCTTTATAAGCAGAATCGGGCTTCGATTCAAGTCAGATATCTCTTCTTCTTCTTCTTGCCAACATGTCTCTCGTCTGCCTTCTCCTAGTGGGAGTCGCTCTATCGGCTCCCGTTCCATTGCCACTGGAAGAGGACTTCAATGTATTCCATACCAAGCAAGAGAATCATGGTAAACCTTGGCTTTGAAAATATAAAGAATGTGATTTTTTTATAGAGCAAAGATTCCTGCGAGTAGATCAGAACAAGGATAAGGTTGTCACATTTGACGAGTTCCTTCACATGGAGCTGGCCTATGTGGATGCCAAGAAGGAGGAGTTTGATACTTTGGATAAGAATCGTGAGTTTTACAACAAGAAAATTGAAGAGATTGATGACGTACGAATTCTGCTTCAGGAGACGGAAAAGTGAGTCTCGCCGAGTACGAGGAGCACTTCCATGAGGCATCGAGCAAGAACGAAAAGTCGCGAACTGCCTACTTTGCCAAAGTTTTCGAGGACTTTGACGAGGACTTCAATATGGCTCTGAGTCGTGATGAACTGGAACGCGTGCTCGCCGAGAGATTCTTGGTGAAGCCTAGGGAGAACTTCCCAAAATTGTTCTTCAAGTTCGACGTGGACAAGTCGGGAGGCCTGGACTTGACGGGTAAGAGAAAATCATTCATATTTATCTCGGTTCCTGTAACAGATATCGAAAAGTGATCAATTGACAATTTGTACCTCATGTTGTCAGCCCAAACCTTCCATTTTCAGAATACATGAAATTCGACGCCGAGTTCCCATTCGACCAAACCGACCCAGTCGGCGGAGGGCCATCGAAAGCCAACAGCCACCAAGACCAAATGCACACAGAAGTTCCACAGGACGCTGACGCGGCTGCCATCGCTGCAGTGCTCGCTCAAGCCTCCCCAACGCTGAACAAGAGTCCAGTTGGTGTTGCACCAAGTCACCAGGCTTCAGGTCTCCACCCAGTCTCCCCTGGAGTCGTTCAACCTGCTGTGCCAATCAAGAAGGTCTAAGAAATTGTTCTCCTTGCCAAAAAAAAGTACAAAACATTTAAACCCCTTTTCTACTGGTACCAAAATCACTGTCATTTCCTCTTCTCCTCTATTCTGGGTCATATGTAAATCATCTCAACTTGTCAAAAAAAAAAAACAATAAAGCTTCATTTGTATACAGTATCTACAAAATGCAATGGACTAAAATGGGGTGATGCTCTAATGAACTTTGCTATCACCATTTTTGAGCACCGACATATGACTCGAGGCAACTGTGTTCAGCTTTTTGGCTTCTTTGCTATGCCGGATACCATAGCAAATGTAAATGACGATTCCGATGGCGAGCCATACAAATAGACGGATCCACGTCATCATGTTGAGATAGACCATCATGAACACATTGATAAGAAGACCAAGGCATGGAAGGAATGGGACGAATGGAACCTAGAAAACCTTCTGGATCTTGAAATTTGAAACACTTTACAGACCTTATAAGTAGACGTCGACTTGTTCTGCTCATGACCCAAAATGAACACGAACGCAATTAGAGAGCAAACAGCTCCAATGACTAGAAGAATGATTCCACCGGCATTACTGAAGATACCCGTTTTGAACGGAAGCGCAAGACACACATAGCCAAAGACCAGTACACCAACTGCGAAACGAATGGAGATGCCATCGGGGAAGCGATCCCAGAAATGACGATAGGGAACCCAGGACTTCAAGGTGCCGCCTGAAGAAAGGAAGAGTTTGATGACTTGTAACTTTGAGCGAATACTAATGTCAAAAAAATGTAAATTAAGAAGATAGCTGACAACACAATGATCACTTTTGCAGTTGACCATTTTGTCACAGGAACCCAGATAAAGGTTTTACAATAGTTTTAAAGTTCCTCACCATCATCATACTCTGTCTCACTACCATCCACCAATTGAGGACAATGCCGCAAAATAACCACACAAATTGACACCATAGAGTAGGCCAACAGAGTTCCAATGGACATGAAATCCACAAGTGCTTCCAAGTCAAATACCAGCGCCAAAATAGCGTTGAGAATGGTGAAAGCGATTGTAGCGTTTAGAGGGGTTTTGGTTCGAGAGTTGATCACTCCAAACCATCCGAAAATTAGACCGTCATCAGCCATAGCATACACAGCTCTGGGAAGGGCAAAGGATCCAGTGACCAAGTTGTTCAACATTCCTGCCAGTGCACCGATACTCATAATGATCTTCGCCACTGTCGCTCCCTTCATCTCAAACGCAGCGGCAAAGGCGGCATCCGGGTCGATTTGGTCGTAGGGCACCATCAGGGTCAATGAAGCACCCATAAGCACATACAACACACTGATGATAGCCAGAGAACTGAATGTAGCCAGTGGGATGGTTCTATGCGGGTTCTTGGCTTCTTCACCTGCAGTTGCCAGGGCTTCGAATCCAATGAAAGCGAAGAAACATGTGGAGGCACCGGAGATTGCTCCTTGTATTCCGAAGGGGAAGAACTTGGATCGACCATCGGGATAGGTGCCCGACCAGAGGGAGAAGTCGGCATAGGTGAAACCGCAGATGATGACGAAGGCGAGAACCTGAAGATTTTCATTCGGGATGGTAAACGATTCGAATTTGAAATTGGTCTGCTAAACTACAAACTACATTTGAAGCATTAGCAGACCAATATGCTTTCCATAGCTTACCGCAAGATTCAAAACCACAAAACTGGTATTAACATTTGCAGAGAACTTTGATCCCATTGCAACTGCAATAGCCACTAAAAACAGCAAGAAGAACGCGAGGAAATCTGGATACTTGGCGAAGAATCCTGTTCCCTGGAAAGCCCAAAACGGTTAGTTGAGACTCAATCTACTCTTACATCACTCAAATGGCCAACAGTGTCCAGCGTCCAATTCGACACACTTTTATAAACGAGACTATCGAAATATCCTGACCACGATCTGGCCACAGCTGCGTTTCCGATCATGTACTCCAACGGGACCGTCCAGCCGACAATGAACGCCCAAATCTCACCCATCCCCACGTAGCTGTATGTGTAGGCACTGCCAGCACGAGGGAATCTGAAAACGGTCTGGAATTGAAAAAGAGTTTCAAGAAAATATGCGAGAAACCTGGCTCCAAATTCTGCATAACTGAACGCTGATAATAGGGCGGCGAATCCCGAAAATATGAAGGAGAGAATAATGGCGGGTCCTGCTTGATTCCGAACTACCGATCCGGTGAGCACATAGATTCCCGCTCCAATCATATGGCCAATGGCAATGAACATCACATCGAGAATAGTCAGACATCTTTTCATTTGCGAGTTTAAATGGGATCCTCCCTCGAACGTCTTTTTTCGAAATAGGACATCTGATATTTTGGTGAGTTTCGATGTCATGTTCTGGAAAGTGGGGAAAATGGATGTTTTTTCAGGAGAGGGGGGTACGGAAAGGTTGGACAAGAAAATAATAGGGTTTGAGAAGTGAAACATGGAAATGCTTTTGAAGGTCGGTGAGAAGGTAGTTTGAGCAACTTCCTTGTAACAGATTTAAAATCAGCAGAATGGTAAATAGCTTAGAGTTGAGAACCGAGAAATTCCAGTAACAGGATTGTCAAAAAAGTCAATTTTTCTGATAACAAAGGGAAACTTTGAAACCATGAAAAATGGTTCTCAGGTACCCGATTACTTAATGTCCTCTCAAACTTTCAAAAAACCCAGGTCACTGGAAACGACTATTTCGATGAAACAGTATGTTTATGCCCAAAAATCTACCTATAACATTTTCCAACGAAAAAAGTAACAAACAAATTTTATGGAATACCGTCACAAATCAAAACGGAACCATAACATTAGTTCGACGAATCTCCCCTCGTATGAATTCCGGAAACCAATTTGTTTGTTGTCTTCACCTACATCATCTGACAATGTTGATGAACTAATACACATACAACAGTCGCCCACCTCGAAAAATGGTTTGAAAACTTGAAAACAGATAAAAAGAAATTAGGCAGTATGAGTTTCCATTATGTGTAAAATAAACAACAAAATTCTGGTATTCGTTTGGATATCTGGGTCTACGAAGTCTCTTCGCTAGATTGTCTAGTTTTGAAAAGAGAGGAAAGGTACATAATTATGAGTCGCTCATGACCCGTGACGGATGAATCAACTTGGAAATCGAACAATTTTGATTTCAGGATTCACTGAAAAAAAGGAGAATTGAAAGTCATCGTACACAAAAAGTCTCCGAATCACTTTTAATCAAAAACTCTTGTATAGAGAGTGACGAAAAAGAGTCTCCTCCTTTTTCTGCCATATTGTTGTTATTAGTGTTCTGACAATGTTCAACAACAACAACATACATAAAAGCCTAAACAATGGATGGTGGGAAAGTGGCAAAGAACCAAGGGGAATACCGTGAAGAGGGGAAAAAGGGGAACGCACAAATTTATGTAAAAAATATACACAAACAAAAAATAATATGCATAATCCTGATCATCATATAACCTATACCACGTAACCTGTATATCACGAGGGGGCGAAAATTGTATCGGGTGAAAAGAGGGAGTTTCCAATTTGGGAGTTCTTTTGAATTTTCGAAAAGTCTCAGGACCTTTAAATCTAGAATTTCGGAATCTCAGATCAAGAGAATCCATATATTCAGTGCTGGCCACAATTCTTTTTGGTGATTTCCAGTGCAAAATGGCCAACTTTGAGCAGTTGAAAAACTATTTTTCAATTACTCGATTTCTATAAAACTTAATAAATGTATCAAGCAACTCTAGATCTTTATTTTTATAGTTTACATGTTTTTACAAAACTCCCAATCAAGTCAATTATGTCGCGTTTGAGAGGATTGGTGCGAAAAAGTTGGAAAGTTGCAGCAAGTTTTGATGTCGCGTGACTATAACTCACTTCACAGCAATTTTCGTAAAAAGGTGTCAACTACAAAAATGTTGATCTAGAGTTGCTCGATACATTCCCTGAGTTTTATAGAAATCGAGTGATTGGAACATACTTTTTGAACTGCTCAAAGTTGGCAATTGTGCACTGAAAACCACCAAAAGGGATATAGTCATGGCCAGAATTGTGAAAAAAAGTGTCCAGGATCTGGAAACAATGTTCGTACTATACACAAACTTATGTTATCTCGTGCCCCGTTTTCTCCCTTCTCATCAACAACAATATTTCTCCAAAATATACAAAAACTTCATTCAACTGTACGGAGCGATATCTTCCACATGTAACGTAGCATTCACATCCTTCTCATCGATTGTCAAATGCTTCTCGACTTCATCTTTAACGTCTTCGGAAGAAGAGGAGGCTGATGGACTGCCTAACGTCTGATCCGGAGCAGTTCCTGGCGGTCCTGGCTTCTCGATTTTCGAGTCGATTGATGGCATCAAGGATCCTGCACCATTACACATTCCTTGACTCTGGCAAATGTCTTTCGGGTCGTCGTTCTTCAAACGATCCAGATTCACACGGTTTATCACATCACAAAGGCTGCTGGAGTCGTCTGTCGAGTTTACGCATTCAGAACGGATTTTCTGGAAAAAGAAATTCTCAGTTTGTTTAGAACCTGGATTTCTAGACTCACCTGCTCGAAATCATCCTCCGTTGCCTGTCGTTCCTTCAGCTTCAAAATGACCACTTGACAGAACTCGCAAAGAAAGTCCAACGGAATCAGTTGAAGATTCGGTGGCTCCTGATCCATGACATCAGTGTCATTGTCCCGTGTGTAGGTGTACTTGATCACTTTGTAGTCGGGTTTCACCGTCTGTAATTTTCGAATGTATGCATAACAAGGGTGTATTGTGTTCAACTAGTGGTTTGAAAGTGGACTCAAACATCACTCTGACTTTTGAAAAATATGTATTGAAAAATGTTTACCTGCACCTCTATCGGGGCGATGGGAATACTGTAGACCAGCGAGACCAAGAACACAAATCTCGTGAGCATCTTCTTCGTTCCAGCTTCTCCTCAATGACCCGGCTTCTGAATGAAAAAAGTGGGCGGAGAATGCAAGGAAACACGCAGAAAAAAATAGACTTGAGAAGAAGAAAAGAAAACGAGAGAAAGTAGCAGATAATCTTGGCAATTTTCTCGTCTCTCTCTTTCTCTGTACTGATCGGATTGTTGTGTTTTTTTGTTTGAGGTCACCAGCAGTAAACGTGGTGACGTGTCATCGTCATAAAAGTGGTCACGGAAGGAGGAAGAAGGATGGGGAGGGATATGCAAATGCGTATCCTTCCGGACCTCCGAAGAAGACTACAAACTACAGAGTTCAGGAGGATAGACCGAATTTCGGGAGAGTTGAGGAAACAGACGGATCCTTGTTAGATTCTCATGGATAAGGGTAAGAAGAGCAATGTGCACGAACGCTTTCAACTTGAGATTGGCCTAATGAACTACAAACTACACTTGATGAATTAGCAGACCAACGCGTGGGAGATTTGAAATTGGTCTGCTAAACTACAAACTATATCGGGTGATTTAGCAGACCAAAGCGCTCAGAATTCGAAAAGTTACATTGAAGTACAGCAAAGCGAAAATGAGACAGAAGTCAATTGGACACTCTTGTGGAACTTTCTTCCATTGTCCTCTCGTCACTACTTGAACACAAACAATTTTCGTCTTCACCATTTTTTTTTGTGGTATCATCATTCGTCTCTCTCGTCTTCATCTTCTCTTTTTTTTAACCGCCGAGATGAAAAGCAAAAAAGAGAGAATTTTTTTTATATACATACTTCGGAAAGATATAATGATGTGAGATCAGGAGGAAATAATACACAGAAAATATGTGAGAGGATGGATAAGTTATTACAAACTGATAAGTGAATAAAAACGGTTATTTTTTCGCTTTAAGCTCTTCGATAGCCTTCCACACTTTCTCTTGGTCTTCCTTTGGAATTTTGACACGTTTCAGAGAAGTAGCCTCCCAGTACTCCTTCATCCGCGGGCTCATGGGCTCCATATCTGAATCACTGGATGAGCTTGGTGAGGGACTGGAGTGTTTGACTGGTCTCTTCGAAGATGTGGTTGGTTTTTGTGGAGATTCCGAAACGGCGGGTTGCTTTTTCTGCAATAAACTACTTTTACTTTTCAAAGCTGAGTTCTTTTTATTGGTTCAGATGATATGAGTATCTTTGAGGAATACATCATTTTCTTTCTCATGAACTCTTTTGAATGTGAATCTCAAAAAACCGAATGACGCAAATAGACAACTCAATTGCTTAATCCAATTAGAGCCGAGAGAAAAACGAGTCAGCATGGAACCAGTCAATGAGTGTATTCGACATTTTCTCACTAGATAAACGAGTTTTCAGATCAAAACAGACCTTCTCTTCCTCAATTCGTCGGATTTCAGCCTGTACTGCTTCCTGGTCTTCCTTCGGAATCTTCACCGCGCGAAGCATTTGCACGTCATCGTATTTGATGTGTGCGGCTCGGGCGATTGCAGATCGTACACTCGCGCTAGCCATGCTGCTATCTTCTTGGGAGTGATTCTGCATTACTTCGAGAGGTTAGATGTGCAAAAGTGATATTTCGAGGCAAATAGGGTGGTACGAAACCTGCAGTTACTGGGGGAGCAGAGAACAAAGCGAAATAATTTATGAATCGGGGTGACATTTTTACACAGAGAAATGAAGGGAGAAGATTGGAGGAAACGATGAGGGATAAAAATGTGATTCGCGTGGAGGAAGGAAATTCAATAAATAACTCCAGTATGAGAAATTAAACGGGTTTGTAATCAAGCTTTGTTTCGAGCCGCTTAGCATCGCCGACCTTACGAACTGCCTTCATGAAGTCTTCATCGATGACGAATTCGCGTTCAGCACGGATGGCGAACATTCCTGAAAACCACATAATCATTTGAAGCTGGGAAAGCGTCACTCACCAGCTTCAGTGCACACGTTCCTCAAGTCAGCAGCAGAGAATCCATCTGACAATTTGACAACCGCCTCGAAGTCGATTTCACCGTGCTTGGTGATTTTGTTGGAATGAATCTTGAGAATCTCCAGACGAGACTGTTCGTTTGGCAATCCGATTTCGATTTTTCTGTCGAGTCTTCCAGGACGAAGAAGGGCAGGGTCGAGGGTGTCCGGCCGGTTTGTCGCCATGATAACTTTGACTTTTCCAAGCGAATCGAAACCATCGAGCTGATTTAGAAGCTCCATAAGAGTTCTTTGAATCTCACGATCAGCGGATGTTCCTTCCGAGAAACGCCTTCCTCCGATCGCATCAATTTCGTCCATGAACACAATGCACGGTTGATGATCACGGGCGTAGTTGAACATCTCTCTAATCATTCTCGCGGATTCTCCGATATACTTGTCGACAATAGCCGAGGAGACAACTTTCAAGAAGTTACAATCGAGTTGGGAGGCGACGGCACGAGCCAAGAGCGTTTTTCCGGTTCCTGGTGGTCCAAAGAGGAGACAACCCTTTGGTGGGGTAATACCAACACGACGGAAGAGTTCTGGGTTGATGAGTGGGAGCTCAACGACTTCACGAAGTTCGCGGATTTGTTCAGCAAGACCTCCAACGTCGGCATAGCTGATGTTTCCTGGGTCTTCGTGAGACATTTTGTAGACGAGTGGATCAACTTCGCGTGGCAATTGACGCCTGAAAAAATGAAGGAATACAGATGCAGGCAGCATGCATCACTTACATGATAGTCAGAGTGGTCATGTCAAGCGAGACTCTTGTTCCTTGCTTCAACTCTTCTTTGTTGATGCTGCGACGGCATCCGACAACATAACGGGGTCCGTTGGTGGCCTTGACGATGAACTTTTCCTCGCTGAGTTGCTTCAATACCTCGCCGACGATTTGTCCGACGGATTGCAACGACTTGATATCGTTCTCCGACTTATCGAACTGTTTGGTCATCTCGCTTTCCTTCTTTCGCAAATCTTTCAGCTTCTGTTCGATGTCTCGACACTCGGCCAGTTTTCTTCGGTAGTTGTTCAACGCCTTAGTGCGCTCATCAACGACGACTTCTGGTCCGGTTGGCTCGACCATTTTCTGAAAGCAGAACGTGTTGTCAATGAAAACATCATAAAGGAACCGAAGGAGGAATCAAATCATGTACTAAAATTGAAAAGACTATCCGAGAAAGACACTGAAACAGTACATTTTCGCTGAAAAGGTTCAATTTGGAATGAGGATTTGGAAAATCGCGGCGAAGTGAGAGCAAAATGGCAAAATAAAAGAAAAATTGTCATCGTCTGCACTAGAGCGCGCTTGCATAGTCCGCAATTGCGCGTCAGGGTGAACATGCACCCAATTCACCTGATAAATTGAAGTTGATTTTTTTGCGAGATGGATGATAATACAGAGCAGTTTGCAGGAGAATCCGTGAGTTTTTTCGAATTGATTATCAAAAAAAAAAAAAATGCCCCACTCATCGGCTTCCCTGCTTCGAAATAAGTTATCGTTTTCAGAGTGCTCCGGTGGAAAGTGAGCAGCATCTTCAATATGCTCCCGGCGAGGATGACCATCAGGAAGAGCCGTACGCCGAGCAGACATACATCGTAAAAATTATTCCAAAAAAAAACAAATTCTAAAAATTAATATTCAGCCGCAAGAAACTGTGCAGTACGAAACTCTGCAAGCCGTTCCGACAAAGGACTTGAAGGTGAAGCGCCCGATAGCTGCTAAGAAAAAACCACCAATGCATGTGCCGGATTTGACGAACGGCATGTTTCGAGACACTGGCGCTATACCACCGGCGAAATTCGCCACAATGAAAGACATGACGGAAGATTTCTGGGTTCGCAGGAAACGAAAAATGGAGGCGATCACAGAGGAAGAGATGTCCACGAAGTCGAAGAATATGAGTGTCCCGATGGCGAGAGTCAAGAAGATCATGAGAATAGATGAAGAAGTTCGAAATTTTGTAAGTTGGAAAATTTTATTCGACATTTGATTTGCTATTTGATTTCAGAACATCGCTTCGGACGCCCCTATTTTCATGGCACAAGCCGCCGAGTTCTTCATTGAAGAGATGACGGCCATGGCGTGGCAACACGTATCAGAAGCTCGGCGACGAATTCTGCTCAAGTCCGACGTCGGTACGGCAGTTCAGAAGAACGACCAGTTCGATTTTCTGATCGATTTCTTGCCTGCTAAAGCACCTGCTTCTAATCGTCCTACTCCTGCCGCTAACCGGAAGAATCCGAACAGTGTTCAAGCAACGCCAAAACCAACTCCAAGGCGGTCGGTCTCTGGCGAACCACCACAGGCTACAGCGATGATGTCGGAAGATTTTCAACCCGAGCATGCGGAAACTCAGAGTGAACCTCCGAGTGATAATGGGTATCAAACTGTCTCACCAACTTCTATGAATGGCTCATCAACATCAATGACCGGACCTTCTACCTCAATGGCTGGACCTTCTACTTCCATGGCTGGACCATCTACTTTCATGGCTGGTCCCTCTACATCATCAGCTTGTACACCTCCCTCCATGCCTGGTCCATCTACATCCATTGCTGGACCATCTACTCCCATGTCTGGTTCCTCTACTGCAACGGCTGGCCCTTCTACACCCACTGCATCCACTTCCGATCATCAATTCGCTGCTCCAGTTGCCTATACCCGTTCTCACGAAAGCAGCGGATCTCCATCTAATTAACTCTCATTTGTAGCTCTTGTATCATTTAAATGTGCATGATATTTCTCCCTAATAACTCCAAAGATTTTGAATACTCTCACTATTCATGTTAATAAAGCATCAATTGAATTTTTGCGGTTCTATCAATTTTTGTGTTCTTCTCCACATTTTCATATATTTTTCTATTATTTTCAGGCCAAAATGTGAACATTTTTTATAAGCAGGTGGCAAAATGTGGGTTTCAAGTGAGGAGCTGGACGCGAAGAAAGAGGAGTGTCGAGTGCGAAATGTGGAATCCAATAAGGAGTTTGCAGACTCCGATATTATAGCCTCGTTTGTGCACAATCGACCACGAGATTTGAACAAAGTAAGTGTTTTCTCCAAATTTCTATGAAAAACAAAACATACTTCAGCTCAAATTCGAAAGGCACGGAAAAGCGGGTCGCAAAAAGGCGCCGACTCTCAGCGTCAAAAGCGACATCAGTGAGAAAGTGGTGGAGATCGGTACTGATGTCAACTGCCTCGGCGAGGGATTCGATTTCGCTGTGGCCATTGTGGACACCACGACGGGAGAGGCCACATATCGTCCGGCGAGATTCTACTCATTCGAAAGCAAATATTCTGAAGACGTCGAGAAGCTTCTCGGTGAGAAGAAGGAGGTAAAAACGGAAGATTTCGCTGGAGACTTTTCGATTAGTGCGGATAAATGGGCTGAGAAGCGTCGTCAGTTGACAACCAACTTTGGATCGTCTAAAAAGATCAAGATGGATGAGGCATCGCAGAGAAGAACTATCAATCAGGAGACGTTGGATGAGATGAGGAAGACTGCGTTTGCTAGTAACTCGAATGTGAAGACTGAGGATCAAGAGGATGTCAAATTGGAGAATATCACGATGATGAGCAAGGCGGCTTCCTCGATTCTTCCAGTCGCAGTACAAACGGAACTTTCTCGCGATATCTATCCGATTTCCTCATTCCTCGACGAGGACGAAATCGATGCTGTCGAGTCGATTGCCACTGAGTTGATGGAGAAGAAGAAAAAGGATAAAATTGAGGCTGGAATTCCCGAGTGTGTCACTCTGATCATGTACAACGAGAAGACGAAAGAACGAGCTGCAGCTTATCTGCTTCTGTCCACCATGATTGAGATTCTTTCAAAAATGGGAAAGCAACGTCAAGTGTTGAGAAAGGATTTGAACGAGTTGAAAATGCCCGATGTGCTCCGGCAAAAAGTTCAGGTGCAGTTCTTTGGCGATTCTACCAGTGAAAAGGGATTCAGCGGGAGGTCGGCTGAACGTGTACGATTGAATGTGACGGACTACGATCGTTTTGTTGCTCATACTCTTGCCCTCGCTCTAACTCTTGCTCCGGAGCACAAAGTTCCGTTGACTCCATTCCAGCAAGCATTGACCTATATGCCGAGCAAGTTGGAAAAGGTAAGCAGGCCTTCAAGCGTCGAAATCGCTCATCTCTCTCGTTTTCAGCTCTTCCAAGCTCTCGGTGCGGATATGATTCGTCTCGATATCACATCTGCTCAAAATCTTCGCTCTCTTCGTGCCGCCATTCTTCTGAAACCACCTAGCATGGAACAGAAAGGACCCAGAAAAATCATTCGGCGATAGATTCGTTTTCTGTGTTTTTTCCTTCAAAATTTGCGAACAATTGTTACTGTATCACATCGTTACTCTTTTGACCGTTCTTTTGTTGTTGATGAAGTATTTGTTTTTTTTTCGAGTTAAGCTTGTTCTTGTAATGGTTAACACCTTATTATTCTCTTACTACCAGTTCAATGTTGCAATCTATATATGATAGCTTTCAGGAGAAATGGCGTCTACAATAGAAGAAGATGACGATGGAGCGCTCATAGGTAATTGAATTCACTGGCTTCATTATCAAATGCTGGCTTTCAGAAATGCTCAACGAGGAAACTCCATGCCCACCGAGCTTCTTCGAGTGGGAAGTTTCCAAAGACACCACTACGATGAGAACCATGCATTTCGCTCTTCGCAGCATCGTCAACCAACTTCGCACTCCAATCAACACAGAAGCAGAAGCCATCACTCAATGGCTCGTCTACAAACAAGGAGGCCCCCATCGGCACTCGAAGTTCTTTGCATTCTTCCGTCAGATGAATCGACTCGTAAAGAAGTTCAATGATATGACACTGCTGAAAAAGTTGAATCAAGTGTTGAAGAAAGTTGACAACTGTGGAGACTATAAGTTCAGCGAAGAGTCCATCAAATTCATGGGTTGTTCATACATACGAAGAGTTTATCTACTGGAAAGAATCCGCGAAACATGCGCGAAATGTGCAGATGGAGTGGTTGGGTTATTGGAGTTGGATCATTGGATCAATCTATCGCTTGTAATCTTCGCATTATGCTCGCAGATTCATTCAGACGTTGTCGCACAGCTTGTGGAGATGGAGAAGGCTTACAAGACTGGCAGTAGTATGTTTCGAGCGGTAGATGAACGATTCCCGGAAACCTTGAGTACTCTGAAAGTGGTGGAAAAGCTGAAGAGAGAATCCAAAGTGTTCGAGGAGAAGAAGCCAGCGACTGACTTCTCAGCCATCAGTCGTCTTCTGAAGTTCAGCACAGAAAAAATCGAAGAGGCACATGCAGAAAATGATCTGAGGATGAAGACGTAAGTGCTAGAGAGGTTCAAGACATTCAAAATCCCATATTTTCAGATCCGAGATCATCAGTAAAGAGCTCACAGCGGAACTGACGACTCCAAAACCTTCGAAGATGCCTGTCAAGATGTCCGCTCAATTGGACATGTCGGATTTGGGAATCTCAATTTCCAGAGAAGACGCCAGTTTTTTAAACTCAACATGTGCTCCATCTACATCAACGTCGCTTCTACTGGAAGATGATGGAGAAGAAGATGGTGACAGTCTTCTGATGTCTCCTAACTTGTTCGCACCCAAAAGTTTGACGAAGAAAAAGAAGATGAAGAGGAAAATGAACATCTCTGCTACCGTTGCTTCTGAATCCACAACACCAAGAAAGATTGTGAAAAAAGCGAGCTTCCTTTCTTCCACACTGGATTTGTTTGGAAGTGAAGGAAAGAAGAAAAACAAGAAGAACAAATCAAAATAGTTGGTGTTATTATCTGTTGAAATTGTTTCATTGTTGATTTTGTTGTTTCCCTTCGTATAAAATTTAACCCTAATCCTCTGATTCCATAATCACTCTTGCTCCTTTTGATTCTGGTTCCGTTCCACGCTATTTCGTTATCAAAATTCCTCCCGGGTTTCCGTCTGCAGCTGTGTTACTGATATGGTTTTTTTCCGAGAAAAGTCTAGCCTTAGCATTGAATTCGTCTGATTTTTCAGTTTTGCGCGTTGTTCGTATGATTAATGGCGAAATTCGGGATTCTGGGATTCGAAAAAGTTCTCCACTGCGTTTTTTTTGTGAGAGACTTTTATCTGAAAGTTCGAACAACTGTTTCCGTAGTCTGGTCAGAAAGTTCGTATTCAGCTGTTATTTTTGTGTACTCTGACACAGTGTAAATTGTGCTCTGACTAGCTTCAACTGCGATTTTATACTTTTTCAATTACTCTCTCCAGATGACACATAGTTCAATGATTTCATAACCGGCAAAAAAAACGAAGAAGAAGAAGAAAGGAAACACTGATAAGCGACTAGAAACGGAGAAAGAAAGATGCCGAGAAAGTGGGGTGATGGACGCTGAGAGATAGTACACGGGAAATGGGTGCACAAAACACTCAATATAGTACATATCAGCGGAGACACACACTCGCTGGCCCCATTTCTTCCGTATTCCTTTTTGATGAATTGAGTTTTAAAACGGCTGTGCATAAAACGACGGATGAGAGAGAGATAGTTTGCTCAAGAGGAGAGACGCCGGAATTGTTGACCTGGCAACCTGTTCTATTCTTCTCATTCGCTTGTTTCTTTGCTCCACTCTTTTTGCACCAACTATATGTTTTTCTCTTTGACTTATACTAGGGCATGAAGGTATATTAGATCGTCAAATTCTTGAAACTAACCTGCAACCGAAAGAAAAGTGCAAAGTACAATGAGACAGTAGTAAACTTATTCGTGCTTTTCTGAACTGTCCTAGTGTGCGCGTGTTGGTCTGCTATTCAGCTCATCCCGTGTTTGTAGGCTAGCAGACCAATCTTGAACCTTAACTCTTTTATGAGCTTTGGTCTGCTAGTTAATTTATCGTAGTTTGTAGTTTAGCAGACCAATCTCAATTCACAATGACCATTACCTCGAGTACAATCAATCAAATTTGCAGACTCAAAAATGGGTTATCTACCAGAATCCTTTCACTACTACATCGAGACGCTGCTCGTCGCCCTGCTTGTCTATGTCGTTATGCGAAATCGATCCAAAAGGCAGCAGGAGAAGTTATCAAAAAAGTTGACGGAGCGACAGAAGGACGAGTTGATTGCCGAGTGGCATCCGGAGCCACTGGTTCCAGAAACTCCACAAGATCATCCGGTTCTCAACCCGAAATATGCTGATGGGTATGAAAATAGAATAGTCTTCTTGTTTTGAATCATCCTAATTTTCAGAAAAATGACCAAGGAAGTGACAATAGACGGAGAGCAATATCTGAACATGGCCTCCACCAACTTCCTCAGTTTCATCGGTGTCAAGCGTATCGAAGAACGTGCCAAATCCACCATCTTCAAGTACGGAGTCGGCTCGTGCGGTCCACGTGGATTCTATGGAACCGTCGATGTGCACTTGGATCTTGAAAAGGAGTTGGCCAAGTTCATGGGATGCGAAGAAGCCGTCCTGTACAGCTACGGCTTCGCCACCGTCTCATCGGCAATCCCAGCGTACGCGAAGAAAGGAGACGTGATTTTCGTCGATGAAGGCGTCAACTTTGCGATTCAAAAGGGACTCCAAGCGTCGAGAAGTCGGGTGGAGTATTTCAAGCATAACGATATGGAGGATTTGGAGAGGCTTCTATTGGAACAAGAGCAAAAGGATAGGAAAGACCCCAAGAAGGCGAAATCGGTGCGAAGGTTCATTGTGGTTGAAGGATTGTATGTGAATCATGCGGATTTGTGCCCACTGCCAAAGATTATCGAGTTCAAGTGGAGATTTAAAGTACGCGTGTTCATCGATGAGAGCTGGTCGTTTGGAGTGATTGGAAAGACCGGAAGAGGTGAGGAACGAACATTTATTGACATAACAGACACCCGTAGAAACTGGTAAATTATTTACAAAAAATTGTGATACCTAGAAATGTTAAAACTTATAACAAGAAATAGACTAATGTAACCGTAAACATTGTGAAGATCGTTGAAGCCTTGGTAGATGACGATGTGGCAGTGCTACTAATAGATTCAGAAGAGGGGTTTGTAGAAGATGATGACGAAGAAGAAACCGTAGTTTTAGAGTCTGTAGGTGGTGTTCCAACGAGTCCCTCCAAAGTTCCCTTATACTCAAGCCGATCCGAATAGGTCATGATGAGGTCCAGAGCAGCCCCGTTCGTCCATCCGAAGCCGGCCTGAAAATCAAAAATGATATCTCCTAAAGTTGTCCGTTGTCCTACCTGAACTTCATACTCTCCACCAGTGGCCAGCTTCCCTTGAGGCTCTTGCACATTATACTTCTCCCACATCGCATCCGAAACATTGAAAGTTTGCATGTTAGTCTCGAGCCATTTTTGAGCCAACACGAATGCTTTTTGCTGTAGGACGGGATTGATAGACTTCCGAAGTCCCTCGATGATCATATGATTCAACGGACTCCACCCGTTCGGATAGTCCCACTGTTGATTGGTTTCCTTATGCATACTAGTGGGTACGCCACCTGGCATAGAGAATGCTCCGGACGCCTCCATTTGGTTGTAGACGTCGACTGCTAGTTGAGAATTCAGAGGATCGTAGCATTGGGCGAAGAGAGGGGCAGCGTTGGATGGGAAGAAGTCGGTGTTGTGAGTTTTGGTGCGGAGATTGTAGTCGTACCATCCTTTGCGAATAGGGACGTAGAACACTTTGGTGAAGGACTGCCGGAAGTTTGAAAGTCTAGATGACCACTCCATGTGCTTCAAAGGGTTCTCTGTAATTCAAATATTGTCATAACTATTAAAAAAATCTAAGTTTCAACCTGCCAACTGATAGAAGAACTGCATAATGTTCATGTTGTAGCAGAGGAACGCGTTCAAGTCCACGGGGACTATACTAGTAGTCTCAATCGTTGACAGATTCTTGTGATCTCTGAACCATCTGCTCGAGAAGTCCCATCCACTCTCGGCAGCACTTCCAATGTCTTTAAAGAACTTCCGCTTCCTGGACTTGGTGGTGAAGTGTTCAGCGCTCAACACATCCTCTCTGAAACTCTCTGGCCTCGGTGTCTCCGCTTCGGTGTTGTATTGAAACATGTGAACGGTTTCGTTGAGGTCTTGAGTCTCCAAAGTGACATTAATGGATCTTCTCTCTGTCCAGAATTGGTACTCTTTCTCAATGACTGGAATCATATCCAGCACTAGCTGAGTGTCCTGAGTCGCCAAATAGTACTCATAGACCATTGGTGCAAAGAATGGCGGTTGGGATCGACGGAGATAATAGACCCTTCCTCCGTTTGGTACAAAACCGTAGGTTTCGATGATGTGAGCAAAGTTGAGAATCATCATTCTAGCTGTGGAGTAGAGTTCGGAGGCAATCAATCCCTTGACTATCCAATACGCATCCCAGTAGTAAAATTCTCGGAATCGCCCTCCCGGAAGAATGAATTGATGTGGAACATAAATGAGAGAGAATCTAGAAGGATCCTCCTTGACTTCAGGCTTCATCTGACGACAAAGTTGAATCCAAATGAAGTGAAGACGTTGTGCAAAGGCGAGATAAGTGTCATCCTTGATTTGGGCGAGCTTCTCCGTAATTGGCCTCCAGTCAGGAAGATCACAGACATCCAGCTCGTTTCCTTCTTTATCAAAAAACTCATCAACGAATTCCTCCACTTCCTTCTTTGTTATTTGCTCTATGGGAACTGGGAATCGCTTTTCAAAGTGCTCCATGATGGACTCTCCAGTTTGGTTGATTTTCATTGGCTGATCAACAAACGTTTTCGAATCGGGATACAATTTCACAGCCATAACAGTCTGCAGCAGTTTTCCACTGCAATAGATCATCCATTGTCCTGGAGCAGTCTCGTTGTCACAAGGCAGCACACTTCCGTTGAAGTAGTCGGCTCCGATGAGACGAGCGATCTCGGGACCGGTCTGCAATACCGATCTAATGACAGGCTTAAATTTCGTTTGGAGTAAGGATCGATGAAAAGAACACTTACCAGCTCAGTCAGCTCCGTGTGCACTCTATTGTCATGTTCTGGTGTGCCAAAGTCGGCAGTCTCATCAATGATGTTCCCTCCTCGAGGATCCTTCTGTGGTCTTCCATCAGCGACGAGTAATGTAGAGATGAGGAAAAGAAGGAACTCTCGCATCTGAAAAATATATAAGAATGAAAATTGTTTATCGGTGATACGAAGGAGAGGGCGCGTCACAGGGAAGTGTTTTCGTGGGAGGTCGTTGCATGGGACTACTGTATTTGAGGAAGTATCAGGAAAATAACGAGTTTCCTACCACCAACACCTGTTAGTCAAATCAGTTCCTTGGTTTCTACATACTGGCTGGAACAACACGGGTCGTTTTGAAAACAGAAAATTCCAAGGTTCTGTATGATCAATGGCCAAGTCTGACTCCCCTGTCTTAAATTCATTCGGATTCTCTCTGGGAAAACCCCCCACACGTTCCTCGTGACGACGAACAGTCACGTGGTGATATAATTAGTGAAATGAGGAAGGTATGGAGAGAATGAACTTTGATGATACGGTGGGGGAGGACGAACGTCGGGAAGTTCGTCACAATTACACCTTTAAAGAAGGAAGAAGAAGTCACACTCTGACACCCAAAGAACAAAGTAGCACTGATCAAAGTATGTTTTAGAATCGAGAGAGACCTTTAAAGGTTGCTGTGTTTTCTGTTTTCAGATGATGGGAGATTCTGAAAAAATCATCAATGATGACGCTCGATGATGTTGTCACGTGGGAGGTAGATAACTAGATAATCAAGTTAGATACTTTTTTGAGGTATGAGTTAGGTCATAGGATACATTGGATACACCCAAAGTTTTTTTTTGAAATCTCAGAAATCATGTTTTCGTTGACATTGTGGGGCAGACTGATGGAAAAACCAAGTTTGATAGATTTTTGAAGTCGTAAAGTTCAAAATCGGAAGTTCAATTGGTTTCGAGAAAAACAAACTATTCTGACCGTGGCCTTCGACCTAGACTCCAGTATTGAACTTTTTTTTGGAGATTTGTGACATACAGTACTAATCAGTATACTACTTTTTCTCAGTTTTCGTTTGAAATGCTTAGTTTTTAGCAACTGAAAGAGCTTCATTTTTGAGGTTGATGACTTTTCCTGAAAACCGTTGTCAACTCAGTTTTGTTGCGTAGAGAGATGCAGCCTCCAATTTTTTGGGCCTCGCTTTTTATTGTCACCGAACAGACTTGATCTCAATTACCGAGAAAATTTATCAAGTACAAAAATGAAAATCCAGGTCAGCTTAATATACCCACAAAGTTTCAGAAAAAACTGATAGTTCTGAGACATTTCCCATTTGCTCAAAGTTAACGATTCGGTTTTGAAAGTTATCAGAAATAGTTGATCTACTGATGAATGTAGTACTGTAGTCTGTATGAATCAGAGTTGTTAAGAAGTAAAACTCGAAAATTATGAACATTGGAACCACTATTCAACACTTTCCAGAGAACCTGACCGGTACCTAGAGGAACCAACATTTTCAACTTTTGTGGGATGATTGATAGGAAGAAGGAAGAAAGTCCCCAGGTTTTGATTCTAAGAAGTTTTATAATAGACTCTACTTTGTCTATCTCAAAGCCTTATCCCCGGAAAATTCTTGTAGGAGACCCTATTTCACGACGAGATAAAGAAAACATACAAAACAAAAAATCTTATTCTGAAAGCGAAATCTCCCGCCATTGATAACACACGAGACATGACATCTGATCTCTTAGGCATAAAAAACGAAACAATTTTGCAGCATGCCCAAAAAAAAGGCGGTGAAAAACTGGAACTGTAAGCGACACATTTTCTTGACTGCTTGAAATAGGGGGAATCTTCATGTTACACTGATTAGATCAAGTTCGAGTATATATACTTTTTGAGAAATGTTCAACTTTACACACACACGCCCGGCAAGTGCTGAAAACTGAACGATAGTTCTCGAGGTAGATGGAAACTTTATAGAGACGAAAACGATGTAACATGTAACTCTTGAAATGATTCAATGAAAAATCGAACTGGTTTCGGTTAGGTGTGTGATCTGGCCCAAAAGTCTTGTACCTGTATACATATACTCATGGCCGCCTACGACCACAAAAAATAACATATGAATTTGCAAAAAAAGAGAGGGATGACGTGTTAGTGGGGATTGTACCGGTGTTGATGTGAGGACATCATCGGAGTACAAGATTAGGTAGCATTAAACACAGAATGAATGGAATTTTTCAGGTGTCACTGAACACTTCAACGTGCCAATGGAAGATGTCGACATGATTATGGCGTCGTTGGAGAACGCTCTAGCTTCCACCGGAGGATTCTGTGTTGGACGCTCGTACGTTGTTGGCCACCAAAGGCTCTCGGGTCTCGGCTACTGCTTCTCCGCCTCTCTTCCACCTCTCCTGGCCACGGCCGCTTCTGAAGCCATCGCCATCATTGATGAGGAGCCGAGCAGAGTTCAGAAGGTCACCAAGATGTCGAGTGAGGGACAGAAGAAGTTGGAGACGGCGCTGTCTGGATCCAAATTCGTACTGCAAGGATGCCCAGAGAGTCCGATGAAGCACATTTACTACAAGGGCAGTGAGGACGAGGAGAGATACTTGGACAAACTTGTGGAGACCGTGTTCGCAGATAATCATCTGTTGTTAACCAGAGCCAGATATTTGGATAAGGAGGAGATGTTCAAGATTCGACCGAGGTGAGATTCTGAGCTTGATCATCCAGTCATTTTCCCTTTTTCAGCATTCGCGTAATGTTCCAATACGACCTGACGGAGGCTGAAATCGACAAGGCCGTCGAGGCCATCGGAACTGCTGCTCATCAAATCTGAAGCCGTCACCTTTAAATTTGATATTATATACCATGTCCTCAATTTTATCGCTCTGTGTCTCTATGTGTATTTGATTTCATTTATAGCCAAAATTCATTTTCCAATTCATTTCAATAGACCAAAGAAACGTTTTTTACCTTTTTCTTCTAAATTTCAGCGTTCTTTTTTTGGTTCAGCTGATCCCCCGAGTGATATCTCTTTTAGATCAGAATCCTAGCAAAGCAATGATCCTATAGATGGATGCTCAGTTTCCACTCTCCACTGGAACCTACTCTATCAATGGTCGAAAGTATCGGAAGACAGCGTATCAACTGAAAGTCGCCACATACGAAGCACCTCAAAACGTGGAGCAGTTTGAAGACACTCCGGATGTCTATGAAGACGAGCCGTCTGCTGGATGCCTAGCCCCACGTTAGGACTTGAGTAGAAATGAAAATTTTGAGCTATGAATTTTCAGCTGGTCTTCCTGCCCTGAAGAAGAAAATCGCAGCAAAGGATAAGCAGACAGAAAAGACCAAGCCGAACTCGAATACTCCAGAACCAACTGAAGATGAGAGGGTTACTGTGATAGGTGGCAGGAAATGGATCGCATCGTGAGTGGTCCAATGAAAATGCGGAGTTTTAAACTTCTACCGGAAAATCTGAGTTGCATTTCTAAAAAGTTGTGCTGAAGTTTGTAGAACCATTTGATAGCTGTTCTCTATAAATATCCATTTGAATTTGCAGCATCTCCGTTCCGGCATGCTTCATAGGCAAAATGATCGGAATGAATCGTCGCACTCTGAACACACTAGAAAAGGAGACCCATTGTCATGTGAAGACTCCACGAAGAGAGGAAAATAGGCCTTGTGGTCAGCTAATCTGTAATTCAACCTTCAAAATGTGTGTTCCAGAGATCACCTCTATCGCCAGTTTGGAATGTGTTCAGCGATGCTTGGATCGTATCGAGATTTTCGTGGATGATGCGCGGAAGAATGTAAGAAGCTGGTGCCCGCGTTGGTCTGCTAATTCCTTTTCATGTAGTTTGTAGTTTAGCAGACCAATTTCAAATCGACAACGTGTGTGCGCGTTGGTCTGCTAAATCATGATTTGTAGTTTGTAGTTTAGCAGACCAATGATGAACACGAAATGTTGTGTTCATGTTGGTCTGCTAAATCATGATTTGTAGTTTGTGGTTTAGCAGACCAAACTCAAATTGAAAGCGAATGCGCGTGTTGGTCTGCCAGTGTTGTTTTTATACTTTGTAGTCGAACATACCAATTTCAAACAATCAGCGTTCTTCATTACATTACTTTTTTAGGCCCGTGTCACCCATTTCGTTGCGTTACCCTGCGATCAACACGAAGTCCAGGAGAACTATGAGATCTTCAAGCAGTTGATCATGGATAGTGAACATTTTGATGTAAGAAAATCACCCGGAATGCTCCTAAGTTTCTTTTCCTTCCAGGGCTCCTGCAAGAATCCACTTCTGTTCACGAAGCCAACACGTCTTCATGTGACACTCTCTGTTGTTCGTATTTTCGACGAGGACGATCTCAAGAGAGTTAAAGAAGCTCTCTCGCTAATGGAGAAGGAGATACAGTGAGTGGACTTTCTTCGAAATTCGAATGTTCTATGATTCCCAGACAAATCATCGGCTCGTCACCATTGATAGCCGACATTCAAGGAATCGACATGATGAACGATGATCCGTCTCAAGTTTCGGTGCTCTACGCGAAAGTGAAGGGAGACAAGATACAAGAGGTGGCGAACCACGTCCATCGTCGACTCGTGGATCTTGGATTCGCGAAGAACGAATATGAAGATGCTCCAGATGACGTCAAGCTTCACATGACACTGATGAACGCTAGATACGTAGCACAGGCGGAGAGGTCGAAGAGAGTGACGTTCGATGCGACGAAAGTGCTGGAGGATTTGAAGGACTCGTACTTTGGAACTTTCCAATTGAATGAGATCTGTCTGTGTCCATTGAATTCCGGAGCATCGGCTGAGAAGTTTTACGAGAAACTGGCAACGATTAAGTTGGCATAATTTATTGAAATGGGTGAAAATTGAATTATTTTTCGGTGCATGTTCTTTATAATCAAAAATGAAGTGTTCAAGTTTACGCGTACAGATTAAGCTCGAAGTCCAGAAATCCAAAAAAACCATAACGCAATTTTCACATTGGTGTCGAAAACAAAGTGTCAGAAAAGTTTCTTTATCCAAAAATCGGTACAAATATTTTCTGAAAAAAAAGGAGGATTCGTTTGTCAACAACAAGATGTTTGACTTCTACGCATATGAAAATGGTATTCAGTCAGTTCTAGTCTCTCTTTCTCGTATTCACCAAATCGCTTCTCACTGCCTCTCTTCACTCCATCCCCACCCTTTTCCATCATCAAAATATCTTTTTTATGCTGGTTGGACTGTGACCGGTTGACGCCGATGACTACACATTCGGACTGCCTCCTCTGTCCCACACCAACGACGACGACGCCGCGCATCACTTCGTTTCGAGGTCAATTCTCGGTTTTTGGCTTTGGTGTGCTTCCGTGTGTTCTCGTCTATCAATCCATTGATATCACCCACTTATCTATCTCACCTTATTTTTGTCTCTTGATGTTTTGGTTTTGAGACTTGAACACTTTTTTTTGAAATCGTACGGTAGTCTAAACTGACTGTTTGTTGAACTAGTTTCACTCTAATGAAATGATGATAGGGAGTAGTCAAGATCAATAACGAAGTAGTCAAGATCAATAACGAATAGTTAACAGCTTTTTAAAATAATTCTTGACTGAAACTTTTGTGTATCTCAGAAAGTGACAAGTTCCAGAACGCGAAGAAGACTTCAATGGGGAACTTTAAACTTTCAAAATCATCTGTTAAAGTCTGAAACTTGAATGCAGACATCTTTGAGTAAGACTTGGGAAAAAGTTACTTGGTTTGTCTGAAATTTTGTAGGTCTACTGAGCAAATCTCAATCTTCATTTTTCTAGTTGACAACTTTTTCGGAAATTGCTTCGTCCGCTAAAACGTCTTTAGTCTCGCGAACCCAAAAAAAAAATTTTCAAGATTATTTTTGAACCTTATTCCTGTAATGCAACATAACTGTATTGAATGCACTTCTCAAGCAAATACAGCCCTCAATTTTCACGAAAATTGGTTCGTTGGAGACCACTTTTCGAAACTTTCAAAGTTGGCCATTTTCCTCTGAAACTTGTGCATGCTATATCTTCCCCACCTCGAATATTATCAATTTTCTGTTACCATTGCTCATCTCCACCCACTCCGATTTCCAGGGTAACTTCATGCCAGACAATCCAGCGATGATCAACACGACAGTGCTAACGGACAGTCCGAAATCGAATCGATCCAGCCAAGCGGTGATAGACGCCAAGTACACATTGACCTACTTGTAATCACCAAAAATATGCAACCCCCCGAAAATTTCTCTCTCTATTTTTTTTTTTGATTCCAACTTTCTCTCTTGGGTTCATTATGATTGGTTATTGCATGTACATACTATAACTTTCACTAATAGTTCAAAAAAGGGGAATCTGAAATAAACATGAGCAATTTCAGATCTGACTCTTCAGAAAAAGGAAGCGAATCGCCGAGAAGCTTGAGGGATTATCACAGAGGAGGTGGGTTCCGGGATTCTAGATTTTGACGGACATTTTAACTTCAAATTCGAAACTTTTCAGGATCGGGAAGTCTGACTGGTGGTGGGGCGATAGTGCTGGCTAACAATAAACCGGTATGTCATATTCCTTTCTTTTCGAAAAAAAGAAATAGTAACTGCCTGCCAGTCAGCCATCGAGACAACAATTTCGTTAAACGGGGGGTTGGGTTGAACGAAGCGACGAATTGAAAACGCGAAAAAAAAACAGAGAGATAGAAAAATGACAACAAATTAGTGTGATAAGACGAAGAGACGCAGAGATTTAGAGAGAGGGGTCAAATTGATGTGATAGCAAGAAGAAGAAGAAACAAATCAACTTGGGGCCAACCCAACACAATCTTTCCTTCATTCTGTTTTTGGCAAACTTCTTCGGTTTTTTTTTGTGTTTTTGGGCCTTCTGTAGTATTTTCACATTGCCAGTCGATTTTCGAACCAAAAAATTTTGATCTGAAAATGAAAAAAACGCCCATGGTTAGACTACTTTTTTTCAATTTTCAGGTCGAAAATTGTGGTCTCAAATTCGATTGAAAATGGTTAGAACGTCTGGAGTTGGCTGGAAAAGTAGTATTTTCACATTTCCAGTCGATTTTAGAACCAAAATTTTTTCATTTGAAAATGAAAAAACGCCCACTGTACTTTTTCTTAATTTTCAGCTAAAAATTTTTGTTCTGTTTTTTGATTGATTCTGATCAAGATGACGATGAGAAGTCCATGTAACCTGATTCCACTCTCTGAAACCGATTTTAAGCCGAGTTACGAACGTTTTCATAAAACTCAGTTGATCTGAAAAATTGACCTCCAGAAAATCGACCATATCTCGCTTCAAAATGAGTTTCAGAGACTGAGACATAGTTTTCTGGAATTCTCTCATTAAGACGAACAAGATGACATTAAAAACTAAACAAAAATAATTTCAGCCAATTCTGAAAAAAACGCCCATGGTTACTGTACTTTTTCTCAATTTTCAGGTCGAAAATTTTAGTCTCAAATTCGATTGAAATATGGTTTAGACGTCTCGAATTGATTCGAGAATTAGTTTTTATACATTTCCAGTCGATTTTAGAACCAAAAATGTTCAATGGAAACAAAGTTCCATCTTATAGTTAGAAGTGTCATGGATTGATTAGAGTTTCCAAAATTCAGTGAACAGAAACCCCGCCAACCTCCGACGATCTCAAATTCCAACCAGAGCTCAAAAATTACATCTCTCTGTGTCTCTTCCTCTCGCCCACTCTCTCCTCTGAAACAGTTGTTAGCCGCTCATTTTTTTGTGTGTTCCTTCTCCCTTCTTCTTCTTACTCTTCTTCTTCTACTCCCTACTAACACTACTTGGGCGCCCTCCTCTAGCTCCTCCGCACTTATCACTATCCCCCCACCTTCTGTCGATCGTCTTGAATCGTTTCTGCGACTCGCTGGTTACGAATGCTCTCTATCGGGTCTTCACTTGTATTTACTCAGAGTACTTGGTAGTTGAACACAATATAGGTTACTGGGTAACTTTGACTCTGTGCCAAACACTTTTTGGCTTTTGACACACGCTTGCACACAAAATGGCGACCACGAACAATAGACGAGTGGTGAGTGTTTTGGAAATTCTGAAAATAATGTAGATTTTTTGTCAGAATTTACGGTTTCATGACATCAAGGTGTTCCAAAACTGCATCTAATCTGATAGCTTAGGTCGAACGAAGTTTTGAGCATTTCTGGTGCCAGAAGGTCAACTTTGATTATCTGAAAAAAATACCCTGTGAGCCAACTTCTCTCAAATAAAATAGGTGTAAAAAACATAGACAATCAGAAAACGTAACTATAGATTTTGAAGTTAAGGTTTGCAATACGAGTGTGGGGGAAACAAAACAAAAAAAAACCTCTCATTTTCATGATGATTTTTCAGGACTTGAAAAAGTACAAGCAGAAGCTCGATGGTCGACTTGGCGTCGTCCTCCTCATGTGTCTCGTCACGATTTTTGTCATTCTAGGTATCCCGTAATTTTGCTAACTTCTCTAATTTATTCTCCATTTCCAGGAATCTACGGCACGATGCACTCGTCCGTCCACGATGAGCTCACCGTCTATGTCAACAGAACTCACCAGATTGCCAGCGAGCTCAAGAACGCGATGGACGAGAACTATCCGAAGGAGAATCAGACCAACATCGACAAGCACGGCAGAGTTTGGATGACGGTGGAAGAGCTCGAGGATTACGCGTATCTCATTGAGAAGACCAACTCAACAGTCTGGAATCTCTTCTTCTGGAACTTGATTTTGTCCATTTTCCTGTTCCCAATTGTGCTGGCAATCCACTTGGGATGGATCGCAGGAAACGGAGCCAAGTTAGCCTATCGTGTAAGTACTCGACTCTCGATGCAGTAATAGTGACAGAGAATCAGAAATTGAGAGGGGTCAGACTTCAGATCAAACCTCGGCCAGTTCTAGGCAGAAGTTAAAAGTTCCAAACATTTTTGCGGAAGCTATTAGCGAACTTGAGAAGCCATCTTCCTCAGAATTCAACCAACATTCGACTTCGACCTCAACTTGCCACGAATCACTCAGAAGACCCAAACTTTTCCAGGTCGTCCTCCTCATAGGTCTCCTCTTCTGCATTGCTCAGTTCTTGTACCTGGTGCATCCAGTCTTCTGGGGAGCGGTTCGATTCCCGGGAATGTTGGATAGACTCTTCCTCGAGGCCTACCCACGCGACCAGTACCACATCGACAGCATTCAACGCAGATTCGCCTGCGAGTTCAAGCCACACGAGACTCTCGTTCAACTCGACTTGCAACAACCGTGCATTCCAAAAATGAAGAACTCCCTCCTCCCAACCTACTCGACCATCTTGCTCATTTTCATCGACCTGTTCCCGTTCCTCTTCGGAGCGTTTATCTATGCATGGAGTGCGTGGATCAAAAACAGCAATGTGGTGAGAACCGCCAGACAACGTGTGGAGTTGAACAATTCCAGAAGGTAGCCTCGATAGTTAGGAAATGTTTTCAGCTGCATTTTTTCAGAGTGCCATTCCCAACCCACAACATCTACACCCCACCGGAGCGTAATACCAAGTTGGTGGAAGTCTAAAAAACGCCGTTCACATTTTTTTCACTGTCACTGCAAACTCGGTTCATTTGATTTCTGCCTGTTCAATACTCTCTCTTTCTTTTTTACTTTGTTCCAACTTTCAATGCATATTTTTACAACTTTTTTTCGGTTTAGTCAACGCGGTTACATAACAATGCCATCATCATCACACCTTCACCCAAATCACAATGAAATGTATTTCTTGAAATTTGCAATCGTGCATTTTTGAAATTTCAGAGCTCCCGGGAGTCAGCAGAATGATATAAAGACGGATCCGGAGAAATACTGAGAGTGAACATTTTCAACTAAATTTGTATATTCAGCTCAATAGATTTTTGTCTTTGAATGAACTCATCTTCTGAATAACCCTGTTCTTTGAAACCTGTGTTTTGGTGTATGCTCATAACATGTCTGTAAATCGGTTGCAGAAAGCGAGATTTCAGTCTCACGCGGGAAGCAAAACCTCTGAACCTGAAAAGATACCTTCAGAAAATGAACCATAACTCGCTTCGAAGTCAGTATCAGAGAGTGAGACATACTTTTTTGGAATCCTCTACTCAAGACGAACAAGATGACATCAAAAACTAAAAAAAAATATTTTCAGCCAATTCTGAAAAAAAAAAAAGCTGTGTTTTTTTTTTGTATGCTCATTACATGGCTGTACATCGGTTTCAGAAAGCGAGATTTCAGTCTCACGCGGGAAGCGGAACGGTCGGTGCCACGCCATAGAGCTGAAAGTTGTTCAAAGGCTACAAGGTTGCCAGCGCTTTTATGGCTAGCAAACTTGATTACCACTTTCACCCAGCACTCAGTCTCGACTGGAATCCAAAGTTTTGTCCGTCTGGATATGTTGCAGTACTTCAAACTGTGTCAGGAGGGGAGGAGTCGTTTGACGCCCTTCCCCATCCCAGCCCTAGATCATTTCTTATTCTCTCAAAAATCAAAAAAAAAAGTGACAGAAAGTTATTCGACTTCTGCTCCAATTGTCTCTCGGCTCCGAATGCTCATGTAGTCGTCGTTGCTCCTCTGGTGATCATTCTGAAAATATTGAAGGTGCCTTTCGGGGTTAGAAGAAAATATTTGGATCAATGATGGTCGATGGTCTACCATCTGAGCTCAAAAGACACGAAAGTATAATTAGCGTTTTCAGAATTCTCCCGAAACGTTCAGTAAACGTCTCCACAACCAGTGACGTTGTGATCATGGAGACAGTTTATAGACACGCCAACTATCGTTTCAAATTGAGAATTTTCAGTCACAAGAGCCTTCATGCCTGGCTTCAATTGGCTGAAGTTATTTTGAAGAACATACCTTCTCTCAACTCGTTTTCTCCTCCGGTTCGACGGAGGCTCACATAGTCGGCGTCTGAAAATCAACAAACATGATGCTTTCAAATTAGGTTTTGAATGTCTTCATAGTGCAAACATGTGTACTCGTGATTCTGAGCACTTTTATAGCTTTACTAAGATTCTCGGTAAGAAACAACAACGTTAATTCCTTTTTGGACATTTTTAAAACTCAATTATGCTTTCTCTGTTCAGGTATCGCGCTGCAAGTTTTGGTGGGAAGTTGAGGTAAGTTCGGCTTTAGGTCGAACCTTGGTCGGCTTCTGGACGGATCTGATTTTGCTTCAGTAGCCATCTTGTCCATATAGCAACCAACTTACGACCAAAAATTGTCGGCGACACCCGAGTGGGAATTCTTTCAGTTTTCAAGCGTTTTTATGGCAGAAAACGGAAGAATTCTCATATAGAAACTTTCTAGAACTTCCAGAAATCGTCGCTGATTCCTGAACCTTGGTCTTCTCAGTGGACCATAGTGATAGAGATCTTTCCGCTTTGTTTTTTTTTCGATTAGTTTTTTTTCTGAAAACTCAGCTTTCTGGAAACTTTTCTCGTTTTTTAGCGCTTTTATGGCCAAAAACACGAGAAGTTCCAAGAAGAGTTCTCAACTTTATCTTTCGTAACGTTCGGAGCTTAGTATTTTGCCCTTTTTCACACTCCAAACGAGAGCTTTTTCTAGGGAGTCTTTCAGTTTTCAAGCGCTTTTATGGCTGAAAACTGAAGAATCCCTTTCTTGAAACTCCTTTATAAGTTGTGTGTAGTCAGTAACCTACCTTTTGTTCTCTCTTCTTTCCTCAATTGATCCATCGATTTCTGATTCGCGAATTCTCCTCATCCAGAAATCGGGACGAGATCTGAAAAGTTTTCAATTAGAATACATCCAATAATTTATTTTTGTTTCTCTATTACTCGAATTCAACTTTGCCATTCATAATTCCAACTGTAATTCGAGGATGGTTTTCTGATTTTCAACTGATCTTGTCAATCATAATTCCTTCTGAAACCTACTGAAACTTAAGGATTGTTCTCTGATTCTCCTCAAATGACTCAAATACAGTTTTTCTATCTTTTCAATCAAAGGAAAAAACGAATTCCCAAAAGTCTGATCGAATTAGATGGTCGTTGGGAGGGAGAAGATCAAATCTCAATTTTTTGAAGCATAGCAAAAGAAAAACATCATGGATTCCTGAACCTTGGTGCAAAATATACCGAACAAATAAAGTCTCCTATTACATCGTCACAATTTTGGCTTTCAAAACGGACTCTCAAAAACCTCCCTGAATTGGCTGGTTGAGATATGGGTCTAGACTCCATTCTTTCCCAGCTTTTCAGATAACGAATCGTTTTAGATTTCTGATTTTCAGGGTATTATGTTAGCGTCTTGATTTCCGTCTAGTTTTGTCTAGTAAAATGAATCATACACCTGGAGGATGAATGCCCGTTTAGAATTTTGGTTCCTAATCATGTACTTCTCAGTGGACCGTAGGGTTGAGACCTTTCAGCATCTTTTTACATTTGATTGGAGTACTCCAATTCAGACAGTGCCCTCTAATGGATATTAGACCCTTTCTGAACACTTAATAGCTAACATCAACTCTTTTTGGAACTTCTTTTTGTTTTCAAGCGCTTTTATGGCTGAAAACACAAAAAGTTTCAAGTAGAGTGCTCAACGTTTTTCGTTGTCGTAACGTTTGAAGCTTTCAGATCATATGACTTCGATGGGTGTTCCGCATTTTTACACTCCAATATGTTAGCTTTTTCAGGGAATTCTTTCAGTTTTCAATCGCTTTTATGGCTGAAAACTGAAGGATTCTCTTGCAGATACTCTATTATACATTGTGCATAGTCAATACCTTTCTCCGATGGTCTTCTTCCGCCAGTCGAGCTCCAGAATCTATTCCGTGGGCACAGTACACCTTCTGTTTGATCGCCTCTCTCTCGTCAGTCGATCCGAACTTCATTTCGCGATTCTTCTTTATCCAGAAATCGGGATGAGATCTGAAAAAAACGTTCAACTGAAACACATCCAACAAATCAGTCTTGTTTCTCTATTACTCGAATTCAACTTTGTCATTCATTTCCAACTGGAATCCGAGGATGGTTTTCTGATTCTCAACTGATCCAACAACAACATGTTATACCCCTTCTGAAGACTTCCAGAGTGACTCTTTTTGGAACTTCTTTTTGTTTTCAAGCGCTTTTATGGCTGAAAACACAAGAAGTTCCAAATAGAGTTCTCAACGTTTTTCTTTGTCATAACGTTCGAAGCTTTTAGAGCATTCGACTTCAATGGGTATTCCGCACTTTTACACTCCTATACGTGAGCTCTTTCTGGGTATTCTTTCAGTTTTCATGCGCTTTTATAGTTGAAAACTGAAGAATCCCTTTCTTGAAACTCCATTATTATAAGTTGTTTGTAGTCAGAATAGTCAATACCTTCTGTTCGATCCTCTCTTTTCGACAGTCGATCCAAACTTCATTTCGCGAATCTTCTTCATCCAGAAATCGGGACGAAATTTCGATTTGCAAATTTCTCCTTATCCCAATCGTGACGAGATCTGAAACAATTGCCAACTGAAGTACATTCAACAATTTAGTCTTGCTTCTCTGTTTTTTGAAATCTACTTTGGCAATCATGATTCCTCCTAAAACCTATTGAAATTCGAGGAAGGAAGATTCTCCTCAACTGACTCATACAGTTAAAAAATGTAGTATTTTAATTCTCCGTCTCATTTTTGCATTTCAAATCGGTCTCTTAAAAAGTTCAGCATTTTTCAATGGATACTACACCCTTTCTGAAGACTGACAGAGTGACAACAGCTCTTTCATGGAACTTCTTCTTGTCTTCAAACGTTTTTATGGCGGAAAACAGATACAACTTTGATGGGTATTCCTCCTATATGTGAGCTTTCTCTGGGGATTCTTTCAGTTTTCAAGCGCTTTTATGGCTGAAAACTGAAGAATTCCCCTTATGGGAATTCGAGGACTAACGCAAGAATGGAGCTGTCAACCTTATTCTTAACTTCAGGATCTCTTCCATTTTTCAGCAAATGATATTCTCGTAGATTCAAAAATCATCAGGTTTCTGAGCCCCTGCCTTTCTAAACACTTATCGTCAAAATATTTCGGGTACTTTTATGTGCGAAAACTCAAAAACAATGATAACTGCTCGAGGAACATTATTCTATCTTTGTCCTCTCCTTCGGTAATCCGCTTGTATTTTCAACGCTTCTATGGCTGAAAATCCTCGAGCTTCCAGAACTGGCGGAATTGTCAACTCTCTCTTTCTTTCTTTCTCTTTTTCTCTGCTGTTCTAACCTTTCAGAAGTATGGGCTTCTATGTATATAAAGTGCTGACCATTCAACTGATAGAGCTCATATTGAGATTTCTACAGTTTTCAAGCGCTTTTATGGCTGAAAACTGAATAATCCCTCCGTAGAAGCTCCATTAGAAATTGAACATGATCAGAATAGTCTATACCTTTGTTTGACCCACCTCTATCGCCCATCTATCGAAACGTGGAAATGCGTATCTTCATCGTTCCAAATCCGTGACATCATCTCGACTATTCTCGATCCATCGTTGTCCTCCATCGATCCATCGTCGTCCTCCATCAATCCATCGTTGTCCTCCATCGTCCTCGCCTCTGCAAAATAGTAAGTTCGCACACGGAACCAATCCGCACCTGTTTTTGTTTCGTGCCAAAAAGTATTGAAGACTTCTCTTTTTCCGATTTCTTACAGAGGTCTAGGTTATAAAATCTAGGCAAATGCTCCAGGCGGCTTTCTGCATAAACTTCTAGACGTCGAGATTCTCGATCCGAAAATATCTTCACCACTTCAAACGGTTTTTTTGGGACAAACATTCCAACTTATAGAAATTTGAGCAGGCAACCACTTAGCACATTCGAACAGCCAGATTATGAGGAAAAACCACTATACTGGGTTTGCGGGAAATCCTCTTTTTGCCCACAGAATGTGAAGAAGTAGCCAGGACTTGTTCATAAACATACCGACACATCCACTCGCTTGATCCTCCACCTCTGATGCCTCTCCAATAGAGGTTGTTCCGGTCCGGCGGTCTCTGCAAATTTGCAATGTTCTTTCTACAGAACTCTTCTTTAGAGAATTCCCAGAAACAAGAAGCTAAAAGTCTCAGGATCTTCAGAATTCAAGCATTCAAGTATTCCAGACTAGAAGAATCCAAGCATCCTTCAAACCCTCGAATGCAAAAATCCACAGAGTTCAAAATCTGAAGATGCGAGAAATCCCAGAATCCCAGCACTCGAAATTCAAGTATTCTTAGAGCTCCTGAATCCACGATTTCGAGGATCTGTGAATACCCCCGAATCCAATGGATGTTCGAACTAGAAAAATCATCAATCCAGGAGTTCTAGAGTTCGAATATCCAAAAATCCATGAATCATCAGAATCCGGAATTCCAAAAGTAGAGAGACGGCAAATCCAGTAATCCAAATGGACGAAAAATCAGCTACCTTCTGCTCGGACAGCTTCTGAAGTCTTGATCGAATCGGCTTTGCTCAAATCCAATCCGATTGGTTCGTCTCCAAGTGATTCTGAAAGAATTGGAAAATGTTATTCTCGCCAATGTTTCAGTTTCGAAAATACCTTCTAAGTGTTCGTTGGTGCCTTCAGGACTTGCAGTGGTCGGTGGCTTGACCTTTCTGAAAAAATACAAAATTATGTTTTCCACTTTTCACTCAGTTGTCAATCAAAACTTGAGAACTTTCATTATGAAGATCCATCCAACTCACCTTTCGATTGTCCTTTCGACTCCTCCTGCTCACCTCCTCTTGACATCCCAGCTCAACTTCAGACTGCCGTGACTTTGTTCTGATCCGCCTGAGTAGACACCGTCAGCGCGGGTATCACATAATGCCTGGTTCCCAGAGCCGGGATACCCCCTCAGGGTCTTGGCAAAGATCAGAACTGTCTCAGGGAACTTCCCCCACTCTCCGAACCGGTCGGCAGGCCGAGCAACTCGTCTCTGTTAGCTTACTGGGTTCTTCGAGCTCTATTGAGGGTGGGTCTCTCTCGTAATCTATTGGCAGCTTCACAACTGAATGATCATCCCACCGACTACGAGCCCTACACACTGGCAGAAACCGGGAGGCCGTTGGTGTACCGACCAACCGGGTCCTAGGTACTTAAACCTTACGGACACTTTCCGCCAGCTCGAAAGACTGATCCCCCCGCAGGGTTCAGGGATGCGGCGAAGCTTCTGTAGCGACCTATTCCGAGATGCGATCCGATCCCTCCACCAGGGGGACCTTATAGACCCGTGGTCCCCGAAACCCCAGAGGTCAACCACACGCAGCCCGAAAGCCCGTGAGGTTTACATGGAAGTACTGGCTTCTCTACCGGGGCCATCCCTAGAACATCGTGAACCGGCGGCCACAAACCCCCATCTTTCATGACCCTTTCCCATTGACAGTCTGGCGTGTTGCCTTTAGAAGAGCTGAGTTTCGGAGGTGGCTTACTCCATCGTTTGATTCCTCCTCTCCAGCGAATTCGAATCTCCCATTCTTAGGTCACGAGAGCCAGATGGCAATCGTAGTCCCGTCAGCAGAAGTATCAGAGTAAACCCTGATGACTCCCTCCGGGTTATTTGACCCATGGCGAGCTGGGGCGGGTTGCTCGTTGCCGAGTCTACTGATCCACGTGTCTAGACACAAGTGTCATCCTCGACACGGGATCAAAGGTTGATTCCTACGCCTGCCTTACGTCTCAATCAGCACACGGCGACCTGGCGTTTACTAAGCTATGCTCTATGCGCCAGGTCTATGTGTCGGGTCAGGGAAGCGGCGTCGCGGTCTTAAACGAACGGAACCACCCTGGCTTCATGTTTCCGGCGGCCGGGAACGAGCCTTAACCCTGATTCGTCAAAATTTAGAGGGGTGCCAGCTGAGAAGGACTGCAAGAAAAACGGTTGTCTTTACGTCGAAAGTATGAGAATGAAGAAACAACACGTTAGACGGAAAAGATAAAACTTCGAATTACTACATGATCTAGTGCAGATATTGAAGAAAAACTGATCCGAAAATCAGAAACTCAATTGGAGGCTCTCCGATCCTCCCCTCCTCTTCCGTACGCGATCTACGTCTCACTACCGACTCCAATCAAAAAATTGACCAACATATTCTGAACAAAATCTCCCTCGCCTCGTTCCGAGCTAACCAACGCCTAAGATCCTTCTCCTCGACCAATCATTTATTCTTTGCATCTCTTTTCAAAACATACGTTCTCCCAGTTCTTGAATATTGCTCCGCAATTTACTCCCCACCCCCGTCTTTTAAACTTGCTCACAAACTAGAACGACCTCTTCGTCATTTCACCAAAGTAGTCTTACAAGAGAGGAACTGAAAGAAAACAATGTTTTTGTGTTCTCCAACTCAAAAGGATCAAAATCGATAAAAGAGGAGCGTACGTTCGAAAGGAGAATTGAAGACGTCAAAGAAATGAGAAACTGCTGCGAAACCAATGTCATGAACGGAATCAATAAAACTGTAATCCCCGTTTCAAAAAAAGGGAACCACTCCAATCCGGCCAACTATCGACCAGTTTCCCTCACCGACCCCGTCTCTGGAAAGGATCATCTGTCGTCGCCTGGTTTCCGACAACCTTCATAAGTTCCATCCCTTCCAGCACGGCTTCCTTCCCTACAGATCCTACCTCTCTTCCCTCGTCCACTCCACTTCAACTTATAAAAAACATTCTTCTAGCGAAATATAAAACTGTGGATATTTTTTTCTTCGATGTTCGGAAAGCATTTGACAAAGTCCCCCATTCTCGTTTTCAAAAATCCTTTTCAAAAATCCATTGACATCATTTATTCCTGGTCCGTTCAGAACTCTCTCCCTCTGGCCACTTCTAAAACTTCACTCCTTTAATTAGGTCCCCAAAATCCGAATCATACTTATACTATCGACGGCTCATCTATTCTCCCTTCCTTCCACGTCCGAGATCTTGGCCTCGCCACCGACCCTCTCTTCAAATTTGAACAACAGATTCCCAAGAAAATCACCCTTTCTATGCTCCGATCTCACCAGCTATTTAGATCCTTTCGATCCACCAACCCATTCTTCTAGTCTGCTCTTTTTAAAACCTATGATCTCCCGATCCTTGAATACTGCTCGTGTCTGCTTTCCATCCCTTTCCTCCTCCTTCCTGCCTTCGTTTCCACCCATTTATTTTGCCCCTCCATTCACCTTTGAAATCTCTTTGAAATAAACGAATACATTAAAAAAAAAAAATAAAAAAGGGCGACGGAAGACAGGAAAGTAGTGGAAGGCCAAATGAAAACCAAAGGTTGCTCTATTGAGAATCAGAAGCGCAAGAAAGATAATCTGGAAAACATCTCACGAAAATCAGAAAACTCGCTGTGTTTTAAACCAGAAAAAGTTCTGAAGGAAGAAAGTCTGCTCTATTCGAAAATCTATTTTCCATTTTCAATGTTCTCTTTTTCAAAGTTCTATCAAATTTTTTCAAAACTAATGCGAACTAAAAGTGCAAGTATTGAAGGAGAATGCCAGAAAAAAAGAATGCTCGAAGAAAAATCCAAAAATCAGAAACAGTAGGGGTGCCAGAAGAGAGGAACTGAAAGAAAACAATGTTTTCGTGTTCTCCAACTCAAAAGGATCAAAGTCGATAAACGAGGAAGGCACGACCAAAAAGAGAAAAGAGAACATCAGAGAAAAAAATCTGGAAGTATCGGTCAACGGGGAACTAGATCACTTCAAAGAAGATCAGAAGGCAACTCCATGTTTCGAGAGAAATGTTCGAAGAGAAGATTGAAAAAAATGCAAAAACTCGCAGCCTTCCAGATGAAGTCGGAAAAAAACAAGCGAAATCAATAAATGGTAAAAAGAGACAGAAAAAATCGAGTAGAGAGAGGTAGATCAAAAAGTTCTTATGAAAATTTTTGACCTACGAAAAAATGCGAAAATTCGAGAGAAACTGAAAGCGGTCTTTCGAAGGAAGTAAAAATGAGAATCAGAAAACATCGCGTTCAAAAGAATCGAACTGCTTTGAAAAGAAAAAGAGAGTTTTGAGATCGCATGAGCTCATCTTTCAGGGAATCGATACACTAAACAGACAGGAATTGGAAAGTTCGCTCTACTGCGATTGGAACTTCCTCTCCGGGAAAGTGTGAGAACAGTGGTGTGGGAGAGAGGGGAATGACAGACAATGGTACAAGTGGTTGGTAGAAACAACAAGGTAATAAAAAACTCCTGTAGAATCAAAGCGTATGTTCGAGAAGAGTAAAGAAAATGTTCGAGAAATTTTGGGTTGAATAATAGAAAGTATAAGACCCCGGGAAGGGTAGATCGTTTCGAAAGTTTGAGTTTTTGCTTCTGTCTATGGTTCACCTCTACGAACTCATGACAAAATCCGAAAGTTTGCTTTAATGAAAATCGAAAATTTTGGAAAGTTAAAATCATAAGACATTTTTTTTCTTTTCGAAAACTTTTCAAAATTGAATCAAATCGAACGGAACTGATGTGAACTGTGAGTGCAGGTATTGACGGAAAATGACAGAAAAAAACAAACTGGAAGGAAAATCCAAAATTCAGAAACAGTCGACGTCCGTGAAAGGGAGGGCAGAAAAGTAGTGGGGGGTCAAATGCTCTGTTGCGAAACTGGGGGTCAAATTAGAAGGAAATCCAAAAAGTCATAAGTGACGAGCGAGGATCGAACATTCGAGAAGGAGAGAAGAGTTCTCTATTTGAAAAATACCGCTACAGAGAAGATGACGTCGATAAGAAAATGGGAGGCAAATCGTGATAGCGAGATATATCAAAAATGTCAATTTCCGATTTTTGTTTCAAACTCTTGAAAATCTCAAATGATGGAAAACAGTTTACTCAATTGGAAAATCCAGAAGAATCGGTCCAGAATTTTTCTATTTTCATAATCTTCGTGTGGAGAATAAATCAACCTCAAGGAGTGTAGATATCGAAGTAGAGCGCGAGAAAAAAGTGAAGAAGGGGATGCTCAAAAATCCGAAAAAATTCAGATGGCGTCAGTAAAACGATAGGAGAAAATCGATAATGATGAGAGAGGGCAGAAAATGAGTGTGCGGCAGAGGTAGATCAAAACAACATCATGAACGGTGGGGGAGAAGAAAACAAATGGCAGGTCTAAATTTTCACTTCCTAATGGAATTTTTGATCTACCTCAAAAAGTGGGATTTTTGAGACTTGATTTATTTAGAAATCGAGGACAATCGAGGACCCACAAATATTATTCTTCCAACTGCAGAATTTGAAATTTTCAGCGATTAGTTTTTTTTTCATCGCGACCCACCTGCCTCACATGCACATCCCTCCAGAGTTGTTGCTCCCGGCCCACATGCTCAACCTAGATTTTGCTGTAAGAATTTCGCGCTACTTCCGAAAATTGTATTATTTTTAGACCGTTTTTTAACATACCCCAAGTAGCGAGATTTGTGAGAGCCTGATTGTAAAGTAAAATAATAAACGGGACATGTTGAAATTTTTAGACTAATTGGACTTCTTTCTTCAAACTTTAAAGTGAATCTATTCGACTCTTTTCCGGATCTAATCAGCCCTTTCCCAGTTATTTTCACACTTCATCCATCCATTCTCACTCGTTATTACTGTCTTCTCTTCCCCCGTCACTCACACTCTTGATGATTCCATTATACAAAACGGAACCCCTCACTCTCTCTCTCTCATCGTCCGTCGAATGCCTATTCTCTTTTGTGTCTTTTTGCAAATCGAGAAGAAGAGGCGCCCAGTTTCATGCGCGATGTGAGAAGTGGTGGACGAAAGACTGTATAGTACTCGAGACTATTCCTTTATCCATTTTTTTTGAAATTTTTTTCGAGGTTGTCGAAAAACTCAAGTCAGAGTTAGTCATGTTAGTTTTTTGTTCGTTTAGAGCCAACAGTTTTTGACTTGCCACGTGCTTGGATATATATGCGAATCCGAAGGATTCAATTCCAAAAACAGAGACTTGAAAATTTTCAGTACTCGCAATGAAATCGTTGATTTTCTAAGCATTTCATCCAGAGGTTCGAAAATATTGAGATCAGGTTTTTGGGGTCCCCTCACTGTACACCACGATCTATCTGACTTGAGTATGGTTATACGGCAAAGTTTTCAACTAAGAAACTGAGGATCTGAAATTTTTAGTACACTCACAAACTTTAGAAGCGGGTAGCTGAAAACCACCTTTTCAAGCAGATAATTCTTATTCAAATTTCATGCAAAATGGTCCTTCTGTAAATGAGTGAAAACACAAACAGAAACAAGAAGAATGTGCTTTGGTTTCCAAACTATTTTCTATTCCTCCTAGACAGTATCCATTTCAATTGCCAAAATCCCTCGGTATAACCTGATCTACCTCCAATTCTACCTCCTCCTCCACTACTCCTCCTTCTACCTCCAGCAGCATAAGACTATGCAAACAGTGAACGATCACACACGTCGTTGTTGTTGTTCAGTTTCGTTTGCCTCTCTAAAACTCCTTCGATTCCAAACTCTTTCCGTTTGTTAAATCTACGCGCACCCCCCAACCGCCTCCATTGATTTGATCAATTCTTCCAATTTTCTTTTCATTAGAGAAAGAGATAACGAAAACTGTTTCGTCTCTCACTCTCAAACTGATAAGGTTTTCGACTTAGAGAGAGGTGTTGGGGAGAGTGAGGAGTATAATAGATTGTAAATAGGTCAATTTTGAATTTCTCTTTCAAATGGACAGGCAAAAAATCATGATAATAACTCTGATGGTTTTCACTTTTCTACATGGTTTCTGGCCACTAATTTAGTTGACCCTATTCTCAACACATGATTTGTCAAGGTACACATCAAGAAAACTCAGAAATTCAGCTCGCTCTCATCTCTAATCCATACATTCAGGAGTCAGTAAAGTTTTTTCCTTGCCTGATGTTTGAATAATATCATCGATAACTCATTGTTTTTCTCGGCTATTATTCCTGAAATCGTATTCGCTACACAACTTCCCGCCACAATATTGATAGTCGTGTCTGGAAATTTTCGTTCCTGTTTTCACAGACTCCAAATAAGATCCAGTTATTGCTTTGTGCTTCCCAAATTCTTGGCACTCTTTGAACATTTCAGAATAACGTTTTTGAAAGTTCTAACCACCGGAAACCAACACGCCTACATGCTCATTCTTTGAACCACTTCAAACTTTTCATTCTATTTTCAACACCCATTTCATCTGCTCCAACTTCTCTCTCCAGCCTATTCAATATCTCATTCTCTTGCCACGTCTCCATGAATACCCGGAAATTGGCTCTCACACAGCCGCCTGACTCTCAGTTCTCGCAACTCACCGAATGTTGCCATAGCCACGAGACGCTCTCTCTCTCTCAACCGAGACTGCCTACGTTTCATTCTTCTTCGATTCCCAATTTTCGTTTCTGTTTTCGAGAAGACACCTTGTTATTGTTTCGGCTCTGATGGCTCTCTTTCGTCGTATGACGTACATATATAGAGCGGAAATAATGAGTGGTGTCATAGGAATTCAAGTTTTAAGAACAGTTCTATTTATTGAGGAGGCTCTACTGAAAATGCCTTGAAGATTTTTCATGCTGTCTGAGAGGATTCTCTGCTTCTGAGCCAGGATGATCCCACAATCTGAAAAAAAAAGATAAGCTCTAAAACTGTCACAGCATTATTTGACTCTTAAAAGGAAAACTAGACTTCGAAGTCCATAATTTTCAATCTGATAAAACTGAAAACTTGGAAACACTTGCCAACCTGACCTTATCTTTGAGCAGTATTATCTATGTTCCTCTAGCAGGTATCAAAAAGTAGACAACTGTAAAAAGTTGCTTATTCTGTCATAGACATTTTGTTAGTAAGCCCATTTTCCACAACTTTTACAAGACCCGAGATTTTGGTCAAAGTTACGGTAAGAATGGGTACCCCAGGTTTCACAGTAACAACCTCCAAATTTCTAGAAAGGCCTCCCTTTGTTATTTAAAAAGTTTCCATTTTCTTGAATCTCATGATCTCATTTGAAACGAAGAAATAATACATCTATATTTCAATATTTGACCCCATAAAAGACCACCTGTCCTCTTCCGTATTTCTCCATCTGAAGTCCTCGAAAACAACACAAACCAGGCGGTATCATAAATACCAATCTAACTCCCCTCCGCCGCCGTTCATGAACGGATCAGCTGTCTCAGAACCTCATCTCTACTATTCTCCATCGCCATTTCCTGTTGCCACCCGTCTGCCTTCCGCGCGCATACTCACTTTTCCGCATCCTCCTCGCGCACAGTCCGCGCGTCATTTTTCTCGGCGTCTCTCCATGTTCCATTGTCTTTCTTTCTATCTCTCTCGATTGTTTTGCCCCCACGCAGTGTCCCCTCCGTCAGGTTGCCTATATTAGGCAGATTTTGCCGTATAACTCTGTTTCTCCGTCTGCTTCTCTCCACTCTAGCCTAATGTACTGACCGAGGACGTTTCCTCTCATACTGTTTCCCTCACCCGCCTAATTGTTAGAAGGCTGTCACTAGTTTTCAACCCTCAACCAACCGACGCATCTACAACAATTTCCATGTTTTTTGTTCGAACTTTTTGTGCCTTTTTTTGCGACCTCTCTCTCTCTCTCTTTTTTGAAATTCGTGGGTACTTTCCTCTAAAGTTTCATGTGACTTTGAGTTAGGTTAGTTCCATTCTTAGGATTGGTTCCAGGTGACTTTCAATCTAAGAAGTTCAAATTTACTAGAGAACGGTTCAGACAGGGGAATTTTGAGAATTGAACTGTTTCAACTGATAACAAGTTTGCAAATTTTAGGCGCTCACATCGTATAAGTCTGTAATCATTCTCATCCTCTATTGTCTCACTTCAACCATGTTTATCTCGGTTCACATTGATCACTGTCAACAGTTGTCAAAAATTTTGTTCATAAAGAGAGCTACATTTCATCAGTTTACATAGTTCTCATTAATTCCATCCGAACAGAGATACGTGCTTTTAAAGTGAGGCTAAAGGGTTGTAAAACTGTTCCAAAGTTTTCAGTTGACTTATGAGTGTCTACGAAAGACTTTTAAATCATGACAAGACAATTCATATCTTTACCTTTCCAATGAAACCTATTGCAAACTATGCTTAGATAGGAGGCTCTTTTCGAAGACTCCCCATTAATTTTTGCTTGGGATACTGTACTTCGTCATCTAATGGAATGAGATCAAAGGATAACATCTGACTTTCTCCCACGTCTTACTCACTTTCCCATCAACCTGCGTCAGATGAGAAAAAAAACATGCAAAACAAAACCCGAGATTCTCAGAGCGTGTGAAATGAATATCCATTCACTTGATTGCACCAGGGATACGGTAGGCAACATCCGTGGGCGTGCCATTCTCGATACGTTAGTTAGTTTCAGCTGACAGACTTCGAGGTATTCGTTTCCCCGCGCGACTAGTTTTTTTTTTCTGTCGTCCTCCTCTACCTCCGTTTACTCCATTCTTTTGTCTCTCCGTGTACATTTTAGTTGGGAGTGGAAAGTTTTTGTTAGTGTTATTAATTGCCCTAAACGCCAAGAATTTCGAATTCAACGGAGCTACGTGGCTTGTGTCACCTGAAAGTGAGCAGGTGAAATTTTTAATTGAAAATCGGAGCAAAAGCGAATCTAATCACGCATTCCTGCCAACTTCACCGGACCACTTCTGGCGCACCTTTGCCGCTAGACGCACCCATCAGGTAAATAGAAAAGTATACACATGGTGTAATCCTGAAAATGTCCACACTAAAGATGTGCGGAATTCCGCACTCATCATTTCGTTTTTCATGGAAAACAGTCACAATCAGCTGATGGCCCTCCGAGGCACTCAATACCTCGAAGACTTCAAATTTTGGTCTCAGTCAGAACAAATCCTGACGAATTCCTCTCTCTCCAAAGCCATCCAGTTTTCAACCCAGATAGAAATCTTCGTTTATTCAAAAGGGCGCCAAATTGGACAGGCAGAAATGAAGTATTTATTACACTTTTATCCCCCACTCTATCTATCTATGTCATTCTCCCCACACACACATACACAGAGTGAATATTATAAGCACGAGATGAATCACCTTCTCCTCCTTCTTCCAAAAATTCTCTATTCTTGCTGCACCGTACAAATATTGCTGCTTCTTTCACACTTTTTTCCCACCCACTATCTTTTCTCTCTTTTTTTTCCGTCTGCTTTGTCATACAGCGTCTTCTCCGTACTATATTGTGTGTGTGGTTATGGTTGAGGTGTTGTACGTTCCGTTTTTATCACATTTGTACTACTATAGCCTGTCGTCGCGTGCCTCAATTGTAAATAAGGGCGATTTCTCGAGTTCCAAATACGAATGTGCTCCAGTGATAATCGGATTAGGTTGCAAAATAGAGCTGGTGGAGTTCAAGTTCAAATATGGGCAGCACAATTCACACATGCTCTCTGGGATGTGTAGAATTGGTTTTCGCTCCATTTTTCATCATCTCGCCTCAAACACCAGAAGAGCCTAAAACTCATCAATTTTCCGAGTGTTTTTAATTTCCGTTTGGCACTGGCCTTTCTTTGGGGAGCTCTCATAGCCAGGAGCAAAGAGAAAAGGGAATGGAATATTCAATTAGATAGTAGGCACACGACTCTCCATTTTTTATTTTCTCATTTTCCTCATTCTCATATTTGCCACACTCGTTTGGAGTATTTCTTTGGGTTGGGGGAGCTGGTGGTTGGGAGAGGCTCATTCCCACAGAAAACAAACTTGAATAGGCGAATTTGCTAACTTGGAAAACTCCAATTTTGATTTTCATCGGAATGCTAGGATGTCATTTTCTTCTAGAAGTATAGGTGAGGGATCCGAATCCCGTCAAAACAATCAGTGAAGTGGTACCCACAACTTCATGGTTTAAGTCTTTGAATATTATGAGGTCCTAAACCTTTTTTGGGACCTCATAATATTCAAACACAAGCCTCCGCCCTTGTGGTGCCTACTCATGGGTATCAAAAAATTATTAGCGAAGACTTTTGAAGGGGCTTTTTGAACATCTATTTTAAGACCCTACTATTCCAATTAGATGCGGAAGTTTTGAGATCCTTTGAATTCCAAAATTCCCCTATTCAAGTTTTTTGAGCCGCTCGATGGTCTTCAGCCAATTGATCCCCTTGTTCTCTTCCCCTCCAACAATGTTGCGCATGGGAGGTGGTAACTATGATGACGGCTTTGTAACCGGCGCTTCTAAACCTATAACGATTGGAATAAAAACCGTCGAAAAACGCGTTTCATCTCGCCTCCACTCCCTCCCCCCCCTTTTTTGGCATATTCCATTCCGAATAGAAAACATAAAACCACACACATTCGCCTACCGATTGTTTCTCTTCCCCCCACTTTTTCCTCTTTTTCAATTCCATTTCCTCCCCCCATTTCATATTCCTCACTTTCCTCGCCATTCCTAGAACAAACAAACTTCGTTCCAGCACCAGTAACCGAGTAGATCAAAAACGTTAAAGTGATCTCTCCTCGGCGCGAATGCGAACATTTTGAATTTCTCCTCATTTTTTGCTCGTTCAATTTTTCCCCCTTTAAGACACTCCATATTCTTCATTTTTCAGCTCACTCCCAGCCTTCTGAATGCCGACGTGTATTCAACCGTCGTCATCGTCGGTCGGTGGCTACGGAAAGGCGGACGACAATGTTCGGATTCTGCTGATGGCGTCGGTTCGAAACGTGTTCGGCGACTCGTTGGTCTCCTCTCGCCTCGGAGTCACCGCACTCGGACAACATTATGTTTTGGTGACGAGGAAGAAGCTGTTGGGAGGGTATACGGTGAGTGATGTATATTTGATTCTTGATGTTTGAAAACATCTGCTGCTCACATGATATCAAAGCTTTTGTTTCTATTTTCAGCTTCTTGAAATATGATGTGCAAGTTTCAGACTCACATGATCACTGCCAACATGCGAAATCGACCGTTCATCTCGGAACCGTTCAAAGTGTCCGCCGGATCTCAGTCCCTCGAAGAATCGCGAGATCTCGTGAATCGTCTCACCTCTGCACTGGGTCGTAAGGGAATGTTCAGTTTCAATGAACCACCGGCGGGATGTCAGATTCCAGTCGGAAAGGATTTCCTTCAGCTGGACGAGGTTCCAGTGGACGTGCACAACGACCAGGACAAGTACCTCGAAAAGGGCGACGAGATCTTCTGCGAGGTGAACGTCTCCGGAGTCAAGTTCTATCATACTGGAATCTATGCCGGCGATGGAATGGTGTATCATTTCGTCTGCGATGCTCGTAAGTTTTCTGAACTTGGAACCATAGCTTGAATGAACCGATTACAGAAGAGTCGGAGTCGTTGGCCGAAGCGCTGGCAGTCTTCAGTGGAGTGTCAGCACATGTTATCCATGATACGTGGTTCGAGTATGTCTACGCACTGATCGAAGTGTCAGATGTACCACCGAGAATTTTCCGAGCATCTCATCCGTTGATTTGTAGATCTGGGGATCAGGTTGGTGGTGGAACCGCCGAACATCTTAACCTTGCTATATTTTTCAGGTTGTGAAAAACGCTGAACACCTCCAACGAGAGCTGGAGAACTACGACATCCGCCGCTCCAACTGCCAACACTTCTCGTCTCAATGCTCATCCGGCGTGCCCTTCTCTTATGACATGACATCGAGTTTCAAATACATCGCATGCTCCGTTCTGAAGCCGACCTCCACCGTTGTCAACGCGATGACCAGATCGAATCGAGATCGCTCGAGCTTCGCCAGCAGCAGTACATCCTCATAGCGCATGTCTTTCATCATTCTGTCCCTCTTGACCATTTAGGGTTTCTATTGTACATAGTGTCGGTTTGTTTCCTCTCTTTGATATAGTTATCGGGTGTAGAACTCTCTCTCTCTCTCCACAAAACTTTATATAGTCAATGTGTTCCGTCTCAGGTTTGTGATTCATCTTAATTTATTTTGACCCCCACCCCAAAAAACATCTCATTATACAAAACACCTCCGAAAAATAGTATAAACTTTGACACACTTTTCGATTCTCTCTGTCCTTTGATTCATGTCCTACTTTCATTTCGTTTTCTGGGGCATATTTGTTTGCCTAACAATGTTTTTTTTTTGGTTCGAAAACTGATTATTCAATAAAACTTTCCTTTTCTCTGTTGTCGATTGCACTTTTCAATCTGAACGTATGCATACATAGAAAAACGATAGTTCAGCTCATTTCAAGGCGAGCTTCGGTCTGCGCTCTGGTCTGCTAATGCTGTGCATGTAGTTTGTAGTTTAGCAGACCAATGTTGAATCAACGGCGTGCGCGTTGTTAGGTCTGCTAACTCCTTCGATGTAGTTTGTAGTTTAGCAGACCCACTCTAATGCGTGCTTCGGTCTGCTCATTTTGGTCTGCTAATTCGATCAGTATAGTTTGTAGTTTAGCAGACCACACCGAATCGAAATCTTGTGCGCGCGTTGGTCTGCTAACTCCTTCCATGTAGTTTGTAGTTCAGCAGACCCATTCTAGTGCGTGTTTAAACCCGAGTAGTTGTAGCATCATCGAACTTGAAATGAACCCTAACTCTACACTCCACGAACAAGCTCAAGAGGTTCGAGTCGTCATCATCAAAACATAATAGTTTATTATTCTTTCACACATTTCAAAATAATACTTTTTGAATGGGGGGTTGGGTGGGAATTTGAAGAGTTTTCTGTTTGAGTCGTGAGCAATCGTACATAGTACATACTGTTTTTCGGAGGGAAAGTTTTCAAGGGACAGGGGAGGACATCTCGGAAGGAGGGAGACGGTAAAAAGAAGGGTGGAAAAAAGAAAGACAGAGAGAACTGAAAGAACGAGATGGGAAGAGAAAAGTTGAAAAATGAGAAAAGTGAGACTGGAAGATTTCGAATTTTGGAAATCTTAAGCCTGGTTGAGGAGATGACGTTGAGCCAAGAGTCGTGTGCAGCCAGCCTTTTGTCTGAAAGCAAAATGTTTAGTTCAAGAACCTTCGATTTATGAAGAAAGACTCACCTGTAGTTTGGCAGCACTCGGAATGGCTGTCCGTGACCGGGAACAATCCAATCGGCCATACAGACAATCAAATTTGCGTTTTGTCTCTTGATAGCGTTGTCCCAGACACCTTCCTCTGTCATGACATCTCTCTGAAAAATTTCAATTATGTTCAGCTCATCAAATACGAATCCTGATTTATCTCGCCTCCTGTCATAGATATGAAAAAGTTGCCAACCAGTAAAATGATTCTAATGCTGCCATAAACATTTTGTTAGTTGAGCACTTTTTGATAACTGTTAGAAGAATCGAGATAAATTTAGTTGAAGTATCGATGTGTGTTTCTAGGACTTCCTACCTTTTCACTGAGCAAGTGCTCGCTTGGGATCAAGTCTCCAACGATAGCCATAGTTCCATATCCAGCAACGTTGTGCACGAGAACTGACAAGTCGTGTTGCGTGTGTCCGGGCGTCTTCCAGACCTCGACGTTTCCGGACAACTTGCGGTATGGTCGCTCCTTGAGCTCGGTTGGTGTGACGTGACGGCCGATGTACTCCATCGAGTGATACAAAATTGGCTTTTGGGCAAAGAAATTCATGTTTCCCATGTGACCCGGCGATGCGTGAGTGATGACGACACTGTCGATTTGGTCAAGAGTCACGGACTCTTTGGCGAGACCTGCAAGAAGTTATATAGTTTGGAGACCAGAATCTTCTAGGCTTTGGTTTTCTAATGCGCTCTAATGAGAACCTTGATTAAATGAAAGTGGTGAATGTGACAGAAGGGTCCAACGACGACTCTCTTGTCTCCGGAGACAAGAATCTCTGTCCATTATTATTGGCGATTGCAGACTTTTTTGGCTGGGGCTTCTTCTTGTGATCCTTCTTCTGCTCCTTCTTCCTTGCCAATTTCTTCAAAGCCTTCTCACAAAGTCTCTCCAGTTCATCCTCTCGTATTTGGCGGTAGATGTTAATTAGCAGAACCAAAAGCCATCCTTGAGCCATGGAAAGTCCCGTGGAGATGCCCACTATTACAAGGCAGGCCATATCGATGACGGCTCGATGGTCATAGTATTCAGCGTTGAATCCGTGAGCAATGGCGTTTCCGATTACTGGTGAGTTAGAGGAAACGAAAAAGGCGAGGATGAGAGTGAGTGCAACACATATTAGCACAGTGGTTCCTTTGAGGACAATCTTCGGGACAAGCCAGGAGGATCGTTGGCGTGCTAGACCGTACCAGCAAGCCAGAATACAGAGAATATGAACAGCATAAAGAACGCCTATCGAGGAGACTGCAGCTGTTGCAAAAAAGTTGAATCCGTAGAGTTGCAGAAATTGAACAGACTTCAAAAATGTGCCAGTGAGAAACAGAAAGTCGAAAATGCCAATGCAGAGGCCGACGGTTCGCGTCCTAACCGGCGAGCACCACGGCGACATTGGCTCCATCTCGAGCTCGCTTATTTCGAGTTTCATCTGAATTCTTCTCTCTCTCTCCAGGGACTCGTTGTGGTTATTAAATAAGGAAACGTAGAAGGCGGAGACAGGGTTGAATGGGAAGGAAGAAAGGGAGGAAAGTGATGAGTGGGGAGATATATAGGAAGAGTGACTGAAAGTTGCTAAAATTCAATTTGGACCCTTTCCTCCTCCTCTCGATCCGGTCACATTCAGCAGGAGAATGAGGAAGAGGAAAGGAGGAAAGGAGGTTTCGTTTTTCTAGGAAGGGATCAATTTTGTCTGTACATTTTCGAATGATGTCAGGAGTGAGATCCATGGGCTAGTGGGAAATTTATCGATCCCTAATTTATAAATTTCAAGCTTTTTTCACTATCTGCAAGCCAGGCTTTTTAAATTCTGTATCCTGGAAATTTTGCTGTAGCTGGCATACGGGAAACACGCCGACAGTTCCTTGGAGTTTAGTTTCAACCTCAACGATAATAATGTCTGGATAAGATATGTTAATTAGGTTGTCTTTAATAATTTCGGGTTCACAAACTCAACAGTTGAATTTTACACCATAAACAAAATGACCTTCACCAGTTTTCGCCTCAATAACTTCAGAACTAACAAGGGAATGTTTTAAGTCGTGAAGCTAACCAGTAGTAATGACCTATATAGTTCGAAAGAGGATTGTCTAAAACCTATATTTCTGCGTTCAAAACCTGCTAATAAGAATTCTGAAGACCAGTTATAGGCTCTCAAAGTGCCTAAAATAGGCTTGCAATGCCTATTTTTTCTGTAGAAATAAAACTTTGGGGAGTTCTACGTGAAATTTCCACTGAAGAATGAACCCCAGAATCGTCTTTTAGTCACTTTGAGAGCCTATAACTGGTCTTCAGAATTCTTATTAGCAGGTTTTGAACGCAGAAATATAGGTTTTAGACAATCCTCTTTCGAACTATATAGGTCATTACTACTGGTTAGCTTCACGACTTAAAACATTCCCTTGTAAGGAAAAGCTAATAGCAGGTCGAAATTAAAAGAGTTATCGTTTGAAAGAAGAAATCTTGTTAAGACACTCCAAAAAAAAGACACGATTTTGTAAACCACAACACAGGAACCCATTAGCTATATGTGAGGGACTTTAGAGAGTGGACATGTCACCCGAAATTAGGGATGAATAGCGTGGATGTCCCATGTCCACACACACACAAAGAATGTGCGAAGAAGACAACAAAAACAGAGAAAACCAAATCGAAAAGTGAATGTGTGCAAGTGTTGTGTGTGTGTGTGTGCATAAACTGAATTCAAATAGAAAAAGCAGAGCAGTGAAAAAGATTGAGGAGGGACCACGGGGCAGCAGAAGAGTCATCGAATTGAATTACCCCAAAAACGATGAAGCGGTTTGAAAGAAAAGGAATGGAAGAAAGGAGAGAAGTCGGGTTGAGATTCGGGCTTTTGGTTCTTCAAAACGAAAACGAACAAAATGTTTTGTTGTGTTTTGATTCTCACTAGAGCGCAACAACTTTCCAAACTTTGATCAAAAGAAGAAACAACTAACTATGCAATAATCTCTCGGTGTCACTGCTGGCTCCAGTGTCGATGAGCACGATGTATCCATTATCGTTGACGAGGGTGATAGCTCCAACTGCTTCGACTTGTCCATCCTTAAACCTCCTAATAGTTCTAACATTTTCGAAATCAACACTCACTCTCAATGGTCTGACAGAACCAGCTTGAAGGACAGTCACATTCACGAAGCTCTTTGGCTCGGCTGTAGAGGTCCACAACTTGGCCCACGAGTTAACCTTTGGAGTGGTGGTGGTTGGCTCGGTTGTGGTGGTAGTGGTCGTCGGCTCAGTGGTAGTTGTGGTTGGCTCAGTGGTGGTCGTTGTTGGCTCAGTTGTAGTGGTGGTAGTTGTGGTGGTTGTCGTCGTCGTTGGTTCTGGAGTCGTCGTCGTGGTGGTTGTGGTGGTTGTCGACTCCGATGTCTTCTGAAGAGCCTTCTCGGCGGAGATTCGGTTGTAGGTCGGCCAGGCGGTACGATCCTTGATGTACCATGGAGCCTTGCGGGAGGTGGCTGTTGGAATTGGCTGTGATGGAGCGGCGGTTGGGGTGACAGTGCTCCAGGTGAGTGGGAGACGTTGAGTTGGACGAGCTGGAAAATGGGGAGTTTAAGATTTGAATATGTCAACTTTTCAAGAATATTAGGTCATCACAATAACCAAAGTACTCCAAACCGTGCAAACAAAGAATGACCAAAAAAAAAAAAACTAAACCTGGTCTTCCATTCGGCACAATTCCTCGGCGAGAGTCTTTACAGCAAATCGATCGTCCCAGTTTGACAGACTGGTCACAGAGATACCCTACTGGACAGTCTCCAAGCGACGCAGGACGACAATAGGCGAAATCGTTGGCCAGGATGAGTGGTTCGGCAAAGAATGGACAGACTGGAAAAGAGATAGGAGTTGTTGAGATAGAGGAACAAAAATCAGATTAGGTAGATTCAAACGAAATTAATGACGGTAACCGAAAAAGTGCATGTCATGGAGAGCTCAGTTATCGTGAATACTGTAATCTTTCGGCATCATCTCGACCAAATTTATGTTGGTTTCTGTGGAAGGTATCAAAATTTTATCAAAGTTGCAGTAAGGAATGCGCTGCTGTTTCTAGATTTACGGTGTTTGATACCCTATAAGAACATGGAACACTAATTTCTATAATAATAAAGTTTCTACCCCCCACGCCCTTCTGCGTGCACTCACTTGAGAAATTGTAACTCGATCTCAGAGAGAGAGAGAGACTCGTCAAAATTTCTGATTGTTTGTGGTCAATTCATAACGCATCGGGGGGAGGGTGAAGCGCATCCCTTTTCGATTGAGAAAAAGGGGAGGAAAGAAATCCAATACATAAGATCACGATCGAACAACTTGTATGCATACCTGAAGGGGGGAGGCTCTCTCCTCACTCAGAGTTTGTTTTCACACTCGCATATACACAAGACCTATTTTGAAATCTAGGGGGGAAAACATGAACAAGGGTGTGTGTGTGTGTTATCAAGTGACATCATCTCTTCCTGGATCATGACTGGGTTTGTGGGGTTTTTTTTTCTTCTCAAAACATTCCCACGCCCTCCGATGGGTCAAAGCAACAAAACGATCTGTCATGGGAACATAATAAATAGGAAAACGGACAGTTCACGCACGATCCGCAATCATCACTGGCGGTTGTCTATCACTAGCGCAAATAGAAGCACATCCTCCCCGATAGAGGTGGTGAGACTGTTAACACCTAATTAGTCCACACAAAAGTCCGGGCGGCGGGGGGCTCAGTACTCACCGTCACGACTGTGGGATCGGGGCTCGGGCGTGGTGGGCGCTTCTGTCGTCGTTTCAGTGGTGGCGGCTTCTGTTGTCTTCTCGGCACCCCAACCGAAGAGTCTGGAAGCAGAGCTGAAGATTATTTGAGGGGTAGATCCCCGGTTCTTTGATGGGGGAGTTGTTTGGTTGGGTTTGAGAATTGGAAAAGAACATTGACAAATGAAAACTTTCATGGAACCCTAGACTGACTCTAGGTAGGTTTTGAAGAATCTAGACTTGAAAGATCAAATGTAACTCATTTTCAAACCATTCAAAATAAAACATGGTCCGAAGATTCCAAGGGGTTTCTTGGGACCAACTTGCACACCTAGGGTTTTCAATCCAACGACAGAATATCTTATGAAGTCATAAATTTCAACCCACCTCAAAATACTTCCAGCTAAATCATTCTGTCCATTCAGACTCTCTCTGTTATTCAGAATCCACTGCCGCAACTGCTCAGTGGTGGCCGCCTGTGAACCACCGACCAAGAGAACAGTAGCCAGAAGGAACAATTTCATTGTGTGTGTGTGTGTTCGAATTGAAGTTGATTATAGAGAAGGTGAGGAATATATGAACTGAATATATAGTTAAAATATATGAAGATGCACTACTGAAGGGAAGCGCACCTCGGCTGTCGACGATTATATGTGAGACTTTTTCTGGTGAAGGGGATGGAAGTTCTTCTCCTGTCTTTCTCTCTCCCGGGGGTTTCGATGTGGGGGTTATGGGGTGGGGTCAAAAGTGAATCGTCGGCTCCCGCGGAAAAAGAAGCGCCCTGTGCGAAATGGGCGGCGCTTACGGTCCTGTGGTGGTCACTCTTTGTATGTGTGTGCACAAGCTTGTCGCCCCCCTTTCGGCCGTTCGCTTCTCACACTTTTGTATTACTCTTCTTCTTTTTCGCGCAACGGACTCCTTTTGCAGCGTATAAGAAAACGAAGAAGAAGACATGGAGAGGGAATGGGGATAAGGATAAAGAAAGGGGATATTGAGGAAAAGCAATTAAACGAATGATGGTGTTTGTCCAGGACGGGAGTTGTATGGAATAAAAAACGAGATGTTAGAGAGAAGATTAACTGTGTTAGCTATACTCTAGCAGGAAAGGGGAAATCTGATTGCTTAGCATCTGAGAATTGCCAATTCGATTATTGAATCCCGGCATGAATCGGTTATTATCAGTTCAAAGATTGGATCCGAATACGAATTAATAGACTGTCCCGGCTCAAATAAGTTTAAGAGCTATGGGCCTGAATGTTTGTTTGTTGAAAAACCCGCCATGACCATCTAGTGAAATCCCAAGTGTCAAACTTTCGCTATTTGTAGGTCGGAGCACGGCCCTCAAATCCTAATAACGGATAGCAAGCCGCCTGTTCAGTTTTTGCTACGGTTGAACTTTTCAGAACAATTTGTCCGAGGAAGACTCCCCGACCTCGGATCATATTTTATGTTGTTGCAGAATTTTCACCTATATCTGAAACTTGTAAATCATCCACACTTCACCCTCCGGCTCAACTTGGGTTTCATTTGTGTGAAGGGTCATCAATTCGCGACGTTCCATCCGTTCACGAGTTCTCCCTCTCTCTCTCTCTCTCTCTATTTATTTATTTACAAAACAACTTTTCGGCGCGAGAAGAAGAGAGAGACCGCGAACTCCTCTCTCTTTCGGCGTATCCTTTTGTGAGGCGGCTCCCGAATAGAAGAAGATTCTCAATTCTCACCGCTCTGCGGCCGCGTCCTGTTTTTTCATTACAGAAGTTCTTCGGATCATCATTCGAGAGCTGTGGTGCACGATGCGGTGTCTGAAAAAAAAGTGTGTGACTGGCGAGAATGGGAGAGTTCACTTTTTCAGAAGGGGATTGGAAGCGGATACCCCTCGTGCGGGAACGGTAAAGTGGGGCACAACACAGAAAAAAAGAAGAATACTGTCAAATTTTGAATAGTAGAGAATCTGAGTCGATGGTAATTAAAGGGAGGTTTTGAAAGTTTGACTTGTTCACAAAAAAAAACTCATTTTTGAATGTCTCCACTACACATCATTTCCAAAATAAAAACTTGAGAATTCAGTTTCTCACACTATTTTGCCCGTTAAATGGAATGGCACTTATAGTTTTTCTCCAACATGTTTTCCTCAATTTTGGGGGTCTCTTGCTTTGAGCCGTTTTGTATGAGAGCTTGAGTCTGAGCTGATTTGGAAAAACCAACTAATCTTCTATTCAACCATAGTGAAACGTTGTCAAAAACAGACTTCCTACCTTCAAAAAATTGCTCCAAGACATGTTTCAAATAACCGAAAATTTTCGAATTTCCATTGATTTGAAAGGAACTGTATCACGCTCTACCCTTCAACCCAATGAATCAGCAGTTCTAGAATCTGGACTATGAAGTGCTAGGATTCGCACTATCATGTTTTCCCTTCACATTTCATGCACCATCAGGTCAAAACACATCTGACCTCTCACTGCGTTCTCCGATCTGTGCCCAACACCACTTGCAGGATGGGGGGGGACGATTTGAATTGAAACCCACGCATTCATTGTGCTCTGCAATGTTGCCTCTTCTTTCTTTCTCTTTTGAATCTCTACTCGTCACTCTTCTGTTTCCGATTGTTTCTATTTGTACACACTGGTCGTCTTTTCTGGGCCGTGTGTGTGTGTGTGTGAGCATCCGAAATTGACGACGACGAAAATCTGGGTGCGAGGTGTTTACACTTCATGCAAGAAGTACCTCTGCAACAACAAGTCAGTACAAACAGGAACGGTAGCCGCCACTGGAGGGCAGAGAGATGAGGAGGGGGGAGGGTGGAATTCACGCGTGTAGAGTGAAACTTTTTGATCCGATGGTATAGTGGAGTCGAGTAGGGAAAGGCATGAGCACACACTTTTGTAGGTGTGAAAAGAGAGATTCAATCTAGAGACACCCGAAACTGTTCCAAAGACGATGCTCGGGGGGTTTCCCGATGCAGGAAGCAGCCGATACATTAAACTCATGTCAGAATCCATGAAATTCTTGAACTCTCCATAATTTGGAAATCTGAAAACCAACTTTTCTCTGTCCTTCTCTTCCTCATGGATACGCTTGAATGAAGATGATTCTGAAACTTTCGAAAATAATTCTCTAGAAATTCTTTCCACAAACAGCATGTAAATTTTCGTATTTCGACCCTTTTGCAAGATCAGTTCCAAGAGCACATGCACAGATTGCTCTATTGATTATGATTTCTGATGGTCATCGTTTTTCTAAGCGAAAGACAAACGGAGGAGAGAGGGGGAAACCCCCCTTTGTTCTTGTCGTTTTTCCATTCACACGCGGCGGTGCATTTGTAGCTAATGTGCTCTATGGTGTTATCATTTCGACGATTGTTTTTGTGTGTAACCTTTTTCTAATCTGCACACAGTTGATGTTTTGCAAACAGTGATGCACATAGTTTTGAGCACAAGACACGGTTATGTTTTGGAATCCGAAGGTGGCGTTTTTTTCAAGAGGGGGTGAGTTTCAGAAGAGTTGGAGAGGATCAGGTAGTTGAAGTCGAATATTTGGTCGGTCCATCCGGACAAGAAAAATGATGTACAGGTTTCCGTCAGTCCGACGGCCTAGGCAATCTTCTTACAAAAACCATTGCAGAAATCCAAAAAAAGACAATTTTTTGGATTTGTGACATTTATTATCAATTCTCTACAGAGCGGAAACTAATAGTTGCAGTATTTTTTTAAACTGAAAATTATATGCCTTTCTCCAACGATCCAATGTGCTCATTTCCGTTCGCAACACAGTTTTCTTTTTCCTCTATCCCATCTTCTTCATCGTCGGTTTCCGCGCGCCCGCCACGGATTACCGGAGCATCGTTGTCGTGCGAACGCTCAAGGCTTAGAAGATGTGTCTAGGTAAACAGGGGGTCAATCTCATTGTGTCACATCGTTCTTCGGTATTGACTCCCCGGCGGTGGGGGAATCCTACTGTGTTGGAGAAGAGGGAGGGTTCTTCTTTATTGTCAATCAAAATGATTCAGAACACAGAAACCGAAATTTGACTGTGTTTGGGGGGAGCGGGGGCATTCTTTGGTCGAATTCTCGGGCGGTTCAAAATTCTGTTTACTGTTTTGTTTGTCGGAGGGAGAAGGTGGAGGAGGGATGAAACACATACACATGCCCCAGTACTTGAATATTTCTGTGCTTGCTTGTAAATATGAATGTGTGGGAGGTGCTCCCGATGAGCCATGTATGAGTGTGGAGAAGGTGCGAAAATAGAATGTCAAACTGACGAGGAATTCGGGAAAGGTAGTTTTTTTTGATGAGTTGAGGGGTCTATAGTACCATGAAGCAAGATACACAACTTGACAGTTTTAAAAAATTGACCAGTTTTTTGAAGGCCCAGTGAGAGCAATGGAAAATCTGGAAAGTGCAGCCGAAAAAATAGGTTTCTTTCTAGACACCAGGAATCGGAAGTTTGCTCTGTTGACTTTGGATTTCAGTTGAATTTCAATTTATGAGTAGACACTTTTTGGCTAACAACACGATGCATTGGTCCCATACTGAAGATATCAACAACCAGAATGTTCGATCACATGAGGCTTTTCTGGAGAGTCCCTAAACTCGAAGTCATCACAATTCTCACCACTCGCTGATGACTTGAAAGCCTTGTCAAGACTAATCAGGCACCAAACCTCCGAAAATCTTACTCCGAGAGAAAGACACAAATGTAGACATCGGCGCTTCCCTTTTCTCTCCTTCTATCTAAATACCTTCGCAATGGTCGTTTTGGCCATCAACGGGGAAAAAAATAGAAGACGTCCTTCTTCCCCTACTTCTGAAGAAGCCCCCTCCCATTCGCCTGTGCTCCCGAATATTATATCAAGTGGCCCTGGAGCCTCCTCCTGCCCATACACACATATTGCGCTGCCTTCCGAAAAAGCTCATAACTTTCCCCGGAAGCCACGCCCATTTTCTTGGAGTCCCATCTTCGCGGGGCGCCTGGTGTCGCGGGCCCCATTCAATTGTGGCCGGGGTCCCCAGGCGACATCAGAACCCGTTTCGGTGACCACCATTTTTTTGGTTTATTGTCTTGTTTTTGCGGGTGTTCATTTTGTCCCCAGCAGAATGACCCCTCTTTAGTTTTAGGTGGATGAAATCGTATAGGGGGGAAGTCGGGTCTTGAGGACTTTAGAGTCAGAGGTGATTGGGAATATTTGGAAGTCAGATTACTGTGGACGAAAAAACTGTTGATTAAAGTTTTCATGAGTACTAAGCCAAACTGTAAGTCGAACATTTGGCCAATTTCTTAAAATTTTGATCCACCGGGAAATTTGATTCCCGATTTGGGATCATCGCGAAAAATTACGCTGCTAAGAGTCGTTTTCAAAACTTGATAATTGAGCCAAACTTTACGTCGATCCAATGGAGTCAGAGTTTGGATCCGATCGGAAAATTTTTTTTTCGTTTTGAAAAGTCACTTCCCACTTTTTGAAGTTCTTATTGAATAGACATGTTCCACAGCACTAAATATAGCTTCCGGACTCTGCTGCACCAATTCATAATGACCACCAGCAGCTGTCAACCAATTTTTCTCATTTCGAAAGAAAAAAAAAAACTTTTGTTGTGTGCCTCCTCAGATTTTTCAACACCTCTTCTCGGAGTGAGAAGGTCTGCTCTCTCTCAGGGGACAATTACCTCAAAAGAGGAAAAGGAACACGCCATGTCCCGGCTTGTCTTGTGTGGGTGAGAAGAAGAAGAAGAAGACGTGGAAAGAGGAAGAGGCATAAAGTCGATTAGCGGTCGCGAAGAGAGCCCCTTTTTTGTTCTCTCGTGGGAGCCCTTTTCAACTTTTTTCTAGGATGTGCCAAAAGTGCAATTTAGGGGAATAAATTGCGCAACATTTTCTTCTGTATGTCTTTGTTTTTCTTTCTGATGGGTCAGGGTCAAGACACCTCGGATTCGTCTTACTATGATCTTTTCTGCGTATCGTAACCCAAAACGGATCAGTGAAATACTGAAGCGTCGTTTTCCGTTCTCACCATCACCTGCCTGTTTTGAAAATTATGATAACGTTTTTTTTCAGAATCTTCTCTCAATGCTCAAAGGGTCATGATTCGGTGTAGAAGCTGTCACATTCCGCATATTCTCGTCTTTTTAACAGGTACGAGATAATGTAGCATGGATATGTAAAACTCAATCAGAATGACCTAGAATTTTGAAGATTGGAAGAATCATAAAGCTGAAACATTTCTGAATCCCAAGTTTTGTACAGTTACCTAGAAAAGGCTGTCTTGTGAAATAGTAAGACTGGAAGGTTTTCGAATATCCTGATATGAGTCCCCATTCCGACAGTAATCATCTCATCGTTTTCAGTACTCCTCCATTCCACGTGGTGCTCGTTCCCAGGTGGCAATTGCATAGAGCCATGTATTGCCGAGATGCAACAGGTAACTATTTGTCGTTGATTTTCACGTTTTGATTTTTTGTGTGCTTTCGCTTCCTGTCATCTCTTTCAACTATCCCTGTTCACAAAAAAACAGTCACCACATACACTTTTTCTCTCACTAATCTCTTCACTCGCACTTTGCCACGTGTCGTGTCGCCTATTCCAGTCACTCGAAGCAACACCACTGCTGCAGAGCGAACATTTGGGACAACTGAGTCTGAGCTCGCTGGTGTCGACGTCGTCTAATAAGGAGCTGACCGAGCGGAGCTTCTACGACATTTGCCAGTGAGTTTCTGAGAGCACTTTCAGACAAAGAGGAAAGTAGGAAAAAAAACACATTTTCCACTTTTTTTCTCCTAACTACAAGTGCTTCTCCTTGACACGCACCTCTTCAGCGACTTCTTATTTCTTCCAGAGCCTATACACGTGTCGATTTGTGTCTTCACTCATGCGAAAAGGTGTCGCAACACTCGGCGAGCATTCGAAAAACCTACGCAGGCATACGGTTCATTTGTGTCGAGCATCGAGACGGTGAGCGCCAGAAGTTAGAGGAGAAGAAGAAGAAGACTTTTGGGTTAAAAGACGTCATTGTTAAGGGGGGGGGGGTCTTCTGAATTATTGACACACTCACGAAAGAAGCAAGCCCTAGAAAGTGAAGGAGGGTGAGAAAAAATAGGAGAATAATGGGAAGAGATTAGATGGCAAGTGATTTAGACGAGGTCAGTATTCTCAAGTGCAACTTTTGAAAGTTCCGGGATTAGCGGGGCTGAGAGAGCGGATCATTTTCAGTTGAGGTTTGAATCGAAAATGAAAATGGATCTTTATAGCTAAAATTTCAAGTTTTTGTTTCAAAAAACACTCGATAAATGTGCTTCCGCGAGTTTTCAATTGTAGTTTCTAGTTTAGCAGACCAATCTCGAAACGAGAGTGGTTGGTCTGCTAACCAATACAGTGTAGTTTGTAGCTTAGCAGACCAATGATGAACTCGGGAGCGCGAGTGCGCGTTGGTCTGCTAATTCATCCAATGTAGTTTGTAGCTTAGCAGACCAATGATGAAATCTGAAGCGTGAGTGCGCGTTGGTCTGCTAATTCATCCGATGTAGTTTGGAGTCTAGCAGACCAATCTTATTACACGTGGCTCTGCTTATCGTCATCCGAGTAATTAGTCATCTCATCATCCGAATGTCGCAAGTCACTCCTTCTTCTTCTCCTTCCCTGCCTTGTCCACTCCTCCCCATGGGGTTTGTTGATATGCCTGACACTTTGATTTACTAACACCCCCCAACAACAACACTAGCAAATAGTCATGCCCTCCCAAACCAATAGTCAGGTTCTGTTGGCTCTTTTCATCCCCAGTTCTGTTAGTGCTGATGGAAGGGGGAATTGGAGAACGAGAAAGGAGTACGACGACGAAACCCACGGAAAAATGTCAAGCCTAATAAATCGGGTGTTGTGTGAAAGAAGAAGTGGACGGGGAAAAAGATTGAAGGGCACCACCAGCGCCACCAAAACGGAGACTCGTCAATTTGGTAAATGGGCTCCCACCGGTGAGCCTGCCATTTTTATATGACAAGCACGGAGATATAGTGGCAGAGGGAAAAGGGCAATATGAGCTGAAAAGGGGACTGAGAAGTGCAACCGTAACCTTTATAACTTTTTTTTCAGAATTCTTCCGTTCACTGCCATGCCTTGCTGAGTAAGTTTTCCCACGACCTCTTAGTAATTCTTTAGAATTTGAAGAGAACTTTAATCCAGCCCACTCAAAAGTCATAGTGTTTGAGGTTGGGACCCAAGGACTCTAGAATAAATAGACTGAAGAAGAGAAGTTCTCGAAAAATCTAAACAGACCTCAAAATTTTATTTGACTTAAGTCAAAAATGTAATGTAGTTTAAGTGGTCCAGAGTAAGGTTTTAGTTGCCTTTCTGGCCGAAAATTTCTCTGTAGATTTTTTCAATATTTGTCCGAAAATGGATGTGTCAAACTTGATTTAATTTTGGTCAATTAAAACTCAAAAACATTTGAATTTTGTCATTAAACAATATTAGCAGACCGAAACAATCATTAGTTGAAGTGGGTTTGCAAAACTACAAACTACAAAGACAGCATTAGCAGACCAACACATTCTCGGATTTCCAGACACGAGAAAATCGCTCTCCAACAATGCCGTCCACAAATCAACGCCTCTCTGGACGCCAGCAATCGTTTCTCGGTTACAGTACTACGAAAAGAGCATCATAACTTGAGAACGCATTTTGAGACTCTTTGCAAGTGAGATCATTCGAACTTTCCGCCCACTTTTGAAATGATTTTTCTTCAGAAAACTCGGCTCAATGATCGAGTGTGTAGAGCCAGTGACTAGAGCCGGGTGTGGAGATCAAGCGGCAAAAATGATGCTGAGATTCATCACAGTGGGATTTTCGAGGTGACTATGATTTGCAGTAAATCCTCCAATCTAGAAAAAGTTTCAGTTTTGAGCAACTTTACTCCCAACTCGGGATATCGGATCAACTTCCAGCCGCCTGCAAATCTTTGTTATCCCTTCAAAAGCGTACGATTCTTCCCGAGCGTCGTCATTATGTCCTCCCGCAGGCTTCTTCTGAATACAGTGTATATAGTTCTCCATCCCCTAGTTATTCTTCATTATTCTCATGTCTGATGATCCTCATTCTCAATCTCTGAAAACCTCTTCCTATTCTATTCTCAACGGGTGACTCTCTATACCAAAACCTTTCAATTCTGAAGTCTTGTTTTATAAATATGTTACTACAACTGTCTAACAACAATAAAGCAAAGTTGAATTAGCAACTGAAATGAGTGTAGTTCTTGTGCATTTTCTTCGACGTCTGGAACAGCATCGCGCCAAGTTGACGTCCTGGTCCGATTTCGTAGAATCGAGGGAACACTTCGTTCTGAAAAGAGCAACTTGACTTCCACTGGGAGTCACTCTTGACTACCTGATGTTTCCTGAACAAAAACTGCTGAATTTGCTCCCATCTCACAGGAGAGTTGACTTGTTTCGCAACGGCGCCTCGCACATCTCCCTTCTTCGAAGACATCACTTTTCCCGTATAATTCGAGTAGACGTTGCAAACCGGGCGGTGCATTTCGACATTCTGGAATGCTTGCGCCACCTTCTCCACCGCCGCCTCCATCTGGCGAGTGTGGAATGCGGCGGAGACAGCAAGTCGTTTCAGCACTTGAATGTTGTACTTCTCTTGATTCTCCTCGAGGAATTTCAGACACGTCTCTGAGCCTCCGACGACACGAACGCCGCAGTAGAGATAGTTGGCGATTTCGCAAATGTCTAGTTCGCGTTTTTCGCTAGAAAAAGGAGCAGGGTTACCGGTTCAATTTTTCCTAACTCACACTGCAACTTTCTTGGCGTCTGCCATAGCCTTATCCAATTTCGACGACGCCTTCACTCTGACCGTCACCATTCCACTCGGCACCAGCTTTCCACACTCTGACATCGCCTCTGCTCTCGTCTTCACGATTCGAATCGCGTCCCCAAAACTCAACACTTTCCCGGCGACTAGTGCTGCGTACTCGCCAACTGAGAAGCCGGCAGCGTCTGTTAGATTCTCTTCGATGGAGTCGTCCGAGGCTTTGAGAGCTTCGAAGGCGGCCACGGATGATGTGACAACTGCTGGTTGGCAGTAGAGCGTTTGTTCGAGTCTGGAAGTGACAAAAATCTATAGGACAATGTACGTGAGATTCTCTCACTTCTGTTTCGGTCCTTCCAGACAAACTTTCAGCATATCGTATCCCAGAACTTCAGACGCTTCATCGAACACACTTCTCGCTGCGGGAATCTCTACAATCTTCTGACCCATCCCTACAAACTGTGAGCCCTGTCCAGGGAACAGTGCGACGACGTGATCCTCAACGGGAATATGACTGAAGTCGATGAGTCCCGACTCCTTCTTTTTTCGTGTTCCGTATCTCAACTTGTTTCGCTCCTTCATGATTTCCGACGAGGTCTTTTCGAGATGATCGCGAAGTTCGTCTTCTGGATACGGAAGTTTTGTGGTTGGTGTCAGAATCACGTTATGGACATCTGAGAAAGTGACACCTTCGTCGAGAATTCCAGGTGGATCGATTGGCGGTTTTCGTCGAATGAAGCGAGTGGAAAGTTGAGAGAATCGGAAAGGAGAGAGCATTCTGAATTTTCTTCGATTTTTTTGGAGAAAGAACCAGTCAGTGAGCGGAAAAATAGAGAAGGAATCACTAACCGAGACTCAAACAAAGCTTATTTCACTACTTTTATTTTTATTCATGCTATTTACAGAAAAAAAGATACATATGAACTCTACTAATACAAGACATCACATTTACATTATGGCTAGCAAACTTTGGAAATGTTACAACGGAAAAACAGAGAGGGACTTGAAGTACAAAACGAATCTTTGGGGAAGGGAAGTAACCTGATAAAAATGGCAAAATCAAGAGTAAAGGCAAAGAAGAAAAAGCACCGGAAAAATGTTCTACCAATGAGTAGGTCTACCCAATCGATAAAATTGAGAGTAGAGAAGTCCTGTAGCAGAAATTGCATCATCGATACCGACGGTTTTGGATGGTAGACGGCACACGAGGACCGGGGTGAACACGAACAGCACATCCTCTCGCATCCATGATGCAATTGGGCTGAAAATATTTTTTTTGAAACTGCACGAATCCTTTTCAGGTTCTTACTTGTGAGACTCAAATTGATAGTTCTTCTCCATCTTCTTGTCGAGAACAAAATTGGCGGCAGTTCTGATTTCCAAAAGCTCCGAGTCCATGGTGTTGGCTCCAATATTACACGACAGACGGCCAGCGATTCTGGCTCCAGCGGCAAGTCCAGCAGCAAGATTCGACCAGTCTGTTCCAGAAGAGACCATGATATGATAGGTGAGGCAGTGAAAGTGGATGCGGGAGAGACGGTAGCCGACTTTGTTCTTGTTCTGTCCAGTTGGATCCCGTCCGTATGTTTTCAGAAGCCAATGAAGCATCTCAACGACCTTATGAACGTGCACAGTTCCCGCCTGAACTGGATACTCTTCCATGTGTGGTCCGTTTGCAACATGCGACAAGAATGTGAGCTCCTGCTCGTTGATTCCCAGCGAATCAACGTATGGAAGAATCTTGTTGATGACGTCAGTGGAGAAGACTTCATCCGCCAAACTTCCCAACTCCAAATGAATGGGAGTTTTCGGGTTGATTTGAAGAAGATTCCTCTTGATCAACCGCATCTTCTCTTGTCGCATCTCTTTCGATTGGAACTCCAACAAGTGGACTCCTGTGATGATTACTAGATCTGGACGGAATTGAGCGATGGCCTTGAAGAACATCTCCATGACGACCATGGATCCACTGAAATGGTCGTGACTGGTGATGAAGCGACTGCTACTCGGTGCGACCCAATCTCCAAGAATCTCTCCTTGCTTATACTCAAGGATAACGTGCAACTCGTCCTTTAGAATACGAGTGGAGTTAGTTCGCTTCACACTTGGATGAATCAGAGCTGAACTTCTGGGCCCGATTGGTCCAACTAGGTAGACTTCAGTGCTCGGGAAGTTGGCAGCGATTCTATCAGCCATCAACGCGGCGTTTCCTCCGATGTGATGGTGGGATCTCGTGGACGCCTCTGCTTCATTGACGAGAACATTGAATTGATCTTCAGATGACATGTATCTCTCTGCAGCCGCTCCACGTTGGAAGAAGTGCGCGAATGTCTGGTGCAAATCCGCCAAGCTTTCCATCGTTTCCTGATCCTTTCCTTCGGTGCACGTAGTGTTCAGTGACTCCACTACTCGCACTCCGCTCACAATGAGATCTACGTTACAATTGAATCCTATCACTGCTTTCTTGAACATGGCGCCTGGCTTCACAATGGCTCGCTCCCAGGAGAGAAACATTGCAGTCTCCACGGAATACGATGAGAGGCGGTGTTGTTCATTGTAGTGGCTGAAAATGGAAATTTCGGATATTGAAAATGAGAAACAATAGTTTTACCTGTACCAATAGGGAACTATAAAAAACAAAACGGATAGGTGCAGGAGACGATGTTTATAGGAAAATATGGACGGTACGAACGTTTCTGAGAACATTCGGAATTCTGAAAATTATGTATCTCTGGCTGGATATCATTTTACTAGAAAAAAAAACAAAGTATATAAAAGGCAAATCAACCTTTGCGTTAAAATCTTACTGGAAACAAACATGCAGTATTTTATTTAACTTCTAAAAGACATTCTTTGAACTTTGAGAACATTATTTCCATAGGTTACCGAAACGGAAGGGAGCGACGCCAAAACTTAAAACTGGTACTTCTTCAGAATGACAAAAAGATAGATGCGAGAGAGAGAGAGACATAAAGAATTGAAATTTAATTAGGGGACAGAAGAGACCGACCAGTAAATCAGTGGTGCTAGTATAAGGGGACAGGAAACATACAACTTGTGAGAAACAGAGATGGAAAGATGCGGCTGGTAAAGGAGAAAAAACGATTGGAATTTTTGTCGAAGTTGATCGATTTTTTAGTCCTTCTAATGACGACGCTCTCTGTGGCTGTGCTCTCTGCGACGATCCCGGTCATATCCTCGGTCGTGATGACGATGGTCTCGATCTCGGTCCCGGCGTGAATCTCGAGAATCTCTGCTTGAACGCTCATCTCGGCTCGAGCGATGTGGCGAACGACTGCGATGATGACGATCTTTGTTTCGGCTGGATTCTTTGTCTTCGCTACGCTTTTCTCTGAAAAAATTCAGTATGTTTCGAGTTTGCATCATACAAGACTAACTTTCTTCGTTCCTCTCTCTTGGCTTCTTCAGCTTCTTCTAGTGTTTTGAGCTTTTCCTGAAAACAAAATATAGAGATTGGTAGTGCGAAAAAGGTGGTGGTTGAACCTTGTACATGTTGAATAATCAGATTCAAATATACCTGTGAGGTGTGTTTGAGATGGACCATGAAACGAAAAATTGAAAGAGAACGCCTGAACTGTCTTTTGGGGGGAATACCTGATATTTTCAGCCCGTCTGTTTGTGGAATTTCAGCTTAATCAGGGAGAGAGAGACCGCCCGTTTCTAATAGAGAAAAGCTTGACAACATATCACACACACTCGCTCACCTTCAAATGCTGAATCATGTTGCGAATTTTTTGAAAACCTGTGTGCATTTTTCCGGTCAAGTGCTCCTCTACACGTTGTTGAGCGTCGTTAATAATCAGCATACTACCGCACATTTCGCACACCTCCATCGGTTTGACCGTAAGCTCTTCTAGAGTCAGGGGTGCGTCGGGTAGAACTGTTTCGTTGAGTTTCTCCAGCCGTTCTTCTAGAGCATGTTTCTCTGAATCAATCTGCTCGATTCTGGCCATCATTTCTTGACACTTTGAAATGTCTCCTTCACTTCCTGCCTGCTCGGCGACTCCTATAACGTTCGTGTGCTCTTCCTCCATCGCATCGATCTCTCTCCGAAGTTGACGCTTTTCCTCTTCGAGTTTTCTCTGCAAAAATATATTTGGAACAATTATTGAAGAACCAATTACTTTTCCGCTGTTATCTTCCATTCCCGAAAGTTTCTCTTTGTTCTTTCGAATTCTTCGCAGATTGTCTTCATCTAACTGAACCAGGAATCGCAGGAGACGTCGTTCGAAACCGAGCCGACCATATTCCGGAGCCTCCGGGTACATTCTGCGGAGATTGTCGTCATGAACCAACAGGCACGCGCCCAAATCGGCTTTTGTGTTTGTGAACATTTCATGAGGACAGAAACCAACCAGGTAGTATGGACAAATGTTCGGATCCTGCAAAACGCTGCGATTTTTATTAAAAATTGACCTTACTCCATACATCAAATGACACTTTTGTATCTTCACCCAGCTTAATGTTCCGTTTCGGACCCATCAGCTCGTCGAGCATCGCCGCCATCATGTCTCGAGCCGACATGTTCTGCTGTTCGATTAACTGAAAAGTAAATTGTATTGTTATAAACGTTTTTTCGCTTAAGAATCAGAGATTAATGTTGAAAAACATGTGAACAGATAGTTTGAAAACAACAGAAAAAAAAACAAGAATCGGCTCTCGTGTCGATTCACGGTGAACAAAGCGCGGGATAGCGGAATGTCGTTGCATTTTCTTTTCGAATTTATTTTTTCTCTCTTCTGGATTGTTTGCGGTTTTCTCTTTGTTTTGACCGGTGTTTCGATACTTCCTGTATTTATAATCCAAAACATGTATCAAGCAAAAGTAAATATTTATATCATTTTACCCGAAAGAAAAAAACGGATTCTCATGGAAATCGAGCCATAATTGTAAAATCCAACACTTTGTTCTTCTTCCAATCGAATTTCTTTCGGATTATTGTACTTGATACGTTTCATTCTTTCAGCTCAATCATGGCTATGGCAAGCAGACAGAATCGTGGCGCGAAGCTGCCACCAGAGGTGAATCGCATCTTGTACATCAAAAATCTCCCCTACAAGATCACGACAGAGGAGATGTACGAAATCTTCGGAAAGTTCGGCGCCGTTCGACAAATTCGAGTGTAAGTTGTTCACTAATCCTCATTCATTCCTCATGCCCATTCTTTTGCAGTGGAAACACCGCCGAGACCCGCGGAACCGCGTTCGTCGTCTACGAGGACATTTTCGACGCGAAGACTGCGTGCGAGCATCTCTCCGGCTACAACGTCTCGAATCGATATCTGGTGGTGCTGTACTACCAGGCGACGAAGGCCTGGAAACGAATGGACACGGAGAAGGCGCGCGCGAAGCTCGAGGATATCAAAGAGCGCTATGGAATTGGTGGCGATATTGATAAGGAGAAGGAGAAGATGGGCATCTACACACCAAGAAGGAACAACTGATCAAAGCAATAAGGATCTCTGTGTAATTTTATTCGGTATTCATTTTCTTGTTCATCGTATTTATAAAATGAAATCTCGTAACCCCAATAGTTTTGAGAACTTTTTCATTACAGGTCGACTTGATTTACAGATCCATCAAAAGGTGAATAATCGAATAATTTGCCTTTTTGCTGCACTTGAAAAAAGTGAAAACTAGTCCTTTAACCTTTTCCTCTCAAAAGTATCGTTTACCTCTCTAAATTGTTTTCACATCTTTCCACTCGAAACCGAAACCATCCTCTCAACAATTACCCATTCATCTCTCTCCTCTGACTTTTTGTTCGAGAAGTCAAAATGTGTCATCTGAATAGAGTGGGGCGAATATTCTTCACTGCCTAAAAGATTGATTGATTTTTATTGTTTCGTGTTTGTATGTGTTCGATTTATTTCAGGAGTAGTAGTCAGAAGCCGAAAAAGAAGCAAAAAAATCTCAAGTGCGATGCGAAGCCGTTATGCAATAATAACTTCTCACTTGAGTGTCCGAAACGAATTGAATTGATTTGAAGAATTGTTGCGACATTATGATGATTTTCGATTTGTTAAAGGACAGGAAAAAGAAAAAACACCAAGCTAGAATCATTTTTTGAGAAAAAAAGGCTGTCGGAAAACGGAAAATCATGCGAAAATTTTCGACCAGATTTAAAATCGGAGGCATACTTTTCCGGGTGTCTAATTGAATCATGGCTCTGTGATATTTGAGACTTTCAGATGGAAAGCATTTAGTTAAGATAGAAATATGACCTAACCTATTTGAATGTCTATGCTTCTAAAACCTTTCTACACAGTTTCATACAGTAAGATATTTACACATATTTACTATTTTCAGCCGAAGATGCTCAACTTTTCATGCTTGAAAAACGCATCTTTAGCTTCCATAGTTTTCCACTGTCAAAGGCCAAGAATGGATTCAGATTTTCAGATTCAGAGATCCTTCAGTTGAGGTGATAACATTCTTTTCTGAAAATGGCTCATTGAGGACTTGATTCTTGACGATTTTTTTCTGAAAATCGGCATGTATTTCGAGCAACTCCAGAACTTCATTTCTTGTAAAGTTTTGTTTTTAGGAGTCGCAGCTAGTTAGTTGGGTTTGCCATAATGCCATGTCCTCAAAATTAGAAAATCGCGAATTTTGAGGTCACGGCTTTCAAACGGCACCTTTATCGCCTTAATAACAACTATGACAGAAGTAAGCAACCTCAAAAATGAAGATTCAAAGTTTCCCCTAATCCAACCCACCGATCGGTTCGGTGAAAAGGCCCGAAAGTTGAAAGCATCCAATTAGACGATACTGTATGTTTATATCACATGAAACACTTTCTCATCTAGTGTTAAAGTTCAAGTTAATAGTGTCATCGGCACATAAAAAGTGGAGTCGAAACTCGGTCACACCTCATCCATCCAATTCCCTCTCCTGTAGCTTCAATCCGTCTTTCCCATATTCTGAGAGAGAGAAGGGGTACAGTCATTACTACTTTCCTTAATGGTCACCTCAATTTGCTTCATCATGTTCTCCCTCCTCTTGTGTTTTCTCCCCCTCCTCCATTCTACATTATATTCTAATTCTAGTCACCTCCTTCTTCCCCCTTCTATAACGGCTTGCCTATCAAAGAGACAAGGCCACGCCCATCTTTTCGATTTGCCACAGAAAATCACTCCATATAAATGTGAAGTGTGTGCCCCTGTCTTTCCGCTCGGTGTATGTATTATACTTCTTCGACTTTTTCTATATTTTTTTTCGTTCTGAAATTTTTTTATGGCACTGAGGAGGATTCCGGAGATTTCTGTTTGTTAGCTTTGAAACTTTGTTCACTTTGATCGATATATCTATAGTTCCACACCCAGCCAAAGCTTAAATCTCAATCTACCATGAAAAGTCATAAAATTTCAAAGTTGTCTAGCCAATTTGCCCATTTTCGCACATAATTTGTTCGCGCCCATCTCATTCCTCTCCCCCCTCCTGCGAAGCTTACTCAACCCGAAGTCGTTACTTTTTGAAATGAAGAACGTCACATCTCTCTCATCTCATTCCAACCTCTTTTTTTCCAGAAGATGACTTCTTCTGAATCCGCACACGATGATCCGAAGCTTGAGGCACAGGAAGCTGATGCCATGCGAAAGTTGGCGTTCTTTGGTGAGCTCTGATTTCAAAGTTTCGAAGTTTGAATCTTTTCCCAGGAATCGCCATTTCCACAGTCGCCACGTTGACAGCAATTATGGCCGTTCCGATGCTTTACAACTACATGCAACACGTGCAGTCAGCCCTACAATCTGAAGTATGTATCGGCTACCTAGCCGCTCAGAAATGCGACTTAATTTCAGGTAGACTTTTGCCGTCATCGAACCAACGGGTTGTGGGACGAGTACAATAAGTTTGAGTCAGTAGCAGGGGTTCGGGGTCGTATCAAGCGTGCAGCATATCAAAAGTCGAACGGAGTCACTGGACGACTCGCTCATCGACGTCGTGCAGTTGCTCGTGGAGCATCAAGCTATGATGGCTATAATGATGACGTGGCAGTTGGCGGTGGAGGTGGTGGCCCCGCGTGCTGTTCATGTGGTGTTGGTCCACCGGGACCTCCAGGACAACCCGGAACTGATGGAAATCCCGGAAACGATGGTTCCGCTGGAAATCCAGGAACACCTGGACAAGACGCAATCGGAGATGAGTCACCCACTGCCGCAGATTTCTGCTTTGATTGTCCTACTGGACCCCCTGGACCCCCAGGTCGTCCAGGACCAAAAGGACCTAATGGAGAGCCAGGTGCACCTGGAAATCCCGGAGGCAACGCTTTGCCAGGGCCGCCAGGACCACCAGGACCGCAAGGACCACCGGGAGCTGATGGATTGCCAGGTAGAATTGAAAGTAGAAACTAAGAAAAAAAATCGCTAGTTCAGGTAACCCTGGTGCACCTGGCGCACCAGGTCAAGTTATCGAAGTGCCCGGAACACCTGGACCTGCTGGACCACCGGGACCACCAGGACCTATCGGATCTCCAGGACAACCAGGAGCGCCAGGAAGCTCGCAACCAGGACCACAAGGACCTCCAGGAGATCCGGGAATCGACGGTGCTCCAGGAAATCCAGGAACGCCAGGTGAGCCTGGACCACCAGGACAGCCAGGTGCCGGAGGAGGATGTGATCATTGCCCACCACCAAGAACAGCGCCAGGATATTAAATTTTTCAGTGTATTCTTTCTCTTTCATGTCTTTCATAGCCCTCACAACCGGTAGATTTATTCAAAAACAATGAATCGCTTTATAAATATCCTCAACATTCGGAATCACTCGCAAAAGTGCATAGCCTTGCAGATTTGTTCTCCAACGCGAGTGTCCGCTCCAGAAGAGATTATTCCCTTCAGAATTTTGTCGAGTTCAGTTTGAACAAATGTGTGGCAGAAAATCCCGCCAAATGAGTTGTGAAGGATTTTCGAGAAGAATGTGTCGCAAAATTTCACGGCTAGCTTCTCGTTGATGACCTAAAAAATGATAGGAAGCCTTGAATACAGAATCTAAAAAAACTTACAAGTTCGCCATCTACCAATTCAATGTTATCGGTCATAACATCATCTCACACTTTGCATCGATATTTCTTGAAGATCTCTAGATTCGTATCACCGGAAATGGTTGGGGGAATCTAGAAAAACTTGACACAGTAATACATCTGACACTAGAAAAAACCAACTGGGTTGCTAGAACTGATGGAACAGTTTGCAATTTGAAAAACAGTCAAAATGAATAATAGGGTTTTCATTTTTTCAGTAGACTGATCGATAGAGAAGAATGTCATGGTTTAAAAAGTGACCATGTTATCAATCACTCGTTATTTGCCTAGCGATTCAAAACAAAAATATCTGACGTGTCCTCTGCGTCATTGTGGAGCCTACTCTGAACCGAAAACTTTCAAATACCATTTCCGAATAGTCACTAAGAAGTGTGAGAAAGCCAGAGTCATTGCTGTTCCACTTATTTTCAAGAAATGAGTAATCCTGCACAGGCAACCGCCAGTTCCAAATGTAAATCTGCCGAGAACACCGATGATGATAGAGTAAGTAATCTGTAAAGTACCGGAAGGTTGAATGTATTCCAGACTCTTGCCGAGGATGACCAGATTGATCAAAACTCGGGATCCATGGATCATCGTTTCGAGCGAGTCACTGTAGTCCTGGAGAAGACTCCCGGCAAAAAATTTGGACTCGGAATCGTCTCGGTTCATCAGCGAATTCTAGTGTGTAAAGTGGAAAATGGTAAAGCCTAAAATTCGGAAAACTTTGCATATCTTTTATTTCTAGATTCTCTGGTGAGCGGTGTGCTCAGATACGGCGATCAAATCATGGAGATCAACAAGAAGGAAGTGCTGAACAAGATCGACTGCAAGAAGCGTCTGATGTCGTGTCTCAAGGAGAAGGGACACGTCGAGATATTGTTGGTGCGTCCGAAGACACCGGATGCGGTCACGATGATCGAGCAAGAGATACAGTTGTCTCAACAGCCGAGCAGCACTGCTCAATCCAAGTAGAACTTATGATGATATAATCTATAAATTTTTTTTTTTGAATAGTTTTGTGTTCTTGTATTTACAGAATTTTACTAGGCAATAGTTTGGCAAGAAGGCTCTTCGAGTACTTTAGCTGAATTTTCTCAGCTAGTTAAGTTGCACCTACGCGCGGTCATAACTCGACTTAAGTCTTCAGTATACCAATGTTCCTTCTAGAATCCAACCCAGATTATGAGAAAAACTCAACTGGATGAGCCAAGTCACCTCCTTGTAAGAGGCTCCGATACAGAATACTCACATTTACCCTTCATTAATGCTGGAAAAAAAAGCGAGGTGACCAAAGAACCCGCCTCCTGTGAGAAACTACTACTGTCCATAAATAACCCTCCCCTCCACTCACATCTCCAAATAATAAATAAGTTTCTCCCAATTTTCTTGTCCGCCCTCACCACCCGTCGTTTTTTTCTTTCCGTTTTTTCTATTCTGAGAGCCGTTTCCCATACATAAACGCCATTCAACTTCTTCTCCCCACCACTCCCCCACTGGCACCATTTTGTTTCGACTTTTTGGTTTCTCGTCTTCTCAAAAAATCCACGTCATTGTTTTGGCTGAATACTTGTGTTGAGTGAAAAGAATAAGAACTCATTTCGTTTTTTGCCTTTCTTTGGTCTCGACAAAAAAATTTAATCAAGAATGTGCCATAAACACATACAAAGAGCCGAAATAACAGAAACCGATATATTGGAAGGATAGGGGGAGCAGCAGCAGCAGAAGTGGCTTACACTTAATCCAATTTCCCTCGTGTTTCTTTTCAGAGAGGAGACTTATTTAGGAAAAATACTAGAGTCACTTGATTTCTAGTCAGCTTAGTGTTTTCTAGCAATTTCTCTCAACTCAAAAAAGGGTAAGTGAAATTGGATAGCCTACTACAAACTCTGACATGATTCTTGGCTAGGCGCACGGAAATGTTTTGCAGCGTTGTTCAAAGAATCATTTCATAGTTACATATTTTCTCAGCCACGTACTATAATAGAGCGGAACTCCTGTTTGACCTACATATTCAATTACTAGAATTCGTTTAGAATGGGACCATGATCCGTTCGAATTTTCCATTCCATTCCCTCCAACAGCTTAGTACTCATTTAAACGGGATTTATCTCCATTTCCCTCCATCTTCTTCTTTCATTGCTATAAAGACCCCATCCATGCTATATTTGGCTCTATGGAGCTCGTAGAAAGATGGGCACGTTTGTGTGTGTGTGTGCCTGCCTCAGGCGGCAATTAATGGGCTCCGGAGAGCAAGAGATGAGCAAGTTAAAGCGGAAGAGCGAGACGCAGAAGGGAAGCAACGGGGGAAAAGGAGAAACTGAACCATCTTCTTTTTCTGCCCCTTTCCCACCACGCCGTCTTCGCTTTCTATGCTTACTCTGTTTTTGTGTTTTCCACTTCATTTCGTTTGGCTCTTGTTATTTTTGGAGTGTTCCATTTTGGTCCCCTCTCCCTCTTTTAAATGGTGACGTTGGTTTGACTGGGATTTGGAAGTAGTTATAGATGACTTTTTGAAAAACTCAGAGTTCCTTAGGGGGGCCACAGTCTGAAAGTACAAAATGACAATATTTGTTTTCAACTTATTATTAATTTTCTCTGACTGAGAGAAATAGCATACAACACTTGCCTGATTAGTTAAATATAATTGGATATGGAGTGAACTTGGGAAATGTTGGGTGCAAAAAACACAAAAGTTGTAATTCTAGTCTCCAGATCGACCTTCAAATTTCTAATAACATTTTTATTCACAGAGCGCATTCTTTAGGATTTAATAACACAGTTAAAAAGTGTGAATATGTTTCCGACAACTGTCATTTTTTCCCAACCATAGTCCGAGTCCGGCCAGTTTGCAGTTTCCGACCAAAAAAAACGTCTTTGTTTATCTTCCATTGCGCGAGCGGTGTCTCCCTATTCCTCTCTATATTCCGTTTTCACTAACTTTCCCCCAATTTCGTGTTATTTGTCTCTCTCTGGTCTCGATGAACACATTGCATAATTTGATCGATTAGTTTCAAAGTCCCCCCTGAAATATTATTTTATATCTATGTACGTTTTCAGCCATCTCTTTTTGTTGATTCCTTTCTATAATACTTTTCTAGTTTTCATGGCTGACAGTTTTATGTGTTTCTCTCGCTTCCGCTTGCAACCACCTCACATGGACACATCACGACTTTTTCAGAAAGAATAACACAAAACCAAAAGTTCACTGCCTAGAACGGAAATGCGCTTCTCGGCGCTTCGAGAACGTGTGTTCCGGCTGAAAAATTTGCCAGCCGGTGAGCTCGCCACTCCACTTCGAAGATGTTTGAGCACTTTCGACATTACTCTTCTCGGAGTTGGTCATATGATAGGAGCAGGAATTTACGTGCTGACTGGATCAGTGGTTAGGAACACTGCAGGACCATCTATTGTGCTGTCTTTCTTGCTAGCAGGTAGGAAATGTCTGATTAGATAATTCAATTCCTCATGGGAGGATTTTTAGGGTTCGCCTCACTTCTCTCCGCCCTGTGCTATGCTGAGTTCGGAGCACGTTTCCCAAAAGCTGGAAGTGCCTACACCTATGCCTACGTCGGAGTCGGAGAGCTATGGGCATTCGTGATCGGATGGAACATTGTTCTGGAACACATGCTTGGTGCCGCCGCAGTCGCCCGCTCATGGTCTGGATACTTGGATTCACTACTGGGAAATGTGATTTCCAACTCGACGATTGCAAGAACTGGTCATCTTCATGAAGTGAGTCTTTGAAAAGTTTGATTTTTACATTCGTCCTATTTCAGGCCTCTTCATTCTTTGGTGACTACCCGGATCTTCTCGCTTTCCTTCTGATCGTCCTTGTTGCGTTTTTTGTTGCCCTTGGCTCCAAAGTCTCCACCAATTTCAACTCATTCCTCACAATCCTCAACATTGGTGTTGTAGTCATCGTTGTCTTCTACGGAATCACATTTGCCGACTTTTCCCTTTGGAGCGGAGTGGATGACTCAGGAAACTCTAAATTTTTCCCGTATGGAGTATCCGGAATGTTCGCTGGTGCTGCGTCGTGTTTCTTTGCCTACATCGGCTTCGATGGTCTTGCCACTGCAGGAGAAGAGGCGAAAAATCCAGCGAGGTTTGCTACTTTTCTAACTGATCCATCCTAACAATGATTTTTTTCAGATCCATCCCCATCGCAACGTTCTCCTCCATGACCATCGTGACCCTTTCCTACGTCCTGATGTCTGCTTCTCTCACCCTCATGATTCCCTACAACATGGTGCATCCAACTGCTGCGTTTTCTGATGCATTCACAATGCGTGGTGCTGAATTCGCAAGCTATGCTGTTTCACTGGGTGCTCTTTTCGGAATGACTACTAGTCTGGTTGGAGGAATGTTCGCTCTGCCGAGATGTGTCTTTGCAATGGCTGACGATGGACTTCTATTCAGCTCTCTGGCCTCTGTCAATCCAAAAACGCAAGTCCCAATTCAAGCACTTCTTGTTTTTGGATTCCTCACCGCGATTATTGCTCTACTGTTTGACATTACCACATTGGTGAGCCTTGTTTAGTCGGCGTAGTAATGTTGTCTTTTAGGTAGAATTCCTCTCCATTGGTACCCTTCTCGCCTACTCAATCGTCTCCGCGTGTGTCATCATTCTGCGTTACCAACCGGCTTACAATGTGGACGAGGGACAGTTTGACAATGGAGGGAAGCTTAGATTCAGCATTCCATTCTGCAAGTTCTTGGATCAACTCCAACCGGGACACTCGATCTACTATGGAATGAGTGTGATGATCGCTTCGATGTTCTTATCAGGCCTTGGATTCAGTTCTGGCTATTTCAACGGATCTTTCTTGCGTCAAATCTTCCTTTTGGTCAATGTCATTCTCGTCATTCTCTCCTTCCTCTTTATCTGCGCTCATTACCCGAACAACACTCCGTTGGATTTCAAGGTGAGCTCATTTGAATAGAAAACAAAGTTCATGTTATGGTCTTCAGGTTCCCCTTGTCCCTCTCATTCCTGCACTCTCTTTGCTCATCAACACTCTGATGATGGTACATCTGGCGTGGATCACATGGATTCGTCTCGCTGTTTGGATGGGTGTCGGCTTTGCAATCTACTTCGGATACGGAATCCATCATAGCAAAGAAGAGGTTCAAGACTCGGAGAAGTTTTCGAAAAGCTCTACATATGAATCAGTGGTTTCTGGAGTGGTGGCTGGTGGTGCACCGGTGTCGCCGTAACTGCATTGTGCATTTAATTTATTATTTTATAATTTATTGTATATCAAATCTCTATTCGAACACTGGTTCTCTGTCCACACGCATTTCCTTTCCTGCCCACCCGTTTCGCTCTATGCTATTTTGTACTAATACACCTTCTTCTTTTCAGCTTTATATGTGCTAGATACTTCTTGTTAATAAAAAAAGTGCGAAAAATCCATTTATCAGTTGCGTAATGCTAATGTTTTCCAGTATCTTATCACCCTCTCTCTCCAGTCTTCCTTATCATCTCGTAATTGTCGGCGTTTTTTTCGCTGGGGGAAAAATTGAAATGAGACAAAAGGGATAAAGGGGGCGGTTGTGAGGAAGCAAGATGATGACGCGAGAAATCTCGTTTTTCGAGTTTCGACCACCACCTTTACGACGAAGACGTAATCCGAGGCAGAAGCCTCGACGACGTCGGCATTTTTTGTTTTTCCCAATCAGAAAAATCATGCGGAGGAAATTCCTAGCTTTCGGCCTATTTTTCATACTTGTTACGTTTTCGAGAAATACAGATGCTTCAGGTGAGGTTTTCAGTACGTTGGACTTAACTCACAATCTAGCAGGTCACGTTGGCTAACTGGAGGAGTTGTTTATAAATTGTAGTCTAAGATTTTCTGAACCTAGTAGAACAACGTTTGACCGTTTTCTGTGGTAAATATGAAATTTGATGATTGAAAATAGTGGTTCTCAGTCCTCCGATTCTTCTGAATATTTGTCAGTATCTTCAGCAATTATAGTCTATAATTTATAGATAATTATACTGGTAGTACATAACTTTTCCTCAAAATTACAAACAAGTTAGTGACTCCTATCAAAGAACAGAGTTTTAAAATTTTTGAATAAAGTTCTGACTGCAACTAAAATTTGAAGACACTGACATAACTGTCATTATATCAAACAGTCGTTATAAAATTTGAAAATCTTCTGCTGAAGACCTTTACATTGAATATCCTACTGAAGGGGAATGTATGCACATCTATTTTCTCTAAAATACTCAATCAATAATCAAGTATGCCAGTAATTGTCATCGCTATCCACTTGTTTCTCAAAAAACCTGCCGAATCTCGTCTAGTCTAGCCTACGATTTTCATAAAACACCACTTATCAATCCACCATCCCCTCGGCTTATCATTTCTCAATTTTTAGTGATCAACAGAAGATTACGTCGAGATGCGGAAGCGCCCGTTGCGCATAGTCTTCATCGAGAAATCCGACGTAAACCGCCAGCTATTCTACAGCTGATTGGCCCGTTGGCATTTGGAAGAAAAGATGGGGATGATGCGAAAATGCACGTTCCATTGTTGGGACAGTTTGGAGTGGGAGACGTGAATCAGATGACTGCAAAGTTCACCCCAGAAGGGATGAGAGGGCAGAAAGCAAATGGAGGCACATTTGATATTGACGATGAGAAGGGTCCACAATTGGGTTATATGGATAGAGAGACTACAATGGGAGAGAGATCGGGAAGTACTGGAAAGGTAAGTGTTGGGTGCAAAAATATGCAAGTTTCTTGAATATTTGGGACCTAACATTTACAGATGTCGATTCTGGGACTTGGTAATATCGAGATGGGGGATGTCAAGGAGCAAGGAACTGGACTGCTGGACTTCTCGAAATCATGTGAGCGTGAAGTTTCTGTAATCTGTTATTAGTAAATTTCAGTGTTCCCATTCCTCGAACTGCCAGCTTTGAAGAACGAGACCGAGAAGGAAACTCACACCCAAGTGGATCCAACATACACAGAATACTACTACCCGAAGCCTCGATCTTATTTGGGATCGTCTTACGACGTGGAGCGACCGAGAACGCAAACAGAGAGCCTGATTCCACTTGGAAAAAATAGAGAAGACATTGAGTTTCCAAAGCTAGTGACTGAGGAGCCGCCGAAGAAGTACAGTAATCCATTTGACAGTGTGAAAATTCGTCCGAGACTTCATGCAGCGGTCACCAAAACTGTTGATGACAAAGACACAAAAGACAAAGAAGGATTCATAGCGCAGAATGGAAAACAAGTGGATCCGGATGAGGACACGACACCTCTTCTAACTGCAGAACATAAAGTCTCGCAGGTGACAACTCGAAAGTCTATCCATGAGGTTGGGCTGTCTCCAAGAGAGATTTATGCACTTTGTGCGAAGTTTGCTCCAATGGCCAATCAGGTAAACTTTGATTGTCTACTTTAAATCCAATGCCTGTTTTTCAGCACTGCTACAAGAGCAAAGTAGAGGCGCAGTTCGTAGAGAGATGTCGCGGATATCAGAAGGATTGCGTCGAGTTCATCGCCAAGGCTCGTCCACTTGGTGCTATCGCCAACTCATTCTCATCGGGAGTCGGTCTCACTTATTATGACTGGAATGTCAACGGAATCCCATACTATCCAGTAAACGAGGAGGGTTCTATCGGAAATGGACATCACGGAAAAGTCGACTTTGGAACCTGGGGAGGAGGTTATTCCGATAATCTTGGTGTCAGAGATTTCTGGTCACAGACTCAAGAGTATGGAGCAAATTGGTATGAAGGTGAGGAGCATTATTTATCAAAATTGTCTCTTAACTAAATGAACATTAGGTCAATATGGATACAAAACTGGATGGAGCATTCCTCTGGTTCAAGGACTCGGCGTCGAAGGAGGACAAGGAACTCAAGTATCTGTCCCTATCAAGGAAGGAGAACTAGGAAGACCAATCACAGTAACCAATGGATATCATGTGGGGCCATTCATGGGACTCGCTGATAGAGTTGGAGTCGATTGGCTCAATGGAGGAGTCTCATGGAATAAGGTTTGAAACGATGCCTAGACCTAGAGTACTTTGCGATTTGCAGGGATTCGCTGTCCCATTCGTGGGTGTCGGAGTGAATACAGGTACAGCTGTGGGATTCCCTTCTGTGGGAATGATCATGAATCGGATGGGTTTGGATAGTGTAGATACACTGAACACTATGGCGAGAGCGGCGGCTGCGGAAACTGCACAAATTGCAGAACAACGATCTACAAAAATTGATGTCGGGAATCTCTAGGAAGTATAGCAAAAACAAAAACCAATCACATAGGAATCTCTAATTTTCTTTTTCTGTGCAATAACTAATAATAATACTTGTAAATAAAAGGTTTATGACTGAGAAATAAGTTACAGAGTTTTAGGCAAGCTCTCGTCTAGCATGAGCCATTGCGATTTGAAGACACTGCAACCATTCCTCTGCGTTCTTCTCATCCGTAGCCTTCAGAATCAGCGAGGTGTTGTCCGCGGTGAAAATTTCGAACGCTTTCCGTAGACTTTTTCTGGCTTTCTTTCCTCGCCCGAGAGATCGGACGGAGCGAATGGAGCGGAGATCAATGGATGGAAGAAGGGCTCGGGAGTCCGTCTGAGAAGAAAAAACAACTGAGAAAACTAGATAGAAAAAAACTCACCGGCATATGCTGAGTACTGTAGTTGAGTGCTGCAGACGATAAGGTGAAATACTTCGGGTTCCACCTCTTCAAAAACCTCCATCTTCCCTTCTTCTCCTTCAACTGCCCCTCCAAAACCTTTTCAGCACCACCTTCCTCAACAAAGTACTTCACCTTTTCGGGGTTTGTACAGCTGATGCAATTCCACATGTTGTTCGAGGAGTCCATAGTGAAGCATGCAAAGAAGCCGGCCTCATCGAGTTCCTTTATCAGTTTATCCTGATCTTTTGAGTTAGGGAACGCAGCCGTGATCATTGTATCAAACGGCACGTTCTTGGTTATCGAACTTGGCAAGCACTTCCAACAATGCTCCAGCGTCTGATACTGTTGAGAGTCTTTCCCAACAACTTCTCCGAATTGAGTGATTGCAGAGCACTCCATCTGGAGGAACATAAAGTGAAGCCAAAATGCAGGATATTTGGTTTTGAATGCGAATAAGTACTCCTTGGTGAAGACACAGCAAGGGGAAGATCTGGTTTGGCAGGAGAAATGGATGACCATACGATGTTTGGAGCCTGGAATTTTAAAATGGTTGGGATCTTGGAAAATATGTTGCCCTCACTTTTCGATCCCTCCACGGTGCATTGTACCGGAACCGGAAACCGCATGTTCACTTCTCCGATGTATCTTCTGATTTTGTTTTTCCGATGTTCGACGAACTTATAGACAACATCATTTCGATCACTCTTAAATTTAGTTATGATCAAATGAATGAAAAAAACAGCACTCACATTAATCCACTTTTCATCCTCTTCATTCAACGCGCACATTTTCGAAGTGGTTATTGGACCCAGGTTGGCGGGAAACGTGGTCTCCGTGCTTCCAGCGGGCCATTGAACCGGGCGACGACCTCCGCCAACTGGACGAACACGACCATCTTTCCCCATTTGAATTTGTGTCATAGCCTGTGGAGCAAATGATTGGGGAAGAGTTTGGATACGTGAGGAAGATGTAGGTTGGGACAGGTGCATGTTGGTTCGAGAACTAGACGGCATTGAGATCATTGACAGCTCTCGAGACTCGTTGATATCCGAGTAGGGTCTGGAAATAAAGTTTTGATGAAGACATTTCAGATGAAAAGTCTCACCCATGAGTTCCTGCTCCCAGAGAATGAGCGATGCTTGCATGGCTTCTGCGGCTCAACGATCCACTAGACCTGTTGTTTTGATACTGCATAGCTAGGGAATGAGTGTTTCTGTCCAGCTCACATAGCTCCACAGTTGGAGACTCGCAAACTTCGAAAACTGTACGCCCACCACTGGTGATCAAGTTTCCAAACACTTTTGAATTTTTCGAGAGCAATGACTCCGTTGACTGCTCTTTGATCTCCAATGGAATGTTCTCGTTGTTGATATTCAGATGGGCGAGGATTCTCTCAATGGTTCTGCTAGGTGGTAGAGTTTGGAAGAATGCCACGTGTCTTCTCAATGATGTCGGGTACATCGAACCGATAGCCTCGATTTCGTTGAGAGTGGACAGGAATAGTTGTTGTTCCGACAGGTTGTGACGAGCCATGAGAACGAGTTCGTCGACTGCTTCAGATGCCAACGGGGATGACACACGGCCAATGTTTGCAATAATCTGAAATCAAACTACTGAGGGCTCTGCACTTTGGGAACAGTTCAAAGGATCAGATAATTTTTGAGAAGAAGCGATTTTGTTTTTGACAAAACACATCCCCATGAGGATTGTCTTTCGCGCGCGCTAATTAGGAATGACTTTTTGGTTCTCTCCCCTCACTCATTCATTCCAGGAATAATTTCAGTCAAGATACAACGTCACTCTAGTTTTACTTTGTGATTTCAAAGTTCTGAAATGATGCTCGCTTTCAACATGTCGTTGACCTACTTTCTCCTCAACAACTTCACACCATGGCGCGATGCGTACGAGTGTCCCCGCAATCCCCTCGGGAGTTCATGGGAACCACCACCACATTTTTCACTCAGTGTGTATTTCACGGTATCCGGATCCATTCAAACCGTAAGTTTCCTCTCCCCATTGCAACCAATCATGGAACTTTACAGATTTTCTACGCAATCATTAGTGCCACTATTTTCTCCCGTCTCATCAAATACCGAACTGCTCGCAATCAACTGATGTTCCTACTGTCCCTCCTCGACATTGCCCAGATTTATGTCAACTCATTCATTACTGGTTTGCTAGGATTGAGAGGAGTATCGTTTTGCGACTATCCCACAACAGTTTTTCTGAGCGGTGCCATCGGAAACGGAGCTTGGATGATGTCCTGTCCGGTCACCATTCTGTTTGGTCTCGAACGGGTCGTGGAGGTTCGAAACAGTCGGCTTGATGTCCTGTTCGAGGGTCGTCGCTTCGTTGTCATTCAAACCCTGCTGGCTCTGTGGGGAGTCTATTGCTTCTTCATTGCCAATCCTGCCGTTTTCCTAGCCAAGTACAATGCTTGGGTTTTTGATCCGATGATTGGGAGAGATGTATGTAGTTTTTTTTTCTATTTTCTTCACTGGAAGATCTCATTTCAGCCGGCATTGTACCGCAATTATCTACACACGGTGGTCAACTGCGGGGTCTCATTCTCCATGATTCTTCTGGGAGGTATTTTGTGGAGGAGCCTGAGAGAGTCGAAATATGCCACGTCACCCTGGCTCTACAAAAACAACCCCCAAGTATGTTATGTTCGAAAGACTCTTCTGACTATGAAATTTTCAGATCGTTACTCAATGTCTGTGGATGAGCATATCTCATGCAGCGACCGGTCTGCTGTATGAGATCATGCAGTTTGTGCAAGTTCCTGAGCTATTTGTAGTTGGACAAATTGCCTGGCAATGGACTTCAGCCAGTATGCCGTTCGTCTACCTCTTTTTCAATCGAACCATCAGAAGAGAATTCATAGAAATATACATGCCGATACGACTCAGACAGAAATTGGGAATACCACTTTACCCTGAAGAACATCAAAAGATATTTTCTATGAGAAGTTCGATTCAAATGTGAAAATTCAGCTTCGGATTATCTCATTCATTGATTTTGTTTTCCTTGCGACACTCTCGCCTTCCTCGATCTCCCAATTATCCCACTTTCCTTTTTTTTCTGCTCTGTCACTATCAGTTTTTTGCGGACTCTCCATTCTGGCGATTTCTGAACTTTTGAACCACCAGTTTCTCATCAATTATCCATTTTTGAACAAACAACTCTACGAGATTATAATAAACTTTGAGTGTGGGTAAAACTTGGTTTCTTTTTTGGGCGGGTGGTCAAATGTTCATCAAAACAAGTTTCGTTCGCCAATTAAAAGAGGGTTAGTGTGTCCCAGTATTGAGCAGTAGGCCGCATACTGCATGTTTTCTAGCTAGACATATGCGTGAATCATTTCTATATTTCTCGGTAAAATGTTCAGAAGCTTACTTTACAAATCGTTGTCCGATTGTTGACGAAATCGTTTGACTGAGCCGCCAATTTCAGAGTGGGCAAAAACTGGGATAGTGATTTGGTGCGATTCTGTGAGATCAACGACATATAGATATTGAGGAGTGCAGTCGACATCTGAGGGGATAGCAAGTAGACGTCGAACCTTGGCAAGTAGGGAATGAGTACCTGAAAAACTGGCTTGCAAGAGAAGTTTAATACAACTAATTACCTCGGGTTTAGTATTCGCTACCATTGACGCCAACTGTAATAGAGACAACTTTTCGCTCAGTTCGACATCCTGGTTTTGGAGGAGCTAAAATATGGAAGGCTCAATTAAGTTGAAGAAGTTCGAAAACTTACATCAATAAGTTGAGCAAGCTGAGCATGAAACGGCTCCTTGTTATCTTGATAAATATGGGGGAGGACTCGAATCAATGAGTAGTTTCCTCGGACCACATTTGAAATGATTTGCAGCGCATGAGATGATAGCGATTTTCCATTGTGAATCGCAGCCAGTGAAATATAGCTAGTGGTGTTTTTCACAAGATCCGCGTTTTCCGAATTTAAACATTTCAATGCAACCGGGATGGTGAGAGTCATCACAGACTTGTTGCCATAGTGCTGCAAACGTATTTCTCTTTGGTTGTTTACTATGAAAATTCTCACCAGAAAGAGACTCGAGAGTAGATCAGATGCAATTTTGCAGTGAGGGCTGTCAACGTCCTGGCTCTTCTCATTAAAAGTGGTCATGGGGTGTCGGAGAACTTCATCAAGGACGTCGACTAACTCAGCGGCATATGACTCAATGCTCCCCGTTTCTCGAATCGCTGCTGTTAAGCGGGCGATAACGATTTCAGCTACACTTTGGTCCACCTTGTTGGATGGATAGGAAGGAGCGTTGATTATTTCTTTTAGACATGTGAAGGTGTTTGACTGAAAAAGGAAGAATAATTATTGGCTCGAGAAAGCCTTTGAAAGCACACCCCTTACTTACATTGTGACCAAATTTATCTCAGTTCCTGTGACAGATGTACAAAAGTGTTCAATTGTAACAACAATGCACATGTTGTCATCAAGATTTTGTCAGTTGACCGCTTTTTGATAACTGTCACAGGCAACGAGATACGTTTTGTCAAAGTTACAGAGAGGGTTGTGCCTCTATTACAGAATACACAGTAGTCAAGTTTCTATAAACATACCATATCAGTGATAATGTCATAGTGGCTGGCATTGAAGAGTTGAGCGGATACGTTGAGCTGGCGTTGGTGAAGAAGACGACTCAGTAGATAGTGCATCTATCGTTTCCAACTGTGATGGCTCTGCAAAACGAGCCTTGCTTTATAGACGAAGGGAAGAATCAAAATCTAAGGTACAAAGAGAATGGATTTTGAGTTTCGAATTGGAAGGTGAAAAGTGAAACTTTTTCAACACAAAAAAGTTTGATTGAAGGGGGAGAGTGAGAGAGAGACGGCTGGCAAATGGGAGCAAACAAATGAGCCAGTGATGCCAGCTCACTGTATAATATATCCGGATTGTTCTCGCCACACACACACGTGTGTGTGTCCCTGATTGCAAGATTTGAGACTGACACACCTCCGGTTTTACCTTTCGAACTAATTGAAAGAAAATTTGAAATTAGTTGGTTATTGGTTCTGACCGGTATTTCATAACTAGAGAAGTTGGCAGAGGTCAACGTGGGGTGAGGTAGAAATGCATTTTGAGGGGAAACATGGTGTGTCACTTATGTAAGCACATATAACACCGGGGAACAACACAAATAGTGAAAACAGTTTGAACAGAAAAAATGACTGAAAAGGGGAATGGATGGTGACTCATTTTTGAATGAAATGAGAGGGAGGAACGAGGAGAAAGGCGGGAACGTTACGAAACTTTTAAGACGGTTTTTACATAAAAATAGTGAAGTTCAGAAGTCTTTAACTCTAGCACTCTGTTCACAAGTTCTATCACAAGACAGTTTTTTTGTTGTTGAGAAACTAAGAAAATAGTAAACAGCTTGGGCTCTGAACTTATTAATCAAAAAATATGCAATTTCAAAGTTTTTTCGAAGCCATCACATACGAGGAGTGTCACAGCACCTCCAATTAGGGTTGCATTCTATTTTTATCGGAAAATAGGTTCTCAGAATGGATAACTCTGACTAAATCAAAAAGTTGTTTTTTTCCTGTCTCGAGGATTTTAGAACAGAGGGAGGTAGATTATTAACTCAACTAGTTCCGGTCCCAGATGTGAACCCGTTCAAGCTTAGATAAAGATTTTTTGAAATTGTGTTCCTTGTCGTAAAACGAAATTGAAAAGTTTCACATGAAGTAAATGTAAATGGGCGGAAAACGGAGGGGCAGATTGAAGCGACCTTGTCCTCTACCTTCCCGTCGAGAACAGATGAGTATGCATGTGAATGTGGGTGGTGGTGGAAAGAAGATGAAGAACGTGAACGGTACTTCCCCGCGAGATCAACAGACATAGAGATGGAGGGGAGAGAGTGAAGCCCGGAAAAAGTATAGTGGAGAGAATTAGATAGCGCGAAAGGAGAGAGGGAGAGGCATCAGAAAGAAGCAAATAAACCGTTTCTTGAATGACAGAGTGGTGGGGAGGGCGACAAAAGTCTTTAATGGTAGGGTAGGTGGTTGGGTTTTTGGAAGGAGTGACGGAGAGAAATGTGTGTATGTAGGGAGAGAAGGTTTTGTGAAACTGAAAAATAGGTTGTAGTAGGGTGCGAAATGAAATGTTCAACAAAATTGAAACCCGATATACGTTGTGTAGTTTGAAAAGTTTCACTAACATGACAAAAAGGTTAGCTAGACTTATTGGGCTCCAGGGGCTCCAAAACATACTCAGATTTGAACCAGCACGAAAAAAAAACGCTAGCGTGGAACATAAGTCAAACATTAACCACGCGGATCTCAAGAGATGGATGATGATCCAAAGAATGCCAGGTTGAATGGCGACTAATTCGGCTTCAAGGATCCCGAATCTGAAATTAGATTTTCTCCATCTTGAAAACGAACTGAGATATGAGAGTTCGAGACTCGAATTTGTTCTGGACACCTAGTTCAGTGTTATCAGAAGCTGACAACCTTCAATCATTTCAATGAAATTTCCTTGAAATCAACGAAGAAGTTTTAAGACTACACCTAACAATCAACCCGAACTCTCTGCACTAAACCATTGATAACCATATACACATATGCATATCGAGAGAGATGGAAACGAGGTAAAAGGGTGATGGAATAGTGATAAGGTACGGGAGTCTCACTCCCTCTTTCTCTCTCTTCAATGTCTTCCTCTATTATTCATTAGTATGTTTGTATGTGTGTCTCTCTTCCAAACGTTATGTACATATTGGTGCAAAACCATCACGGCAAATAAATGAGCGAGGAGAGAGATATTGCAATGGGGAAAACAGGAAGCATGCTTTGTGGATATTGTTAAGCTTTCATCGTATAAAACACCAGATGGTCCAAAAATCTATTAAGTTTTGATTTCATATGAAGAGTCGTTTCCTCTCCCCGTCTTCTGCAAAAATGTTATGTGTGTGTGGTTACGTCACGATCAGGTCTAGTTAGTCAGTTTTCATCTGTTTAGGCTAGTGGGGGCGAGAAAAGGGAAGATTCTCTTTTATTTTGCAACAGCTTTTATGGTATGATTGGAACGTCACCCGCCCTAACCACTTGATTACGTAATAGTTTTCTTTGGACAGTGGCAGGAAGAGATATGGATAACAACAGTTGTGGGGGTTCACAAATATAACTAGACGGACTAGTGGGATGATTTCTTTCGACGCGGCTCGTGAATCCCGGTGAAACTGTACTTTCTCGAGTATTAATTTTATAGGAACCCCTTTTGGGCCTGCAATTAACCAGTCTAGAGATAGTTTCTTCTGAAGCTGCATAGCCTTTCAGGAAGACAAATCGGAAGCAATGAGAGAGGAATCAATGAATTTCGCATCGAACATGAGGTAAAATGAACATTTCGAAAACCGGTAAGAAAAGAGTGACCATGGAGTGGGCCTCACTCCTTCACCTCCTTCTCCTCCTCACCCGAATGACCTTGTTTTCCTACTAACCAACTTTTTTTCCCTTTCTTTTCTTTGTCTTCTTGTGCGAGGGAGATTAGGGTAACCCTAACTGTTTTTATGAATGGAGAATTGCGTAAGAAAAGTGTCAAAAAATATTCAACGATTCGAGACATCCAAAGTTCGTACGGACTTCTGGGGTTTGTTCTTCGGATCGCCACGTACACTGGCGCGAGTCATTAGAGTCTTCTGCTCAGCGTCAGTCGATGAGGAACATCTTCTGAAAATCGAGCCTATTATGCCAGTCTATCCAGAGCACTCACTTTGCTTGCCCAGGCTTCTGACTTCCTTTGAACACCCAATTTCCGAGGTGCTCTCCAAGAATGGTTCGACAGAATGCACTTCGGTACTTTTGAGAAAGAATATTGTAGAGAATAGGGTTGGCAGCCGAGTTGGAATAATAACAGAAGCCAGATATGTAGAAAACGATCATGGATAGATACTGAACCGGAGGAGAGATGGTGTTGGTTTCCGTGAACATGAAGTAGACGGAGAGGAGACGTTGGATGTGGAACGGGAGCCAGCAGATGAAAAATGTGACAACCACGGATACTGAAAAATGAAGATGTAGAAAACTATGTAGTTCAAAGTTTTCTTTGAACTCACACAGCATTTTGAGAACTGTCCGATTGCTTCTATTCCTTCTCTTCTTAACGACGTTGTCCACTTTCAACGACTTGTCAATTTCCGAGGACTCCAGTTTGATGGCAATATGTGCATACATAATAACTATCGCGATTGCCGGGATGATGAAAAACATAGTGAATGCAAACACAATGATCGTTTTTTGTCGATTCGGACTAGCTTGATCCATTGCACAAAATTCGGTTTGCATTACGGTAAGTCCATCCGTGGAGACCTGAAACCCCGTTTTTTGAAAACTCGAAAAAGTTTCCTATTACCTGATGTGTCCAAGACTGATTCCTGGCAAATTCAGGCAATGGTAGTTTATTGATCCGTACTAAGAACGCAATGGGAAGAGCACAAACGAAGGAGATGCTCCAGGCAAGAATGATAAGCACATTGGCTCTCCATAACGTTGAAAATATTTTTGTTCGGAAGGGATAGCTGGAAAAGCTGTCGTATTAGGTTCACCAAGAAATGGATTCTAACCAAATAGCCAGCCATCTTTCAAACGAAAAACAACAGATGATCATAATAGAGGCATAGGAGGTGAACTCAATGAGGAATGCTCTGGCTTTGCAAATGCCCTCGCTAAACCTGTATGGGTAGGTGTAGTCGAGAGATTGGTAGAGTTCCATTGGAAGTCCTAGAATGAGAGCGATGATGTCCGAAATGGCAAGACTGAACAAGTAATAGTTGGTTGGATTATGCATGGACTTGTTGGCTGCGATCACGATGCAAGTGCAAATGTTTCCGAATAGACCCAACAAGAAGATAGTGGCAAAGATGATGACACTGGGGATGACAATGGTGGGCTGAAAAGTCATAGGATGACTTCTAAGACCTTCTGATTCTCTTACCGATGGACATCGTTCTCCGAGTGTCGCCAGGACATAGTTGGTTATAGCGGACACATTATATTCAACAGTGCACGTTGACATCTGGAACTAGAAGTTTTTGGAGAAGCCAGAAACGAAGAGAACTCAATGAAACGCGAAAAGAAAAGGAAGATGCACAAACTTTACTCTCTTTTTGTTTGTTTTCTAGGTTGGTCCCAAAAACAAGAGAGGAGGTAGAATTAAGTAATGGACATGAATTTTCGGTTGGAATTTGATTAAGAAGAAGAGGTGTGTGGAATGGAGAGTCCAAACTTCGCAAGCATTATTTGGTGGTCAGTAATCTTTACGGGAGTGGAGGAAACATTTTCAAATTTTCTGTGGGCTTTTTTTTTCAGAAATTCTAATTCCGGAAGCTTGGGCCCCGGTTTTGTTCCTGCTCCAAGAAAACATGGCTAATTTTTCACGCTCTAATGACCAATAAACACCTCATCTCTCGGGACCCATTCGTAATTCATTCAACGCGTTAATTATTCAAAAACTAGATTCGGGCGGTACATAAATGTCTCTATTGCACACACTTTTTTTTGGACTCTCTGTCATATGAAAAAATCACATTGCGTTGCAGAGCTGTAGAATACAAAGAATTCAAAATGAAATTCTGGAAAAGAGTGAAAAAAACTAGTCCGTTTTCCAGGAATAAAACAACACTGCGGGATATCGAAAATATGGTAGGAAAGCTCATAAAAATGGAGTGTGAATCAAAATGAGCATATACATACAACTGCTACTCTTTAGGGGGGAACTCAGCTAACACTTCCCAAAGTGAGAAAATACCCGGATAAAAATATCTGAAAAAACACGAGGGCTGGAAGAGGAAGCTCTGCCATGACAGGAATAAGAATCAGGAGAACGGAAAGGGTAATAGTGATGCCACCCAAATTCTAGGGAAGAGGGATCACTGAAATCAAATATCAAAGGGATATTCTAATAGTTACGCATGCTCCTTCTGGACCTATTTTTATGGATCATGCACCGAAAAACTAGGGAACAAAAACGTATCATTCGTTGAACGGATGTTTAGGTTTCCTATTCAAAATAAAGAGAGTAACATCTCTTTTTTTTTCATAAGGCCGAACGAAGTCTAGTCTACTCCATAAGCAAGGGAATTCAAAAACCAGAGTATAGGCAAATTGAGAGAACCAAAAAGCTTTCACTGTAAGAGCATTTTAGCCAGCAAGCCAAATGAGTTTCGAGTGAGGTCAATTGTCAAGAAGAGAACAAATTAAAAGAGAAATAAAATAACAGAGAATGAGCTTCTTCTGCTTGAACGCCTTCTTCGCCTCGAGCAAACAAAAAACTTTTCCATCTCAAAATTGTGGAATGGGGATTTTGAGAGAAGCACGTTTCCCGGCATCTTCCGAGCCAAAACTATTCCCTAAACAAAATGCAACATTTTCCAACCATTTTTCATTTGTGATGACCATCTGGGTTCCATTGCATTGGTCATCGTGAATTCCCCTTACCCCTCAGGAAAGCGGAAACTTGAAGAACATTCATTAGAGCCAGAAAAGAAAGGAATACATGTATGTACATCAAAAAGTTTTTCGAATCGGAAAGAAGAGTCCAAAAATCCTCGGTAATTGAGTTTCATCTATCCTTTCGCGCGAAGGTAGTAGAAGAATGAAACGGGAAGAAGGAAGAGGAGGCGTCACGCACTTTGAGGACTCGTAGAAGATGCTATTGTGGTGTGCAGACCGTTCAGAGTGCTCACGAGTGCGCTGACTATTACTGGTTTCACGAGGGGAGCTGGTAGTATCCATTCGGTTATCGCTGACCTGTAAAAGAGTCTGTTTTTGAGATGTTCGCTTCTCACAGTGAAGGGTGCAGCCGAATGTGAAAAAAGTTTCGATTCAACTCTTACCTGTAAGGTCGGACGAAGTACAGCGATATCAATGGAGTGATCATGGGCATACACTCCATTATCCGAAACGGCATGTTCTCCACAATAGCACCGCCAACCAGATTGAATAAAAGGAGTAGGTAGATCGAGGAGGCGGTCAACCAAAAGATGGGAACTATCGCTTGTATTGTGAGCGCCTTTATCAGTTGTTTATGCGAGGCCCGGGTTGTCTCCGACATCGCTATTCGTCCACGACCATCGAGAATTTTCAGAGTCTTGTATCGAAAAAAGACGATGACGGCGTAGATTGGGAAGCACGGGATTGTCATGTAGATAATCGCGGAGAATGTGGACGGGGACAAAATGCTCATGTTTCCAGCAATAACGACCTCTGAAAAAACGTAATTGTTTTCAGAACAGTTAAACAAAAAAAAACAAACATCTCAAAAACTGTTGCTTCAACTCACCTCCCCACAACTCTTTGACATGAAAAAAATACTCCTTGTGAAACGAGAACACCACATTTCTCAACTCTTCCTCGTTCGCTACATCCGACAAATACACCACTACAAACATTAGCGATGGAATGTAGGCCATCACACACAACCGCACAATTTTCACCGGCTCCGGACTGATCTGATCCAGTATGTAGTAGCGATAGAGAAATGATATCTGGAAAATGATGATATTTTTCTTGTCACTCTTTGAAGTGTGATTACCATCAAAACCCACTGAGAATGTGCAAAGCAATGGCACACGAAAACGTGTAGAAAATAGCAAAAATAGGAGGACACTTGGCCACAAGTACCATGGAATATGTAGCTGAGGGACCAGCCGGAGAACACTGTCCTGAAAATCAAAGATGTTTTCTTCTCAATTCATGTTGACTCACTTTTGTAGAGATAGCATACCGGCAAGAGAGCTGAAGAAATCACAGAGAGCAAAGTTCAAAATTAGCATTGAATAGCTTTGAAGAAGTTTAGGGGTTTTCGCAGAGATCAGGTAGATTAGGAGACTGTTGAAGAAGATTCCTAAAAGTTTGGTGTGTTTGTAGGTACAGTACATACATTTAAAATGTTGAACTGCCTATGAAATTAAACCCACCCAATGGATTGATGATATAACCGATAAGCATGAAGATATGATCCCATTTCTGTGCATACCTCACAAGTTCGATGTCCGTCGAGTTCAACGCAAGAATCATATAAAAAAGAGCTGGAAATAGAACACAAAGACTGTTATCTGATGTAGACAGGATAGAGGACGACGACAAGAATTGGAAGGAAGTGTTGTAATTTCCGGAGAGACTGATATTTTTTATGTGATTGGAAACCTAAAAACAATGGTAGTAATAAGAAAATTATGTCGTCACAGAATTCAGTCAGATGTCTGGGAAATTTAAAAATACTGTTTTCTTCTTCAAAAACGAGAGTTCCGCGGATGAGTTTAATGAAGTCTAGACTCGCTTAATTAGTCTCGTTTAAATGGAGGCAGATCCTATAGACCTACATCGGAGAAAACTGATGAGTGAAAATGTGAATGATGACTTTGAATTTGAAAAGGGAACTTCGAAGAACGTTTTCCTTCTTTCCGAGTTTTCTCACGGTTTGCAGGACATGAAAAAAAGATAATAGATGATGTTCTTAGCATGTAGGCATGACTTAGCAAAGGATTTCCCAGTGGGCTTACAACAAATGGAAAAAAAGGAATGTTTCTCTAACAGAAAAAACAACAAAAAAAGAACATGTCACACAGACATGCGTCCCTATAGTCGAGCTTTTAGTAGAGAAAAATAAGTGCAATCAAAAAGAGATAGACATTGGATGTCGCCGGGTTAAAGGACGGGAGAAAAACGAAGAGAAGAGAGTTTTCGAGGCAGAGGGGGGCCATCCAAAAAAGGATCCAAAAGACATTCATTTTGTGTGCGTAGACGTCCAATAAAGGAATGGGGAAGAGATGAGGAGGCGAAATTTAAAATTAACGAGTTCTTGTTTTTTTTTTGCCTCCTAATCTTCTTTTCCATCTAGGTTAGGGTGGAGGATTTCAAAATTTTAGTTGCAGGGTCTTCAATACAGTATAAATGTTCAGTAGTCCAACTTCAAAAGCCTAGGACCTCGAGAATCCCGCACTCTTCCACTAGATGAAATACGGACACCCATGTTCCTAATTCGAAGAAATCGCAAAACTTGGTTTTCTACCACACAAGAACTCCTTGGAAAGTTCGGAATTGAATTAGTATAAGAGTTGAAGAAATTCTGACAGAAAACCAACTTTGAAAAAAAAACAACTGAAAGGTCCTCGAAGGAAAGTTCCAGACACATGAGAAACAACACGGCACAATGACATAGGCGTTGTTGGTGAATATTTCATGTTGAGTAAGTATTACTTGGTATATTTGCATAAACAATTTCAGAGCAGTTTTTTTTCTGAACGCATCCCATCTTTTGTGTTGTGTCGATAGAAAAAGAGGGAGTGTGGATATATCAAATAAAAATAGCATTTTAAAAATAACAACATTCCACTGCAGCGACCAATGGCAGTGTTGAAAAAATGCCTGGAAAAGTTTCCATTCTCTATTTCCCTCTCTAATGATTCTAATTTCGAAAAGTGCACATTTTACAAGAAACAAAACAAAAACAAGGAATGGCGAAAGTTCACTCTGGTCAACACACAGAGAGTATCCAGTTTCACATCAGACACCTTCATTCGAGAGAGCTTCCTGATTTGAGATTCGATTAAAAATGAGTTCGAAAGTGGAGGAGGATGTATTTTATATGTTCAACTTTATCGGAAATTCCCCGACTCTAGCAGTTGATACCAGTGTGTCTTTTCGAGAAAACTTTTCCCGAAAAAACGCATCTTTCGAGAAAGTTAGCATGGGTTTTCGAGACATTTTTCTAATAATTTCTCGAAGCCGTGCCGAAAAGACACACTGGTTGAAAGTCTCTGAATAGTCAATTCCATTTTGTCTCTGATATCGAAAAACAGTTCAATTGGGAGAGCCGAAAAACCTCCTTGCAGAACCGACGTTCAGGACAATTTTTTAGAACTACAATCCTCATGAAGAAGAAAAAGGAGGCGGGCCACTTCACAAAACTACAATCTTGCTGAAAAGAATGGGGTCATCGTGGGTGTCAGAACACACTCGTCACTTAATGGCTCATTGTTTTGCAAAAAAACAGTTTGTTTTCGATGCGGAAGCTGCCAGCATTAGCTGGTTTTCTGAGAACTGAGAACAGAAAGCATTTCAGTGCTAATTTGTCACAGTTGTTATAAAACTTCATTATATTGCAAAGAAATACAAAGACAAAGAAAGATAATTGAAGCAGAGAAGGAAAGAAGAAACCAACAAAAAATTTCAAGAAAAATGAGAACAAGTGGAAGATACATATAAAATGCTTGACTAGGATGTTGTGTTGCACGGACCCATAAATTTGTAAGTCATGAGACAATTGAGAGACGAATAGAAATTACAGACAGAAGTACTTTTCGATTCGCTTTTGACACGTCTGACACTTCACTTCGCAGCAGTAGATGAATTTGCACTGGCACTTCTCCTCAACTATCTGCACCTTCTTTTCGTAGCCACGACCGCAGCACAGCTGAAATAATTGTTTTGATTTTCGTTCAAATTTATCCCGGATCCAGAAGCGGTCAACTGTAAAAAAGTTTCTCAAGTTGTCACAAAAGTTTTTTTAGTTGACCACTTTTCAATATCTGTTAGAAACCGAGATAAAATCAAGTGGCGGTAAGAAGTGAACATTTTTACTGTAACGACTCACCAAGCTACAGTCATCAATCGCATTTGGTGCAAGTGTGCACTGTCTTCCCTTGGTTCCCAATATCCCTCGAAGTGGATCGGCTTCACAGAAATCGGGAGATGGGGACATGTAGACTAGGTCGGCGTTCGTGTGGCGTTTGAACTGCGAGTTTTTCATCACAATTCGCGGCTTTTCGATTCCGTCATCTTTGACAACTTTCACCTCGGCGGCACCGTCGAATTTGTCCTTGATAGCCATTCCAATGTCTCTGGAATCTCACAAAGGTGCAATGGAAACAGTGTACAAAATGAAACTTACCTGAAATTCGGCAACGACTCCCAGCAAGTTTTCATTTCACATGATCCGCTCATTCCATGGCACTTGCATTCTCGTCGAAGGGATTTTTCAAGAACCTGCCTTCCAGCTTGATTATTGTGCAAGTTTATCATATGCATTCCATCAGCCGATAATTGATTTGGACCCAACAAGCTCGTCCCATTGTCATCTTTCGTGATGAGAACTCTTCTCTGCGCCGAATCCACAAACTCTTTGGAGACCCCGATTCCGAACTTCACATTGTCAGAGCATCCTTGGTACATGTAAGCGCCTTTCTTCAAAAAAATAACATTTTTGAGAACTCAGAGGGTCAACTCACTCCATTGTCATTTTTTGAGTAATCACATCCGCACCTTTCACTGATTCCTCTTGCACAGTCTCGGGTCACTCTGATAAATCAAAATCTGTTTTTAGAATTCTCAGAAAAACTTCACTCACTTATAGGCAACAGCAGCTGACGAGATCGCGTGTACAAACGCAGATTCTCGGGTGTTTTCATGGAGAAAAACATCCGGAATCACTTCATGAGTCATCGGATCGATTAGAGTGCAATTCCACCTGTACTAGAATTTTTCGAAAAAAGATAAGCTTGAAAAACAGAAATACCTTCGTTTATGGAACTGAAACTGGCATTCAGCATGTGCGGCAAGAGCGCCAGTACGAACGCTGTCCATTAGGTCGATGTTCTTCTTGCAGAACCTAAAATTTTGTTTCCAATCTTTATTTAAGCTTAACATTCAAACCTCATCTGCCGCCTCGTCAAACCTTTTAAAGATTTACATGATGTTCCGGGTTTTTCCCTATCGAAACTACTCGCCGCTAGTCCCAATGATAGCCATGATAGACTTTCCACGATGGAGATAAGAGCGATTAGGAGTAGGATGATGTGGGTAGATTTCAGCATTTCATAATAGAAGATTCTAGAAATTCGAAAAGTGACTTGTGACGAAAAGAAAGAAACCAGGCGAGTGATGGCTAGAGAGAAAAATCAATGCTGTGGGGCATGTAAAGAAAGGGTAATAAATCAAGGAGAAAGGGTGTGGGAAAGACTACTACTGTGCACTTTTAGACACTGAAGGCGCATCCGGTATAGAGGTGTAATGTAGAGGGAAACAAGTTGATTGGATTTGATTTTGAAAGTTCAAAATCCACTATTTTGAACTAGAAGGTTGTCTTGATCCGTTGTTACTTGCGCAACTTGCTATTATGAATTTCTGTCATTTTTATGATCTAATGTCCAAAATACAAGACTATCAAGGCTGAAGATTATCAGATTAAATCGAGAACAGTGCAAATTTGACTCTTTAGAAAATTATGGATGTACGAAGAAATCGGGTATGGAGAAGTCTCCCGAGAGAAAGAGACACAAAAGAATGGGGTCCTCCCAATACAACCATCCCAGCCTAGAGAGAAGCGTCGAGTCGAGTGTTGGGGCGATATAGCAACACATACGAAAAGCCATAAAACAAGATGATTTAGTAGTGGTCGTCGTGTGTCCGACGCACACACACACACACCCAACCCAACACCCAGCAGCAGCATTCGACACACACGGCACACATCGGAGGAGAAGGAGAAGAAGACGACGACGTTGTGGTGACACGAACCGATTGTAAAACAGATGTGAGAAGAAAGACGGCGCAGGGCAGAGTTTTGAGACACGACGATGAGCAATTTGGGACCATGGGAAGGGGTTGGGCAAACACATGATATTATGATACCCTCCTCATCAGAATATTTTGAGGTCATGGATTAGTAACATTCATAGCAATGAGTATTGCGTAGATGCTCAGAAGGGAATTCAATCTCGAATTTGTAGTTCATAGAACGTACTGTTCTGAAAGCTTTTCAAGACTCGTGAAGCATTCTAGAACATTCTGGAGGATTCTGGAAAATTCTGACAATGATGAAGGAATTTTGAGGGTTCTGAGGGTTAATGAAGGGCTCCGGAGGATTCCAAAGGAGTCTGAAAGCTATTGAAGACTTGATGATTTTCGAAGGATTTCGAAGGAGATTTTTGGAGGTTGAGAATGATAAGCCTATCACGAAAGTAAAATTCACATGAAGTTCCCCTGCGTATGTAGAACCATAAAAATCATAAGATCATCGGAGTCAACGTCGTCTTTTGTGACATTTCGATTTTCCGTTTTCTCTACTATCATCAAAAAAAAGAAGCATTCAAGAATCCACATACAACAATGACGAGAAAAGTGAGGGGTCTATCTGGAAGGGAAAAAAAGGGCACTGCCAATCTCATTCATTCAAGCAAACTGGATCATGATCTACAATAAACGACGCAGCGCAGTTTTCTATATGTCTACTGTTTTTTTTTCTGCTACCTGAACATTTTCTTCGGGGAGGCCTTCTTTCCTTACTTTCCGGGGAAGACTACTTTCGACTTTATGTGTACTTGTCAGTTTCTGAACACATCCATGATCAAGATGTTCTTTCTGTTGCTAGTCAGCCTTATTGCAGATGCCTCGGGAAGGCAGTATTATGAAGGTAAGACTATGAGCAAGTTTGAAGATTTTCAAAAATCAAGACTTGCTTTTTTTAGAGAACTATGACCAGGCTTTCCAGCAAGCGGAATCTGAAATTCTCCCTTTTCGGCCTCACTCAGAATTCTCCACCGACAATTCACTGATGCTCAATTACAGTATTGCTGCCTTAGCAGCTCTCAAGGTCTCACAAAAAACTAGAGACCCGCATCAGAAGCTTCCTCGTCATTTGTGCCCCTTGAAAAAGTACAAATGCTTTTATGGAAAATTCCGACACTTCGATGGACGATGCACCAACATTTTCTCCCCTTTGTCTGGAAGCGCATTCTCCCCGTTTTCTCGAAGACTACCCGCCAATTACGATGATGACATCTCGCTGCCGAGATTTCGTGGATACCGAAACAAACTTCTTCCGCCCGCTGACATCATCGAGAAGCAAATCGCGAAACTTCCCGCATCGTTTCCGATCCCCCTGACGTCCACATTTCTCGATTTTTCAGAATTTCTGTACAATGATTTGGCGAAGTTCGTGAAACTTCAAGAAGGACTTGGTTGTTGTGGAACGGGAAGAAGTGGAGAATGTCTGAATATTGGGGAGCAGTAAGTGTAGCTAAAATAGAAAAATTTGTTCTAAAATTTTCAGTTTGCTCGATTGCTACATCCGATCTGCACCAGCCCCATTGAATCATTGTTCTTTCGGTAGAAGGGAGCAAATGAATTTAGCCACTGCTTTCATTGATGCTGGACCGCTTTATCAGGACTTGAAGGACTACTCCAAAGCGAAAATATCTTCTCCATTCACTTTGGAGTCCTCTTCTTCAAAGTCGTCAATTCAAAACTTGCTCATTGATGAACACAATTGGGTTGTTGATCAACTCCAGAAGACGTTTCCAGAAATGAGCCTAGAATTACTTTTCGAAGAAGCCAGGAAGTTTGTGATCGCCGAAATCCAGCATGTCACATTTGAGCACTTTCTTCCGATTTTGTTGGGAGATGAGACTATGGTGAGTGCCACAATAGAAAAGTTGAAGAAAACATTGGTCCCAGGAAAAGTACGATTTACGGGCTTCTCATTGCGACGGGGGATCTTGCCACGAGGTGGAAGCCAACACTCTCAATGAGTATGGAAGTGCTGTTGGACTTTTCTTCAAGTTCATGACCTCGTCCGACAAGTATGCCTCTTAAAGTTGTCAATTTCATTATAAATTTCAGAATTTTCAATCCTTCCCATTACTCTACTTCTGAATTTTCAACCTCTCCCTCCACTGTCACCTCAGCGAGTTCCAAACTCGCAGAGATTTTGTTGAAAGGAAGAGATCATGGAATTGCAACCTATTCGCAATGGAGGAAAGAGTGTGGTGGTGGAAAGCTGGAGTCCTATGAGCAATTGATCGGATTGATTGATGATAGAATACTGAAAAGCGTCAGGGACTTGTTTCCAGATGCAAGTCTTGAATTGTTCTTATGTTTGATCATAAGAAGTTTTCAGATTCGCGACGTTGATTTGATTCTTCTCGGTATTGCTGAGAATCCAGTTTATGGAAGTTTGCTGGGACCAACTTTTGGGTGTATAATGGCTCTTCAATTTCAAAAGACAAAGTTCGGTGACTCCTATTGGTATACAAATAAGCTGAGCAATGAGCAGCTCGGAGAAGTTCAAAAGGCGTCGATCAGTGGAATGATGTGTCGACATCTGAAGACATCGATAGTTCAACGGGATATGTTCAAAGCTGCTGATAACTTTCAGTGAGTTTCACAGACTGGACGTGGCTGTAAATTTTTCTCCCAGAAACATTCCAATTTTCTGCAATTCCTCGGTTTTTGCGAAACCTGATTTCTCGAAATGGGTGTCTACTCCGGAGAGATCGAAAAGCACCCAGTTCGACGACATTCTTGGCGAGTGTATTCTGGAAGTCTCCAAGACTAGAAGTCGTCAACAATCGGGGACCTTGCGAGAAGGACTTCACAATTCGGTGGCTCTGAAATCATACGGAAGTATGATGCTGGCAAAAGATGAAGCCGTCAATGAGGCCAATGTGTCTTTTGTTCTTTTGGAGGCGACTAAAAAGCTGGTGAAGACGAAAAATGTTGAGCTGGATACAATTCAAGGGGTGTATATTGGAGAGGACTTTGGAATGAAAAGCGATGCTCAATGCAATCCAAAGAACTTTCCATGCGACCCAACGAATCCGTACAGGCGGGTTTGTCATAGAATTTGAATGACTTTTTTTTTGACTTTAGAACATACACTGGTTGGTGCAACAATCTGGAGTCTCCATCACTTGCCAACACTTTTCGAGAGCTCAAACGTCTTCTACCGCCTGCCTACGCTGATGGCATTGATCTGCCTCGCTCTCAAACCACAACTGGCACTCGACTACCTTCCCCTCGTGCCATCTCTAATGTAGTTCATCATGCCCAGAAGATTGAGCATGTCAAGTATTCCCATTTTGTCATGGAGTTTGGTCAATTCATCGACCATGACATCACACATTCTCCAGTCGACCAAAACACCGATGGCACTCCTTTGAACTGTTCTCGGTGTGACTCTTCTCGTTCAGTCTCCCCCTCGTGCTTCCCTATCCCAGTTCCATCTGCAGATGTACATTTTGAGCCATTTTCCTGTTTGTCTTTTGTCCGGTCTCTTCCATCACAAAAGACACTCGGGTACCGAAATCAGATGAATCAGGTACATAACTTTTGAAATAGAAGTTGAGCAAATGAACTCCAGGTGAGCGCATTTCTGGATGGTTCCGTCATGTATGGTTCAACAAAATGCGAGGGAGACCGGCTGAGAACATTCCAGGATGGGAAAATGAAAACCACTCAAATTTCCAATGCACGCAGACATTATGGAATCACTCTGAGTCAATCAGACGAAACCGAGCAAGACGGATGTGTATCATCCCCAGAGTCTCCATGCTTCATTGCAGGTATTGTTATGGACCAAATTTGTTGTATATCGACTCCCAAACTTTAAATGTTCCAGGAGACGACCGAAACTCTCAACAAACTTTGCTCATCGCAGTCCACACTGTATTCCACCGGGAACATGAGAGACTTTCAACGGCATTCAAAAAAATGAACCCGCAATGGGAGGATGAGAGAATCTATCAGGAGACCAGGAAACTTATATCTGCCCAGTTTGCCCATATCGTTTATAACGAGTACCTTCCAATTGTGATTGGACAAAAACTAATGGATGATTATGATTTGAGACCGAGGCAAGAGGGGTACTACAAAGGTAAGTGTTAGAGCAGGCAATTACTTTGTCTACTTTTTTGTATGTACCCAGAAACTGGGGTACATCTAGTCAATGTTATGCAAAATTTCAGGCTATGAAAACTGCGATGCTTCGATCCTTCAACCCTTCGCCACCGCCGCATTCCGATTCGGTCATTCTACAGTCACCCGATTCACTCCAATGCAAGAGACAATAAATTCTCCAGCGACGAGGGTGGTCGACTTGGCGTCCGATTTCCTGAACATGTCCAAAATCTACAGTAATGAAGCTGTCGAGCAGATTCTCGGAGGAATGCACGGAAAACATCAGATGATGACCGATAGATTTGTGGACGACGCGGTGAGGAACTTCTTGTTCTCTGATCGTGGAAGACGCGGAACTGGATTGGATCTGATCGCCATCAACATTCAAAGGGGCAGAGATCATGGGATACCGCCATATAATCACTACAGGTTTCCTAAACTTCAACGTCTTTCCATTTTTTTTTTCGTTTCAGAACATACTGCGGTCTATCTCGTCTCACTTCCTTCTACTCCATCTTCTCGGATATTGACCAAAATGGTTTGAGTGCCATTGGAAAAGTTTACGAGTCTCCAGATGACATTGACTTGTTCACGGGAATCGTCTCTGAAAAAACGATTCCTGGAGGAATAGTCGGTCCAACTGCTGCATGTATCATTGCAGAACAGTTCAGAAGGCTCAAAAAATGCGATAGGTTTTACTATGAGAATGAGATGGAGCACTCCAAATTCACCGTAGAACAGTTGAAAGAAATCCGGAAGGTCACAATGAGTGGATTGATATGTGCCAACACAAAAGTCCCGAAAATCGCCAAGGATGTTTTCTCAGTACCCGAACCATTCAAGTAGGTTGATTCATTTGCTACAATAGTCGATTATATGTTACAGTAATCCGTTAATCGACTGTGACTTATACCCGAAACTAGACTTGTCGAAATGGCGAGACGCGAACGATTGCATCTACATGGACAAGAATATTCCATTACACTCGACTGTGGAAATCAGCCCGTGCACGAAATGTACTTGTACTAGTGATGGGGTAGGTTAAAATACAAGTGACTATTTGCAATCTTTTTTTTCAGATCAAATGTGCATTCCTGACTCCCGACTGCTCGGCTCACACCAAAGAGACACTCGCAGAGGTATTTTTTTGTAGTGGGAGAAAACAATCCGCCCCTATTATTTTTCTCTTCAGGACCCAATTTGCTTCATGCAGTGTGCCCACCAAATCAGAGACAGCTATTGAAGACGGAGAAGAGAGCATAAAATATTTTATTTCTGAATCTGGCCGCACATAAAACTTTCGAAATTTGTATTCTTTCTTCTTCTCTCAATTTTCCCATGACCGATTAGTTATGCGGCAAGGGTCTTGCTGAAAATGTGGAGTAGATCAAGACATACGTGGCAGAGCGTGAAAGTTTTTTGTTGCAGATATTATCAACTTTGGACAAGTTTTTTTTCAGTTCCCAGGAGTCTAAAAAGGTAAACTGTGTTCAAAAATTCACCAGAATGGGTGGACATCTCTAATCCATTTTGTACATCTCTACGTCTTCTATTAACATCTTCTTCTTTTTCTTCTTCTTCGTTTTCTTCTTTTCCTCTATACCTGTTCAATGTCCTAAAGAGGGTACGGCGGGCGCGCACACGCACAGACCGATATTCATCTCTCGTTGTCTCTTTTCCTCTGTTTCCTTCATCCTCCGCGCGCTTCTCCTTCCTTGCCTTGTCTTCTAAACCGGCCGCTAAGATGTATCCACGATTTTTTCAAGAATTTTCGTTTTTTTAACGGCAAAAACGACTGAAAACAAGCTGAAAATGTTTAGCAAGTCTGATTTTGTGCCATTTTTCAGTGCTGGTTCACTGGAGCGCACTTACATTCCGCTCCCCGTCACATTTTATTGCTTTGTTTGTTTTCAGTTGATTTTCAGTCGAGTTTCGGTCACAATTTTCTGTAATTCTAGTTGGAAGGGGCCCATCAAACACAGAATGGAATGAGCCAGCAAGTGTCGCCTCGCAGCACCACCATATCATCGCAATATTCTCAGCTGCCAAAGGTGAGTCACTAAAATATTTCTTTACTGTTAGAATTTTTCATTGTTTCCAAAGATTTTCAGGTCAAACCGGACGACCATTTGTCGCCCAATACTCGCGTACTCATCACCAAGCTCGAGGTATGCGTTTTTGATTGATTGGAAGTGACTATGCCTGCCAATCAGATCTGACGATCCATGGCATCACAACAACCGGTTCTCTGGTCAACGCGGAACGGCTTTCGCTTTGAAAATCTATTGATTTTTACACTTTCAGAACCTCGTAGTCCATCTCTAGAGACGCTTAATGTTCATAGAAAGTAATCAGCTTTTAGTTGAAAACAGTGAAAACTGGCAAAACGAAGAGAACGAACAGAAAGAAAGCTACCCGAACGAAAGCTTCCTTGTATTCTAAAGCTAGAATTATAGTTTTTCAAAGATCTCCTTATTTCCTGCGTATTGTGCTTTCTTAGATGTGTTGACTCAGCGGTTGGCGGCCTAGCACCCTCTCTTCCATCACCTGTTTTTCGCTTCTTCGGAGAAAAACAAGCTCAAACCGAGCTCCGTCGTCACAAAACACGATTTCTATTTTTGCAGGATAGTATGCTAAGGAAGAGTCGATCAATAATGTCAATGGTTTTCGGAAGGAAAAAAGCAAAGGATCGGGCGGAGAAGGGTCATCCATATGTTGAGGTGAGCAATAAAAAGCAAGTCTGACTTTACTGAGAGAAAGTTGCGAAACTTGAAAAAGAAATGACAAAAAAAAAGATGGACAAGGAGTTAAACTTTCTCCAAGAAAAAATGCAAAATTTCCCATTGTTCAGGCATCAGTATCTCACGCCCTCGTCGTCATATTCCTTGAATACTTTGCATGGGGATTGCTGACAGTGCCCGTGATAAATGTGAGTCTTTTCATACAAAAAAATCTGATGAAAATCTCCTGAATTTTGCAGGTTCTCGCCGAAACATTTCCAACGAATAAGTTTCTGATGAACGGACTGGTTTTGGGTGTGAAAGTGAGTTTTATTTGCTATAGATTTTCAAAACTGTCGATTTTTCAGGGTCTTCTCTCTTTCCTGTCAGCTCCACTTGTCGGTGCACTCTCTGATGTGTGGGGTCGGAAGGCGTTTCTGATTCTAACAGTGTTATGTACATGCATGCCTATTCCATGCCTGAAAATCAGTCCCTGGTGGTACTTCTCGCTGTTCAGTCTCAGTGGATTGTTCTCCGTAACGTTCAGTGTGATTTTGGCGTATGTAGCAGATATTACGGATAAATCAGTGAGTTTGTTTAATGCAAAAAATTCGAGAAAAGTTTTTGAAACCCGACTATGGTTTCAGGAAAGATCCTCTGCCTATGGACTCGTGTCAGCCACATTCGCCGCGTCTCTGGTAACGTCACCTGCCCTCGGAGCCTACATCTCAGAAGTCTATGGAGACAGTTTCGTCGTTCTTCTCGCCACAATCGTGTCGATTGCCGACGTCGTCTTCATTGTGCTCTTTGTGCCGGAATCCCTTCCATCACGACGAAGTACCGGGTCCTCGTCTCAAATCACTCCGAATGAGGTGTTCAACTGGCAATCGGCTGATCCTTTCGGGTCATTGAGAATCGTTTGGGAAGATAAATTGGTGAGTGTTTAACTTGAAAATATTTGTGAAGTAGTTTTTAAAAATTGACAAATTTTATTACAATTCCAGGTGCTCCAACTAGCCACAATCGTCTTCCTTTCATATCTCCCTGAATCCGGTCAATTCTCTTGTTTCTTCGTCTATTTGAAGCTTGTCGTCGGATTCTCACCAGAAGCTGTCGCCATGTACATTGGACTAGTGGGAATTCTCTCCGTGGTGGCTCAAACTGGATTTTTGCACTGCCTAACGAGCCGATTCGGAACCAAGCACACGATAACGCTAGGCTTGATTTTCCAACTGATTCAGCTGACTTGGTACGGACTTGGAACACAGTGAGTATTTTCTTTTTGAAGGCTAGTATGAATTCGAAACCTATTTGCAGATATTGGATGATGTGGTCTGCTGGAGTGTTGGCTGCGATGAGCAGTATCACGTACCCATCAATCTCGGCATTCGTCTCGATTCTTTCCGATAAGGATAAGCAGGGGACGGTGCAAGGCGTGATAACAGGAATCCGTGGATTGTGCACTGGCTTCGGTCCAGCACTATTCGGAACCGTCTTCTATTTGTTCGATGTGGACTTGGAAGACGACAAGAATGCCGCTGCTGGGCCATTATCACTGATGGCGCCGAGGAAGATTCCTGAGAAGATTCTGGCGCCGAGCAGGAATGAGAGTTCATGGGTAAGTCGATTTTACCCTGATCTCGATTATGAGAAAAATCTCAATTCAAGGAGCTTGGAGATATTTCTAGAAATCTCCTAGATAAACATTTCTGGATTCCCCAGAGACTGAAAATTCATTTACAGATCCAACAACAAGTGGAAAAGGCTGCCGCTTTTGACTGGCAGTTCATTCCGGGTCCACCGTTCCTGATAGGAGCTATGATGGTCCTATTCGCTCTGCTCATCAACTCAACACTACCACACACGCCTGCGGCATCGAAATACTTCCGAAGGTCACCGACACATTCTAGGCAGTCTTCGGACACAGCACGCCTACTGAGCAATTCGGATTCTTCACCCCATTGCTGAGTTTTTGGTTATAGTCAACATGGAAATCGTTGCCTTCTTTTCAAATCATTTACATATCTCTCCTTGACAACAAAAAACTTGTGATACATTTATTTTTGATACATTTCTCGATTCGTGTTTTCTCTTTCCTCTCCCCCTCCCTCTTCGATTTTTTTGAATGGTCCAATTTTTCGGGTAACCTCTCTTCATGAATGATGAACGTGTTTTCAGCACAAAATCCGATTCAGTCATTCTATCATAATTTCAAACCACCCCGTTTTCTTCTCACTCCCTTGGGTATTAATTTTCTTGTTTCAGTAGAAAAGAAGACAACGAAAAAATGTATAATAATCATCATCATCAACATCACACCCCCGATTTTCCGTTTGTTTTTCTTTTCTTCTCATTCTTTGAATGGTTCAATTCATCGTTCATTGATTCTCGACGATGACAACACATCAGAAGCATAAATTTTCATTATTCTATTATTTCCTTCTCGACTCCGCCCACAGTTGCATTGTCCACAACACTTCAGGGGGGAAACTTGACACATTCTGAAATGATTTCAGACCACATTTTTCTATGCCTGAGTCTTGGTCTACTGGCTAATACAGCTCGTTTGGCAGTTGGCGCGTTTGGCAGCAGTCGGCCAGTACAACTTCAGAATGAGTTGATTTCAGATGCACCTAGAGATCAGTTCACAGGTTCAGAATCATCTTGAGTTCTTAAACATCTCGACGATTCAGAATCCAAGAAATGGACTCGTCTCGCCATTCAGAGGCTATGGGCAGAACGAGAACTCATGGGTTCCACACCGATCCATTTCCTCGAGTCGCCCGGCTTTCCGAATGTGAAGATCGTGTTCAAGAATGAGTCGGCGTCACCGACAGGATCACTAAAGCATCGGTACTCGTGGGCGCTGATGATGTGGGCCCTTCTCGAAGGACGTGTTAAGAATGGGACGCATGTTTTCGAGGCATCTTCTGGGAACACAGCGTGCTCGTTGGGGTACATGTGTCGGCTGCTGGGATTGCAGTTCACGGCTATTGTGGGTTTCACAAGATTTCGTTAGTATACGCTTCCGTTTTTCCACTGTGCCGATCAAAAGTATCAAATCTGGTTATTACCAGCTGGAAGAACATTGAAACGTTAATTTTTAGTAATCCAAGATTGTTACTGATAAACACATTTTTCTGAAAATTTATCAGTAATTGAAACAGCTCTGGATCTTTGTTTTTGTAGTTGAACAATTTTGATGAAAACCACTCTCAAATCAGTTAGGTCGCGTTAAGCAGAGGAGCCCGAAAATAGTAGAAATTTCATTGAAATGAAAGAAATTTGAGGTAGCGGCACTATAAATGACTGAACAGCGGTTATCCCAAAAAGTTACTAATCATGAAAATGAAGATATAGAGTCGCTTCATAAACTGAAAAATTCGAAATCGGGTCATTGAAAACTACTCTTCAAGTACTCAAAATTAACTTTTCTTTTCGCTGCATTGAACTTTTATTGACTGTTACTCAGTCATCCCAAAATCGTAATTTCAGGTTCCTGATACCATAGAGCTTGTCAAAGTGCATCGAATTGAAGAGCAAGGAGGATCCGTGGTCAGAGTGCCCATTTCGGATAGGTACTCTAACTGTACTGCTTTTCAAACTATAACTAGACATCCAGATTGATAATAGCCGAGCAGCTTGCGAAATCAACTGGAGGATTTTTCATGAATCAGTTCAAGAATGCTTTTCATGCTGAGGAGTTCCATGAAAGTGGCTCCTCTATGAAAAAGTCGGCTAATTTGATGCATGAACTTATGCTTCAACTTCATGGTTCTCCACCAGATGTTTTCATTCATCCCGCTGGAACAGGAGGTACTCTATCTTCGATAGGAAGATATTCGAAGAAGTATGGGTTGAAAACTCAAATAGTGTTGGCAGACACTCAATACTCGATTTACTATGACTATGTGCTGAATGGAACGTAAGTCTTCACATTGGTAGGATATAACTGAGAATCATATTCAGATTCTCAAAAAACACAGGAGCCCATCATTGGATATCCCCTGGAATGGCTGGTATTGGGTACGGAGCGATGGGTCCCGCACGGATAGCAGAGACCACGAGTTTGGATCCAGCCGTCATAGATCGGGTCTTGAAAATCCCTGATCTTGCGAGTACGGCGGCGATGAAGGTGGCTAGGGATGTTGGTATCAACGGAGGGACGAGTACAGGTGTCAACTTTTTAGCGGCTCTCCATATTGGAGCTCTGGATAAGAATCGGCCACTAACCATCGCCACCATACTAGCGGACTCTGGAAAGTACTACGAATCTACGTATTTCGATAGGAAATGGATCTCACAAAAGTTCGAATTTCATGGTGGTCTTCCGGTAGGTTTGCATTTTGCAACTGACGATTCAAACTACATAGATTTTTCTTCTTGCAGATTTACGACTGCTGGATTCGCATCATCAAATCATGCTACAACAACGGGGAGGACCCACTGGAAATCGGTCAAAAATTGTGTTCTGCGCACAGTTTGTAGTTTAGACAAAACAGTTTTTTTCTATGTTTCGCTTTTTCTTGGTTGTTGAAACGAATAGCAAATGTAATAAAACTTTGTCGGTATAAAGGGAACAACCTCGGAGTTCAAAAAAATCTATAACCATGTTTAAGACAGGTCTCATTCTGTCGCTGCTTCTTCCCCTGTACCAATGCATTCAGAATCCGCGAGCGTTGGGTTGCGAGAGAATGGTAAGGGTGGGGTTTCAGAAAATGATAAGTTGAAAGTTTCAGTACGGAGAGTTTGGTCAGTATGATACCTACTTCAAACGTGCAATGGAGATTGGTGATCGATTTGTGGTCAATGGACGGATTAATGACAACGCGAGAATGTGAGTTACCGGGCCGCCATTTTATCAAATTTTAACTCGGTTCCTGGGACATATACCTATAAGTGATCAACTAACAAAATGTTCCTCATGCTGCTATTAGAACTTTGCTAGTGAATTCCATTTTGATATCTGATACAGATACCGAGATAATTATGATAAAGGATTCGCTTCTATACTGGACTTACCATAGTCCTTGCCAATCTTTTTCAGTGTCCGCATCAACTTGAACCTCAACGAGTCTAGCATCATTGCGATTCACATGAGAGCCGATATCAACGAACGAAACACTCTGGCCTGGGATTCTTGGATCCCTCCTCGTGGCTGGACAGGCAGAGAGTACAGCCCTTTGCCGTGGCGCAGTGGTCAACCCTATGAAGTGGCGATTGAGTTGGTGCCATGTTTTCGAGTCCACGATTCATGAAGTTTTTTCAGATTGACGGCCAATACATTCGAAATCTATTTCAACAACGCCTTTTTGTACTCCTACAGACAACGTACTCCAGCCTATCAAGCAATTGCTGCATCTTCTCTTGTTGGAACTCACACTACCAACTGGATTGAGTTGGTTTGTAAGAATCAAAGGACCACTACCAGACGGCCAAGACCTCCAGGACACGGACACGGAAACGGAAATGGACATGGACATGGACACGGTCATGGACATGGGGGAGGAAGCGGAGGAAAATTCTCCTCATCTTCCAGCTCAGATGAGAGTTGCGAATGATAATCATTGTTGAACACCGAATGAATTTCAGCTTCACTAGATTTATTCGTTCTAGGTGGATGATTCTATGAATAACACGATTTTCTGAGAACAAAATTTCATTCTTCAAAACTTTCAGACACTAGTGTTTACCTTGTCAACTCAATTCTGGAAAACAGGCGTTCTCTCACGCCACAGGATTTCGAATTTTTTGGTAGTGCAAGGTTTTACAAGGGAGGTAGACTTTCAGTTTTTACTTTTCCAGTCAATGTCAAACTCTATTTTCATACACTTCTTACCGGCTGTTCGACCAGATTAATCTTGGTTTCTGTGTCAGATAACTAAAAGTGACCAACCAACACAATTTTTGTCATGCTTTCATTAGCATTTTATTGGCTGACCGCTTTTTGAAGTCTGTTAACGAAATGAGGGGAATGTCAATACAATTTATAGAGCGAAAGATCACCAGAAACTTCCACATAGCAACACGAACAAAACACCAGTATCCAATATCATACAAGAACTTCTGGGTGCAAAAATCAAACTCCTTCACCTTTCCTTTCCACGTAAACACCGGTGCAAATTGAATTTTGAATCTGACCCCCGAAATTGGATTGATATGTCTCTCCTTCAATCTCCCTCCCTCAATTTACGTATGTATTCACTGACTCAATCGCTCACCCAGTTTTAGACATTTCTTCCTCTCTCTTTCTTCTCGCTACACACATGTATTATGAGAATTATTTCTATTCGGTAAACGTTAGCGATGATGTTGCATGGCCGCAAATGGAGAAATGGGATCAGTTCCCAGTGTGGCAAACCGTGCTTTATATGTGTCTGAATATTCATCACATTTTGGTGTTGATCACGATTCGAAAGTTTATGAAAGGAAGCTCGTTCTTTTTCGTCTATTTTGTGACCGGTAGGTTTTTTTCTGGATTTTGAATAAGACTATCAGAAAGTTAACAGCTACGCCGTAGCATAGACAAATTGACTCTGACAATTGGATTGTGGTTAGACTGAGATCAAACTCCTGTGTGTGTGGTTCCGAACTTCTCATTCCTTCCAGGTTGCTTCGATGTATATTACTGTTACACACTTACCACCTATAACATATTCAAGAACACAATTAGTGGACCTATATACGTCTGGCTATCCCAGTTGAACAGCACCAGTTTGTTTTTTGGCTTGTTCAATAATTTGTTCGGGAACGGGATGATGGCGATCAATAGGTTTTGCGCCACTTTTCTGTCGTACGAGAGGTGAGTGGTGCATAAGTGAACCGGGCAGTAAGATACAGTTTGATATTTTCACCCGATCTCTCGGGTGGCTGTTTTTTGCAACCATTGATATTCCCTTCTGTAGTTGACATCTTTTTCCAAAAATTGTTGTCAACTCACTAGTCAGAATGATTGTCAACCACAAAATTGAAAATCGACTGTGAACCACGTAACCGTGGTGCACCCCTTCACATCACTTCAAGGACATTTATCTCGGCTTGCATTGAGAACTTGCAGAAACTGTGAACTAGTGAATTGTTTATCATAATGAGAGCTGCATTTCATTAGTGAACAATTTTTAAGAATAACCAATGCTCATTGAAATAATCTCCATGAAGTGAAATGAGAGGGGCGCAACACAGTTACTGTAATGCTCCTACTAATTTTCATAATTTTTGCTCTGAAAATCGGGTCGTTTGGAGCACTTTTTGCAGCTCAAAGCTAACCATCTTCCACTGAAAACGGTTGACTAAATACCTGAAATTTACTGTAACTGACAGAGCTAGGGCTCAGCTCAAACCTGACTGAGAGTAGTCGCAGAAGAAGTAATTCAATGCAACTGAACCCGAAGCCAAACTTTTAAGATATTGGCGACCAATCCACATCCTCATCTACTTCTCCTTAACCGCCACCATCTCCCTAGCCTGCTGCACGCCCTACATCCTTCGACATCGATCTTTCTTCGTGGCCAATGGAAAATGGGCGTACACCAACGTCCCCTTGACACTGATTTTGCAACGATCAATAGCGATCGCTATCATCGGAACATACGAACTGATTGGAATGTCCATGAGCATTTTAACAGTGTATCGACTGAAAATACACGGAATTCGGAGTAAGAAAAATGAGAAAGTTTGTTTTACTGAAAAACCAGAGATCTGTGATATGGGATTTTCAGAATCTTGTCTTGGTAACATCTCTCCATATTCTAGTGGATATCGTTGCCATGTTGATAATGATTGCAGAATTTCTGGAATGGCAATTTCCATTGGCATTGTTCGCAGTTCAAAATGTAAGTTTTTTTCTCTTCAAAATCCATAAAGTATTTCATATTTCAGGTCTTCCCTGTCACATACACAGTAGTCATTCTGAACTCTGTCACGATAGTTCTCACAAACAAACGCGTTCGAGACGCTTACTTCAAGACGATCCAGTTTTGGAAGAGGAGAGTAGAGGATCAGAACAGTTCCTCGAGACAACACACCTCTCTGCCTGCCACGCCAACTAATGCAGGCAAAATTGCAGTTTTTTGAGAATAGAGAATGAATCTAGAAATTTTATCGTACCTCTACTCATTAATAACAAAAAAAAGTTGAACGTAAAGAAGAATCTAAAAAACAAGCAAACAAAAACGCAAGAAGAAGACGTTTAACTGGTGGCGCTTCGCAGCTTCTTTCCGATCGGATTCAAGTATTTTCCGAGCATCTTCTCTCCGAACTTGGACTCTGATCGTACTGGTAGCTCGGGGTTCTCCAACTCTTGGGAAATTTCATCGGTGCCGTTGCGAATGCGTTGTACAAGTGATTGTTCGAAGCTGGAAAAAGGTTGTGTGACGGCGATTTTTAATCAATTTAACTTACCTGAACTTCAGAGGAACTGGCGCTGTAGAATCTTCCAAATCTTGTTGCTTCCTTGCCGCCTCATTTAACTCTAACCCAATCCATTCAGCCTCTTCTTCTGGAATCACGAACTCTGCATACTTTTCTTTGATATACGCCCTCTTATCGTCGTCTTCCTCGTAGTAGCACTCGGTGGCAAGAGTGAGGAGCATCTCGCGTTTCAAACTGAAACGAATACTATAATAAACACTTTGTTGTAACTATTGGACATACGAATTCGCGAATTTCGAGTCCAGATCGATTTCTTGGCTTTGCAAAATGTAGTAGTCGAGTCCGAAATGCTCATCAATCAGCCGCATTGCTCTTTCCGTGACAGTCACTTTTATGTACTTATCCAGAATTTCTGAGTATAGCACAACGGTTTTCAAAGCAGGGAAGAAGAGTTTCGGCACCCAATATCTGGGCAAAATCTTCTTCTTCGTATACGGCGCCGACTCGATCCATCCTTTCACAACTCGTTCACCGCCCCACAGTCCTTGGTCTCCTTCTGGAGTGCGAATCCCGACGATTGGGTTGTCTTCAAGCTCAACTTCTACGTTTTTGAACGAATCGTAGGCAGCCTGACTTGTTGGAGGTCTGAAAAATGATGATGGAATGCAATTAAAACTTAAACACTTACATGTAGTGAACGGGACCTTTGTCGGACAGAATCATCTCCCAGTATCGTTGTTTGTAGTGTTCCGGTAGTCGATGGACCACACTCTCCGGATTTTTGAAGATTTCTTCGTTCCTTCGAATCCTTTCGGCTTTATCCCAAGTGACGACGGCTCGACGCACATTCGGCGTCAAATTTTTCAGGTTTTTCGCCAGTGACGCCATTTCTGCAATTTCAAATATATAAATCTGAACGAAATCAACGAGGAAAGGGAGAAAAGTTTTGAGAAAAGTGGAAAAAAAAGTTCCTAGGTTTTTGGGGAGTTATCCGAGAGGACTACACAGCATTGTTTTCGCTCAAGCGAGCTTGCATTGTGTGCGTTTTGGCGTGACGGTGTTTGCGTCGCGAAGCTCGGTGCCAAAAGTCCGCGAAATCAAACATTATTTTTTTCCTGCGATTTCCTTTTCTTTTTTTTCTGAAGGCACTGTTATTTTGTCTTCCTTTCCATTCGATTATTTCTGCACCAACGACTGCCGTTATTAGAGTTTTAATTACCTTCCATTTTCAATAATTAGGTTCCGTTAACCAGTTTCCATGTAGTTTCCAGGTCAAGAAACATAACTTTATTAAGATTTCTTCATCTAAAAAAATTCACCTTGTTTATTGAAGAAACATGCAACGCCTTCTGCTGACCTACAAGCCAAATTCTTCCTTTCACTACAAACAGATACAATCACCCACTTTATTCCCTCTTTTCTCTCTTCCCGAATTCGTGTGTCTCCTTTTCTATTCCTACTTCGCAAATCCTCTTTCCGAAGTCTTAATCCAGCCGTACCGGCCGTTTTCGTCTTTCAATTGAGACAGAAGGTCGTTACTCTTTATCTCCTTTGGACTCTTTTTAACTTTTTCCCTGTCTATAAACTTCGGACCTGAATTCAGAGAATTTGAGATCGGACTCCGAAACCTTCTGGTTTTTCTAGTTGCCTTGCAAGACGCGATAGTTCGCTTAATAAATATTATGCAATCAATTGCATATGTGTGTGTGTCTCAGGACAGCCAACTTGTTATTGATAAGATTTTTATGACGATTTCCAGCTACCAGTGTCCACCCAACATTCTCAAAAACACATTGGCTAGAAGAAACCAGCTTGCCAACAAGCGACCAGGGCGAAAAACCGAAACCAAGAATAACACACATATGCCCGGGAATCGTAAACAGAGAAGAAGCACGAAGAAGGCGTTAATTGTCTTGCCTAGTAAAAAGAAGAACTGTCTTGCTGCCTGTTCCTTCCCTATATGGGCGGTATTTGTTTGTTGTGTCATCAGCATCTTCCTCCATCCTTATGCCATGAATATTCTTCCTTGCATATGTTTCTCGGCGCAAGGAAAAATGTCCGGAAGAAATAGCATGAGGAGACGCTCCTTTATTGATGCATCTTTTGTCGTCACACTATTTTCACCGAGTTTTCACTGTTTGGTATTGTTCCAGTTTCTTGTAGCAAGATAGTAAATTCAGAAAATCCCTGTTCCGTGCTCGCCCAGATTAGTTCAATCCAATACATTTTCTTCCTTTCGAAACCCTTTTTTGCACTTCATGACGTTGAGCTGGATTCGTGTTGAATATGCTACACCAGATTAAAATTAGAAGAAGGCTTCTTTTTTTCTCGATGTGAAACTTTGAACCGCCAAAGCACCAAAGTTGTCTTCAACCGCACCACTACTTGATTGATTAAACTAGCTGAAGCCAGGTGATATATGTGCAGAGAGACTCAGACTCTCTCACCTAATTTAGTTGTGTCCCTTCACCAAAATAGTTGCAAGCGGCTTGTGGTGAGCCGTGTGTGAGCCAGTGGTCGGGAAATGATTTGCTCGCTTGTTTTCCGGATAAGACTTGGATGGAGGAAATAACCTAGTTAGTCAGGTCGCACGGCCCCGCGGTCTCGGTCCTTGATTGTTTTCGAAATCTTCTGTCAGAATTCTGGAATCTCTCCCTCGCTTCCTTCTTTTCGACTTATTCTTCTTCTGATTCAGTAGTATAGTTCTCCGTAAGGCAGTGTTGCAACAATAATTCCGCTATGGCCCATATACCGCCATCAAACACTATCCTCTTTCTCCGAAGGTCGAACCACTTTCAATTGACGACTACTATGGGGCGGTGTCGTTGGTGTTTTTCAATCTTAGACCTTTCCTCGCTTTCGGTTTAGTGAGTGATAGCAATTGGAACATTTTTCTTTGCGCGCGGTTTGAAAAAAACTGGGTCACCAGAATTGAAAACGAAAGCGAGAGAGGGGAAGAATAAGGAAGAAAAAGAAACACCTTCAATCAACGGTTTTGACGGAAGACGGAAGTCATCACTAGGATTCTGGGAACTCTGAAATTCAATCTAACACCCGTTATGTGTGTTATGAATGATCAAACTAGAAAGAAGTATGCTCCACAGAAATAAGCTGAAAACGATTCTGATATATTCACGATTGAGGACAGTCTTTCTATCATTGCCATCAGATAGACCTAGTCTAAGTTCAATCATTCGAAAGAATCAACAGAAATCAATTCAGATAGCCCGTTTTCTACTTATTAAATGAGTAGTGGAACCTTAAATTAGAGTCTCCTTTAGTCAGATCACAACAACACCGATTTTGAAGATTTTGAAATTTTTCGAAATTCCAGCTATTGATTTCCTACCCCTAGGGTTCAACATTCTGGATAAAGGGATATCTGCGAGCAAAAGATCCACATTTCTAGTGTCAATCAAGAGTCCATTCTGCAAAATCGTATGGGACCTTCTGTGACCAGGTGACAATAACACCTGACGGTGCACCTCTCACTCTCCAATGCATCATTTCATTCTTCCTCCTCCTTCTTCTTCTCCCAGTGTCTTTTTCTTCTTCTTCAGCGTTTCTGTCTGTCTATCGATTCGATTGAAGCAAGAGAAGGGGGGTATCTTCGAATGCGTGTCTAAGACCTCTCCGTCTTGCCCACTATTTCGTCTAAACTGTCTGCCACTCTCTGAGACACCCATCGCACTGTTTTTCTTTTCTTTCAGCAGCAGCCAACGCAACTGATACATTTGTATACGTTGTTTCTTTCCCGACGGTTTTTTGCTTTCTTTCATTTAGATCTGCATTACTAGTTTACAAAAGCTCCTACTGTAATCAAGAGTCTCACCGAACAGAGCAAACATTGTACGGTGGTTGAGCAAACAATCCCGACTTTTTTTTGCGGGAGATGTCCCCGCGAAATTCCAATTTCGACTCTTTGCTCCGCGGACGTCTTCCACTCCGAAACGCCAGCACCCTATTCATCCTGGAAATCTAAGGATTCCCATTTATTTTTATGCCCTTCGCACTCACTCTCATCTATCCCCGTCGCCGCCTTTTTTTTTTCGTCTTTCATCGAAAACGAAGAAACGTACCCATGAATTAGATGAGCCTTCTGGCCCCCACACACCACTCCTCATTCGTTCCGCCTTTTCGCTTTCCATTCGTCTCATGCCGTTCTCCAGATTTGAATGAGGTCTTTGTAGTTGCTTTGAGCTCCTTAATTTAATGACAGAGTTAGGTCTTTTCTTAGTCTTTTCTTCCCTACTAACCAGGAAAGCCTATTTTCATTAGGTCCAGAATCCTTCTCTTCATACATATAAAACAAAATATGGGTATTCGATTGTTCTGGATGGCTACGCAAACTTCTAGAATTCGAGTCATTTGCTCGGAAAGGTCGTGATTTTTTCGAATCATTCCCTCTTTTCATCTTCGGAGGAAATATCTCGGATTCTAGAAAGTAGCCATTCGACACATTCGAAAGTCCTGATTTGGTTCTCTATATGTGCATATTCAGAGAATGATCCAAGAGGTACTGATAATAAGCCCTCCTGCTAAATGCCAGCACTGGTCGATCGAGATCCGTTAGCTCCTCCACCGAACTCAATTTCGATCTGATTCATTTCATTCGAAACGTATGTTTTCTGTAGTAATCTCCCAGAGCTCATTTCACACCGCATTTATTATGATCAGATGTGTGCGCTTTCACGCTACATAGCTCGTTCATTGTAAATTCATCTTCGGCATACCCATTTAATTTGAAACCGAAAGACATCCAGGCTGCCAATTTCCACGGCGCCAACATCTGGCAGCCAGATGTTTTTTGTTCATTCTAATCCATGAAGGTTATGAGTTGTCGTTAGGTTTTTATCCCAAGGACAATCATTTTCATCTAGTCAGCTTATGTCTTTCCGAATTCTAGCTTCTTCCCTCAGGGCCCGAGGAACGAAAATTACATAGTAGAGTGGCTGTGGTAAAGAGTGGTCTGCCAGAAAACAGATGTGCAGAGTCAAAATCACACGACCGGATTTTCCAAGATGTAAAGTTCATCTATCGGGGATTCTCAGAATCTCAACGTGAGTCTCCCCGGGTGGTCCATCCTTGACAACAAAACACATTCTCGGAAATGGATAAATGAATAATCATGTCAAGACCCTGACCCTGTCAGGTTGTGTTAATGATGTCTTTACGTTTTAACGAGAAGATTTGTTCTTTTTTTTTCGACGATGATCCCTCGACAACATCATCATCATCGTTTCCGAAACGAAACGACCCGGCACACAAAAAGAAGACAGATATCTCGCCACACGACATTAAGATTGACAAATGGTCAGTTCAACACAATTAGCCCAAGGAGAAGAAAAAGACGATAGAGGGGACCTTTTCGCTTCTAAGCGGACCACTCTCTATGTGTGTTGTACACTGAAATCCTCCCTATGCTCTCTGTGCTGTTACACAGTGTCCGTCGGAGCTCGTGAGCTTTCTCCGAGAAGCAGCTGTCTTACTTGGATATCGAAAGTTTACAACGCGGTGTTCTTTCCAAGTTTTCGACGTCGACCGACGACGCCGATGATGTGTTTTGTTTCTCTCTCACTGATAGATAGATATAAAATTAACAGTCTTAAACAATTTTTTCGCCTGCCTTCATTTGTTCGCCTCGTTCTCGAGAACTTGCTAGCCGGTTCTCATATAACGGGTAATTCGGCCGTCGAGATTTATATTTTCGTGTTTCTTTTTTGTCTGTCTTCTCATTCCAATGGCAGCCGCCACTGCTTCTCCATTTATAATCGGTTTTCTTCTGGCTCCCCGTTTATGTTGCTTTTCGTGAGCCTTGTGGAGACGAAGGAAGGAGAATAAGATGACTGACATTCCAAGACTGAACGTTTTGTCGTTTCTGGCTGTCATCTATTCTCAGCCAGGGGGCAGATGTAAGATCGTGAGGCCCACGAATCTAGCTTCCAAAAAATCCATTCTATTTATGTTCCACAAACAACGCTGAAGACGTTGTTGGAGAACACTCGCATATTTACTTTGCCTGTCGAAAGGGATAGTTTTCTTCAGACGGGTGGTAGTATTTTTATACTCCAACTGTCTTCTTCGAAAGAACAGTTCAAATTAGGGTCTTTCGTTTCCCCTCCCGATGTGTCCTTGTCTCCCCAGGCGTTGTCATTCATTTCAATCGAACTGATTGATGTTGAGAAGTGATTTGATAACAATCTCTCCCTCTCTGACTGCGGCCAAAACTTTACACACACCTTGTGCCCGAGAGCGCACGTACTGATAAACTCTGCTGATAACACAAGTATTTTCTCGCCGTTACCCTGTTCTGTACTGTCTTCTTATAGTCTCTCTATCATCATCATCGTTACCAAAAGGTCTCCTCGGAGAGAGGCGGTATAGTACGATTTCCCATATACCAGAGTTATTTATTATCATTTTTCTGTATAAAATAGGATTGTCAGTTCAACGGATTCAGGGTAGCTACGAATTCTGTCTAGGCATTCTGATTTTCTTTTCTTTCCCAAAGCTCCAATTACTCATTCCCCTCTCTTTTCTTCTCAGCCACTCACTCATTTCATAACAAACCGAATTTCAGCTTTTTCCACCTCCTCATTCTGACCGCTGTTCATTTATGATATGAGTGGAGCGGTACTGCCAGCGACTGTGCACGTTCACCCGAGTATGGATCCAGCTATCGTCGAAGCTGCCGCTTCCAAGGAGGACGTTAAGGACGACTCCCCGTCGACAGCAAACAACAACGATGTTTCGCCATCACCATCCGAGCCGGACACTGACGCGATTAAGATGTTTGTGGGACAGGTGAGAACCATTTAAAGCCGTCTTCTGAAGAAACTTTCTGTGAATGTTAAACTTCCAAATGGCCTCCTAGGCTTATCCAATTGTGTCTCTCCCTCCTCTTCAAAGTAGATATAATTGTGAGAGCTCTGTGTATATACTCTCCCCCTCTCTATTCAACTCCAATTGAAAAGGAGGGGGACACTACACAAATTTGATAAAATGAAAATGAGATTTGTTTTCCAATTTCTTTCCTTACTCCGACATTCTGCTGCCAGTCTTGGAACACTTAGGATCGATCTAGTCTATTACCATATAGATGAAGAGAGGAGGGGTTATTTTTTATTCAATTTCCGTCTCAAGGGCATTTGAGCGATGATGAACATACACATCAATTTCGGAATGAAAAGTAGGCCATCACACGGCGTGAGAGAAGACAATAGATAAGGAAGGAATTCTCGAAAGGTTTGATGATAAGTTTTAATCCTGGGATATACTGGCGTTGAGCATGTGTTTCAAAGCAATTGATGACGTGGTACTGAAAACATCACAATACATATGGGAAGGGGGACTCCAACAATAATAATACACTATGGGAATATGCAGGCAAAAGCACAACAGCCAGAGATTCTGTCGACGCTTTTCGCTTTTGCCGGCGCTCTCTTCTCGCTGGTTATTTTCAATGCGATGGAGGTGGTTTCAACTCAAAAACTAGTGCTCTCTATTCGAGAGACGCGTTGCTATTGGAGATTCAATTTCCGTTCTAGCTTCCCATCAACAAGCATCACAATTTCCAGATTCCCCGCCAGTGGAACGAAGTGGACTGCCGTCGCCTGTTCGAGCAGTACGGATCGGTGTACTCGTGCAACATTCTTCGTGACAAGTCGACACAAACCAGCAAAGGTTGCTGCTTCGTCACTTTCTTCCATCGGAAGGACGCCATAGAAGCTCAGGGCGCGCTGCACAACATCAAAGTCATCGACGGTATGCATCATCCCGTGCAAATGAAGCCAGCTGACACCGAGAATCGGAATGGTATGTGTGGCATATATAGTGTGAATAATAGAACATTGATTACTTTCAGAGAGAAAACTGTTCATTGGTCAGTTGAGCAAGAAGCACAATGAAGAGAATCTTCGTGAGATTTTCGCCAAGTTTGGACAGATTGAGGATTGCAGTGTGCTTCGAGATAACGATGGCAAGAGCAGAGGTATTTTTCGTCTTAGCTGACTGATGTGGTTTGGAGAGTCCCGGAACATTAGAAAAAAGTCCCCAAAGGAGAAATGTGATTGTGGCACAGTAGATCTGATATCCAACAAACACTTTGTAAACTGTCTCTTTCTCTCTTTTTCTCTATATATGTTCATTGATTTCTGTGTCATCAACATGCATGTGAGTCAGTAAGTCAGGTGGGTGTGAACGCCTGGCGAAATGTACCTGCAAAGAATATGTACTGAACGAAAAAAGAGATAACTCTTGATCTCTCCCCCCATGTGTCCGGATTCCATACCTTTAAAAAAGTCTTAATTTCTCTCTCTCTATATATATCTATATGTTTTCCATTCTGACAGGATGTGCATTTGTAACGTTCACGAATCGCAGCTGTGCCGTCGTCGCCACCAAAGAAATGCATCACTCGCAAACGATGGAGGTTCGCCAAATTATATGCTTTTTGTCTAGTTTCTTTTCTATATGTTCTCTCTCTATGTGATTCTCTCTCAATATCTTTATGTGGGGATCCCTTTTCTAGTCGAAAAAATCGTAGAGATTTAGAGGTTTTTACACTAATTTCAATGTTACATGTTTAATGTTTTTCTGAGATTTTCGATTAAGCTTGTAGAGATCATCTTCAGTGTTTCAGAAGTTTTAGAGTTTTGTGGTTTTCATCTAACTAGAGAATGGTGTGGACAAGGATATGATTCTTCGGTATGAGATGGGCATCGTTGCAAAGACGGGACTCTGAAACGTATTCTCTTATTTTCGAAAACTGCTCTCAATCTCCAGAGGTCGAGTTATGAGCTTCTGAAGATTGTCAATATTTTTTTGAGATGTATGTTTCAGAACCTTCTCTTTTTCAAGTTATTCATTACATACTTCATATCCCTTATCACACCATTCTCTAGTATACTGAATCTTCCAGTTCGAGTATATTCGTAACCAATGTTATTCCAGGGTTGCTCGGCGCCACTCGTTGTCAAGTTCGCTGACACCCAGAAAGATAAGGATGTTAAGACTAAGATGGTCACCGGAAATGGAGCCGGTTCGCCCAAGAATGGAGCGAATCTTCTTCAGAACTTGAACCCGGCCCTTTTGCAACAGGTACAATACTAGTCTTGATAGATGATGTAAACCGGTTCGAAAGTTGTTTCAGTTGGGTGGTGGGCAGAATTATCAGACTGTCGCCTCTCTCCTCTCGTTGATCAATGGACAACAAGGTCAACAGCAGCAGCCGCAGCAAAATGTTTTGGGACTTTTGGGATCAGGTAATCTATTTCTCAAGCATTCACTATTTCTCACAAAAAAAGTTTTGAAACCTATAATTGAAAAAACTGAAAGAACGAAACCGAAAATAAAAGTTCAGTGCTATCCGCGCTCGGAAAACTGACTGAGTCAGAAGACAAGAAAAGTGGGTCGGAGAAGCCGCGTGTGGCATCTCTCATGACCTCTCCACCTCCCTCCACGTCATCTGGTGCCACTGTCGCGCACCATCATCTCCATCAGCAGCAACAACAACAACAGCAGCAACAACCAACACCACAGCATTTAGCTCAACAACAGCAACAACACGGTTTAGGTGGGAAAGTGTTCGCTCGGTTTGGAATGGAACTATAGAAGTGTGGTTTTGATGGCATGGCATCTCTCTGGATTCCTATCTCCGCCTCGTGTTGCTTTTTCGATTCGGTTCTCATCCCTCTCTGCGAAATGACAGATTCCTACCCGCTTGATGTGTTTATCTTTGTGTTTCGGTTGTGATAGGCTCTCTACTGAAAGAACAACTATCTAACGAAATCTATCTTCATCTTACAGCATGATACCGTTTTTTTCTGATTGGGGAGTTCTGGGTGGCAATTATGAACATAATCGTTTTAGGAGCGCATCTTCTTGCCAACCCTGCTCAAAGTCAGTTCGAGGCTCAGCTCGCGATGGCTCAACTCGCTGCCCAGCAACAGAATCAGATGTTGGCTCTTCAAGGATTTGCAGTACAACAAGCTGCCCCGGTTCAGCAACAACAAGGTAATTTATGAGTTTTTGTGGTGTTGATTTGGTTTGGTTTTTTTGGGCTTCTAACCTTCTTCCAGTCTCACCTACTACTGTGTTTTGGTATCCTCTCCCGTTTTTTTTCATTCTAACCTATCCCATGCTTGCCCTCTGTTTCAGGCTACCATCACTTCCTACAAACTCAGCGGGCTCATCTTCCTCCTCCTCACAACCCGTACGCTTCCTACTCCACCGGATCGCCCGATTCGTCGAGTAACACCACCGACTCCTCGTCCGAAGATCATGCGACGACGACGACGCCTACGCAAAAACCGTATGGATACGTAACTCAGGCGCCGCCTCCACTCATGTCACGTAACGCACAAGTGTGGCAACAGCAACAGCAGTTTCAGAGACAACACATGTTTCCCGCTGCATATGGTACTGAGTTTCTTCTTTTTGATACCCCTCTCTTTTGCATGCTTTTCTCTACTTTTTTGCACACTGCGCTAACTTCTCTAGAAAATTCCAAACAATTTTCGAGACATAAATCGTATTCAGGTCTTGCTGGTGGTCTCGCCGGTGCCAAAACCACATCACCAGTAGCTGCCACGTTGGCCAATCATCAGCAAATGGCTCTGACACCTTTCGCCGGAGGAGCCGCTGCCCTGGATCAAATCACTGCTATGCAACAGTATGCACGTGAGTAACCAAATCTTAGAATCTGAAAATGATTGTGTCTTCCTTTCAGTGTTGGCCAACTTCCAAGCTAACCAAGTTGGTGTCCAAACTGCAACATCCGTAGCATCTGCCTCGCAACTGGTGGGAAATGGAGATGTTCGTGGTCCAGACGGAGCGAATTTGTTCATTTACCATTTGCCACAAGACTTCGGAGATGCTGACTTGATTAGCACTTTTGCAGCATTCGGACAGATTCTGTCAGCGAAGGTGTTCATTGATAAGGTCACCAATTTATCCAAGTGCTACGGTAAGAACCTTGGAGAAGTTCATTTTAGTAACTGTTTGTTCCAGGATTCGTCTCCTACCAAGACCCAACATCAGCCACCAATGCCATCAACGCCATGAACGGCTTTCAAATCGGATCGAAACGTTTGAAGGTGCAACTAAAGGTGGATCGTGGAAATCCGTACAATCGATAGAGTTCCAGAGAAAAGGTTCACACTTGCTACCTACATGTTCTGTCTCTGTTGTTCTCTGTCGTTTTAATACTCGACGTTTTGTCCCTTCTCGATTTAGTAGTGCACTTTTCGAAGTCAACGCATTTTTCGTACTCTTTTCTTTGTAGAATTTGTGTCTCTTTGGTATATATTGTCCCACATCACACACACACACGCACGTTTGATATTGTTCGTCCTCCTCGATACTTTTGTTCTTTTTCTTATTGCCTCCAGAAGAATTCCATACACCCACACTTGCCTCTAAGAAGCATGCCCTCTCTTGAGTTATTTTATGCAAACAGTCGCTTTCATATTGTCAATTTTGTGTCCCAATTCGATGTGTCTTTGCTCAAAGACTGTTCCTTATCTTTATTATCTTTTCGTTTTTACATGTGTCCTCGTAGATGGAACTGATTCGAGAATAAAAGTGTATCGTGTGCATGACTTCGTCAAATGTGTTTCTACTACTGTGATTCGGAGATTTTGGTTTCAGAGTTCTCAATGTATATCAAAACGATGCAATCGACTTCTCGCCAAAGACAGAGAGAATCAAATTCAATACGGGACAACACATTGCCTTCCTTCTTTCAACCCATCCTCCTCCACAATACAAACGCTGCAATTTCCTACAATACTCATTCTTGTCTGCAAAAGTCTAGTCATTTTTTGTATTTATTTTGTTTTTTTGAAAAAAAAAAGTGTATAGATGCCATATATATATTTTGAGATAATTGAGATTTTTTATATTCTGAGAATTTTGAAAAATACAGAAAGAAAAATTCTAATAAAAATTTCATAGCATTTGTCGTATTGCATATAGGGAAATGTACATATAAAAGGGCCATCCGATTAAAATGGAAACTATCCCTGCTGATGGAACTTTCCGCAGTACCGCCAGTATTTGTCACATGCGGCTCTGTACTGACTTTGCGCGGTGAGCAGCGGGTTGTTACAGTAGTTCATTGCGAATCCTTGATAACTTCTGCACAGTTGGTTGATGGCTCCGCCTCCTCCACGCCGACGGCCCGATTTTCGTTGTGGGACTACTGGTTTATCGGGGAGTGGAACTTTGCACTTTTCGGAGTATACTGGGCAGAATACGATGGCCTGAAGGAAGAGAGGGAGATTGAGGTAGCCGCTAATGGAAAACATACGTTTTTGTTCATCTCGACTACAACTATCTGAGAGCTCAGTTATTTCTGAGAAGTGAAACCGAATGTTTTGAATTTTTCATGGTTAGATAAACAGAAGTCAAAAAAGAGCCAACTTCTTTTGATCCCTAAACATCCATGAGCTATCCGAGAATTTGAGTTTCAAAAATAAGTCATAATATGAAAAAACAAATCCAGGTAATTTCATTTTCTACCAACTTCATCTACCGAAAAAATACTACAACTACTCACTTTCTGACCAAAACGGAACGGATCTGGGCACACGTAGAGGTAGCGATTCTTGAACTCTCTACAGAATCTTGTGAAGTTGATTTTCTTGGGAGGTTCATCGCCAGAAATAGCTGCAGCTGCTGCAGGAGAGATGGCCGCAGTTCGATGACTGTTGGAGAACAAAAATTAGGGATCCATCATATTGTTTCCTACTCTCACCTTGAGGCGGCATCCGAATCTTTAGCCTTATCCGGCTCTCCTTCTGGGATGGAGAAGCATATATTCTCGAAAGCATTACAGAAGTCTTTGTCCTTTTGCTCTCTTCGCTTTGTGTTGGCACCAGTGCAAACTCGGACGTACTCTTCTCGAAGCTCACCACAAGCAACCTATAATTAGGTAGGATTAAGAGACAATTAAAGAGCTGCTTTAGGTGTAATTTGACATTAAACTCTCTGAATTTCTCTGGTCCATTTTCCGCTATTAGTAAATTGATTAGTAAGTGAGCTTCAACTTACTGTGTCCTGCTTCTTTTCGGCCTCCCGTGAGGCTCTTCCCAGCACCTCGCCTACAAATAACACAGAAATGAGCAGCCACCGCATTCTACTGAAATTTTGTTTGCCCTTGTTTTTAGCACTCTGAACTCTCCAATGAAAAACTTCAAAAACAAAAAAACGAATCTTTGAAGAAGTCGTACACTCGCACACGGACAAAAATATCAATTACGCAACGCACATACATAAGACAAGCGCCGCCGATTTAGAAGCAAAACGATGAAGAGGAAAGACAAAAAGGAAAGTTTTTTGGGAAAAAAAGAAGACCGGATCCTCATCATCTGTGTCTCCTTAACATTATCATGATCACATCAGTCACATCTAAAATATTATCAACGATTCGAAAACGGTTTTGAGAAGTCAACGAACTTGTGAACAAAGAAAAAATTGAAGACTAGACAAGTAAAAGTTCAAACTTCGCAAGAGTGGATGGAGTACAACATTTTGTAGAACCCAATGGAAGCTTGAAATCTTAGGTCTGAGCTTTGAGGTTCAACCACTAGTATCAGATTTCGGAAAGTCGGGAGCCATCTGCTTAGTTACGCTAGTTGAACTCCATTTAGGCTCGATCGGAAGTCTGTTCAAAAGGTACAGGATCTACTCTGTATTAAGATGAATCCCTAACATTTAAAGTTTGGGACCATAGGTTCGTAGACGACCCTAGTATCAGAATTCATAAAGTCCTACTGATTGTAAAAACACATTCATTCTCTAACCTACTCGTCTACTTTGAAAAATATAAAAAGTGAATCAATATGATGATAAGAAAAAAGAGAACATCCCATCTTAGGTTTAAAAATAGTCTCATCCTTTGATATGAACCAGTTTTGACGAATTGCGAAACGGAAACACTTCAGATGGATAGACTTGTGGGTGGAAGAAAATCAAATGCTCATCAATGTTTTGTAAGATTATCATTTTTATTGAAAAGAAACCATATGAGAAGTTAGAACATTTTGCAAAAAGTACATCGAAGACGGTTAAACTTGTTTTGTTGATTATTACTAATAAGTTGAATGGGTGGGCTGCTGGGAGAGGGAAGAAGTACAAAACACAGACAAAAAGAAAAAATAGACAGACAAGTAGTTTCAATAGAGTGGAACGACAAGGTTTTGAATAGAAATGATTCAGAAGTTTGAAGTTTTCGTTTGTGTGTGTGTGTGTCTGGTGAAGAAGAGTTTCTTATCCTTGAGTTCCCTCGACCTTACGGGAGAAGAAGCGTTGGATCTTGACAAAGTTCTGTAAAAAACTCATTGGTCTTCCGGCCCATTTTCCAGTGTTCGCCTACCTGTGGAGTAGTGGTGAATCTGTAAGAGAGTCCCTTTGGGATCACGATCAGATCTCCCTTCTCGAGTTGCACACGAATCCAGCTGTCGTCCTCTGGCTCAACGTCATAGTAGCAAGTGCCTTCGACGACCAGACTGATGACGTCTTCCTTTTGGGTTTGTGGCTCGTAGAATTGCTCCATCTTGTCGTCAAAGTCCAACATGGTCTCGCTGACAGTGAACACGTCGGTGAAGGTGACGTTCTTCTCGGTCTTCACAGCGGACAGGCGCTTCTTCATCGATGCGGTGTCATCGAGATCCACCTGAAAATTGCAGTTTCAACTTTCGAGTTTCAAGGTTTTACTCCCTCACAACCCTGGTAATTGGCAAAAGTTTTCGACTAAGTTCTAGATGTCCCAAGGCCGACGATCAAGGATTCCAATTTTAAAGTTGTCGTCCAACTCACCCAAAAATGCAATCATTCCATTACCATTTTATCAAACATCCAACTTTCGACAAAAAACCAGAAATGTTCAAACACCAAAAATGTTGTTATTGTGGTTATTCCCCTTTTCGTCATCCTACATACGAAAGTTGTTGGCAACAATATATATGTTTTCTCCCGTCCTCCTTCCCTCTCACCTTCTCCCTAATTGTTTCGTACGAAAAAAAAAGAGAGAAAACGATGTCTCCTCTGTTTTCATTTTTCATCTTTCTCTCTCTCACTTTTTTTGAACTGGTTTTCAAGATTCGATGGCTATGGCTAGCAGAATGGCTACATGGGAATGCACTGGGCTACAACGCTATAACTATAGCATCTTGTTGCGTGGGATGTGTGAAGATGATGACGGTACGATTTCGACCGAGAAAGATGAACTTTCAGATAAACATTGGGAAATGAACTTTGCTCGAAGAGACTATACTCGCCTGTGTTTTTAGTCTAGAGTTTTTCTTAGTGAAAGTTATGAACTTACAGTTCAAAGATGTCAGTTAGAGAGTGTTTCAGGTTTACCTAATTACTGAATTTAAAAACTCCCGCACTAACCTTGTAATATTGCACTCCGGCGAGTCCTGCCAATTGGGTGGTGGTGATCTTCTTTGGTGGGAAAACGTGGTGTGGAAGACGACGGTCTCCGCATGGGAATGGTTCCATGTGCCAGATTTGCATGTTTTTTTTGGTGGTTACAGAGGGAAGACTCTGAAAATGTACTGCATTTATTGTCTTCGTCGCCAGCTGTTTTTTAAAACATGTACCGAACAATGGGAGAGGAAATTGACAGACGACTGTGGCGGGGTGAAAAATAACAAAAGGGGGTAGAAAGTGTTCGAAACAAATGGTGGAGAAGAGGAGGGTGAGGTTAAAGCGGGATTACAGAAAACGTATAGTTAAAGAGGGATTAGGTTAGTGGTGTCATAGCTGAATGAGGATTTGATGACCCAGATGTTTATTCTACATCCAATGTGTTTGTACGTACAATAGATTCTACATGGAAATGCAACATCCTTGAGAATCCATATTTGACAGGTTTCTACTAGTTTTGGATTCTTAAAACTGAACTTATTCTCTGATGCCTAGAAGCTTTGCACTGTGATGAAAATTGCTACCGCATTTATAGTTTCTATTGGGTACATGTAGCCTACAGCAGATGATGATAAATGCTCAGAGAGCCAGCGAAAATGTTGAAACGAAATTGTTTCGAGATCGAGAAATATTTGAAAGACACACGGTCGAACGCTGGCAACACACTTAAAATGAGGCGAAACCTGGCGTCTTTAAATCCGAGACGATCGGAATCTAGAAAAACGAAAAAAGTGGGCGTGGTCATCGATCCCCTTTTCGCCTCCTCCTCCTCACCCACCATCTCACACAGAACGCAAACAACGCTGGTAAGGGGGAAAGAAAGAGGGGAATAGAAAAACGGGATGAAAATTACAGATAACACATCTGAAAAACGACGGCTAGGACTGGCTGACCGGATATGTATCTAGCATGAAATTGGTGATATCTCATCCAGAAATCTGATTTCTCTTGGATAATAGCAAAGGGGGAGAGGCTAACATGGCATCGGGCAAGAAGGTGGATGGTATAAGGTTTTGGAGTTTTTAAATTACGACGGATCAAAATCTTGATGGAAAAGCTTATTTGGACATTTGTCAGCTTTCGTGAGAAATCGTTTTTAGTTTGAAGCTATCGTGTCCACGGAACAACTTACATCAGGCTCTCTATAATTAGAAGCGGTTATCTTCGAGGTGTTATGAAACGGCTCATTTCTATTAGATTTTTTTTTTAATTTTGCAGGTTTGTTTCTAGATCCGAATTTTTGTAATTGAAAGCCTTTTTTTTAGAAAATTGACTAGTCGTTATGTTACGTTGAAGGATGAAGATAGGAAGGTATCCCTGAAGCCCACCTTGATTTTGGGTCACCTCTCTAAATTGGATCTAGATATTTGCCACCTAACAGTTGTCAACAACGAATATCAGGGTGGTCGACAGCTTTCCATTAAAAAGGGTCGAAATTTTATTCTTTTTGCACGGTACTGTCCCCACACACAATTTGATCTTCTCATTTGGAATATGGTTGGTTTTTTGTAAAGAGTTCAGCTAACGTTTCCTCCATCTTTTGGTAAATTGAATTGCCTTAATTTTCAGATCACATATGAACTCCTATTCTAGAGGCGCCTGCGTCAGGAGTTCTGACAACATCTGATTTCTATTGATGTTTGAAATTTCTGCCATGCACCCATGTACTTTGCTTCAAGTCTTGAATCTTCTCAGCCAAACTAGACTGTGAAAGAATTCGAATGCAAGCGTTCTGTCTGACAAACAACTCTGCATGTGTTGCAAAACTAACAAACAAACAGAATGACGGTGTCCGAATGATCAAAGCTCAGAGGTGGTTCATGAACTGTTACTGAGAAAATATCAATGCATGGCTGGTGAACTTTTGAGTTCTCCGATTTTCAAAGATCTATGAATTTCGAGTCTACTTTGGACGTTAGAGATTCGAAGCCCCAATTCATCTTCTGAAAGTGTGATTTTCGATTTCCAGGGGCAAGTACCATGGACAGTTCTAAAAATTTAGCGGATCATTTTTTTTGCCCGATTTCTATCAGCTCAACGAAATTGTAGTATATCTCCGTTTTCTGTTCGCTGCCACCAACAACTCCCAAAAACCGACACTGTCGCAATCCTGATTCGACACTGTTCTTTCTATTTCTCTCAGTGTCGTTAAATTTCAAATAAGATAGATTCATCGGAAAGATATCTTTTTGGCTATTGGGAGGAGGGAGGGCTTTTTCTGTGAATTGCAAAATCCAGAGAAAGAAGTAGAATCTACGAAAGGGATCTCAGTGAAAAGCAATGAAAACACGAGGAGGAAAACAAATGAGTGAGGCCAGAAAAAATTGGGAGAAAAGGGGAGAACGGTCAATCATCAGCATTGAACTTGTTATTATACTACCTCTCGACACATAATTGTGGCCTGAAGAGGAGTTGGAAAAAGTAGGTAACTCCGGTTTATTGCGCTTAACTAGGTTTCTAGAGCATTTTGGTTCTTCGAGTATCGCACAATTCATATTTCATACTTGACATAATTAGCCACAAGCAAATCAGTGGGTTAATTAGCCTGCCCGAGTCTTCCTTGTATCCAAGAAAAATTCTGACTGACGACGGAACTGTTGAGAAGTGTGTAGTAATCTTCTTCTGCCCGTCACTGTTTTTTCTCGAACTCAATGCTTTTTGATTTTGAGTTTTTTTTATTTGAAAAAATCTGAACAAAATCATTGGAAATCAAGATCAAAGGATCATCCAAACAAGATGATAGTGTCTGGAAGCTGAGGAGAGGGAAATTGAAATTTGAACTGACCGAAAATAAAATGATGAAGAATCCAAAAATCAGAAACGGTTTGAAACACCAATATCATAAAATGAGGAAGCTTCCTGTAAAGAGTAAGGGCTCTAATAGCAAGGGTATAGTTTCTTGATTAACCTGAAAATCTCAATCAGAACCTAGTCAAAGTTCGATTACTATTCGATTCTATTGATGGCAAAGCGAAAAAGGAATTTCGGAATCTTCACTCAAATAGTCAGTTTCGATAACAATGGTGTTACGGAATGCAAATACTTGGAGATCGGAAACAGAAGAAGCCCATTTTCTGCCGACAACTAATTTTTTATGCAGATAGCAATCAGACGGTAAGAAGCAGCAGGCTGGCAACACCAAACTTGCCATCGCTCTAACACACACAAAAACCCGCTACAATTTCTTTCCTTATGTTAGCCGACGCGCGTGGGCGGGGGCAGGAAGAGGTGATAAATTGGGGATGTACAGTCTGGTAAAGATACGGCGACAATCTAGATCAGCTGTTTTGACATGCCGAGGGAAGGGGGACTTGCCATCGCACTGCAGAAGGAAATGAGAGATGAAGCCAACATAATCTCTGATACTATGATAAAACAAGCGATTGCGTAAACGTAAGATGATTGAAGGAGGGGGTGATGGCATCAAGAACAAGCCTCCAATAAACTAGAAGTAGCTACAGAGAACACTTTTTGCAAATGAGTTATGAACTAACGATTCGTTTATGTGGTTTCTATTTTGAAAAACAAATGTTGATTGTTGATTTTTTTTTTAACCGGAAAAGTAATCGGAAAAGTTTTCACATACTTGAGGACAAATGCTTGGCTAAAAGTCATCATCTTCAGAGCGAAACGGATTTAACTCAACTTGCTTCTTCTTTTTTCAATCTTCATAAAAGTGCTCTTCGAGCATGACTTCATTATTCGATATGTAACGTACCTCAAGATAATAAGATAACGGAAATGGTCATCCAGACTCAAATGTTTCAACTGGCTGGCTACTACAATCTTCGACATATATTTGTTTTAGAGACTCAAAAACTTGAGTAAATTCCCATAATAAAGCAAATCGCTGACATATTTGCCTCATTTTTTTCCAATAGCGGTGTTCCTTTAATTACGGAAAACCGTCAGACCCCCCACACAGCAAAAGAGGGAACAAAGAAACGCATGTGCACCGGTAAGAGATTAAGAGATTTTCTCTGCCTGTCTCTGGAGAGCCACCGTAAGAGGAATCTCGCGTCTCCTCTCCACCAGATGGCCTTTCTTTTCAATTGGAAGTCCTTTCCCTCAAAGATTACTTCTGCTTTCCCTATGCAAGATACACAGTCTTTACGCTCCAAAAGTGATAAAAGGCAGACATAATGAATCATTGTCGGAAACTGTTTTGAATGATGTTCTTTTGTTCGTTTTGTAAAATCGGAATCCGTCCGATTAGTAAAGTTACAAAATAAATGTTTGACATTCATTTTACACAAAAAAAAAACGATTCAAACGAGGTTAACTAAATGTTGAAATATTCCCTCCATATCATTCTTCAAAATAAACATTTCATTAATACCAAGGCCATCAGAGCATAATTTCCCGAACCTCACCATCCGGATAAAGAAATGTTTTGTGTTATTTTCATCTATCGATTGCTTATAAGATGAGTTTCTGATTGAATTTTTTTTGGAGTGAAGAACTTTCAAATGAAAGTGATTGTATTCAAAGCACGCGCAGTAGAAAACAGACTCTGCTGTGACTAATTTCATCATGTCCAAAAGGAACCCACAACTTTCTTAGCACTCTTTCAATACTCCATCTTTCCTTTGGTTTTCATCTCGTTTTTTTGTGTCGTTATTTTTTCCACAAGTGATTCCCACAATCTTTTATTCTTTCTTATATGAGATGCCACCCACATTGCAGCTACCGTAGAGGTCCCCAAAGACATTTGCGTTCTCCTTATTGGCTGCTCAATTTATTTTTACCAAAAATTGATTATTTGAGCTCCGCCCCAGCTTGACGTCTTCTGCTTTTGCCACAATACGAATACGAAGTGATTCGTCTCGTTTGAACTTGTCTAGCTTCAATCTAACCAGTGAGAGGTGTGAATAGAGACAGTCTAGTGTATGATGTTTGATAGATATCAGCATATGCTTCGAAATGCATGCTTATACTAACTGCAGTCGATTCACCAGGACGAGCTATCTTCTCATCCAAAAAGCCGACGCCGTGCATTAAAACAGTCCCCCACTATCAGATGTCCCTCTTGTACCTGGCAAATACTAGTAAGTTGTAAACTTCGGAGAAAGCTTCTTGCACTTGTTTAAATTGCTGTTTTACTGCCGCAGTTTGAACTTCGCAGTTTCAATGTGAGTCGCAACAAAATGATGCTCTTACTGCTATTGAGGCATGTAAAACTGTCGAATTCAAAGTCGGGAAAGTTTCATCGTGCCGATGACTAAACAGCTTTATTTCAAATCCAAGACTTCTTGTTCACTAATTAGGCTTATTTGCTCGACAAAAAGGGCAAGGATGCATGCATGACGTTTCACATGACCGTGAAGGAGTGCAGCGCTTTCTTTGAATAATTGTATGCGATTAGTATCGATAAAGAGAGACACTGGTTTCGAACTCTATTCTTGGAAAGAACTTTCTCGATGTGCTCAGAGAGCTTTCATTCGCACTGAGAAACTTCACGAATGAACTTTACATTAGTTTTACTGCTATGGTTCTTAATCTTGCTTCGTCGTACGCTTATCATCCTCTCCGTCAACCCAGATGCCTGAGGTCACAAGAATTCGACTTTAAGTTAGTTATGTGGGCAACGAGTTCTTACTCTCTCTCACTCTCTCTGTTGAAATTTCCCTGTTCGCTTATTATCGTCAATAGAAATTTTGAGTTTCAGATATGAAAATCTACTCAAAGATAACAGTGAATTTCAAGTGTTCTTTCATGTTCTAAGATTTGCCGCCCTCTAGGAATCTCAATATTTTTCTCAACTGCTCAGCATACGACTGTTTGCTCACATTCCCCGTTTTCTTCCGCTTACCAAAAGAAGATTCGAGTTTTAGATATGAACATCTGCCGAGCAAGGAAGAACTGCACGAGCTACCTTGGCTCACCTCGGCGTCAGACAGAACGGTGAGCTCCCCATTTTCTTTTGTGCTGTTAGTGGCGAGCGTCCTCAAGCGTATCCACTTTTTCTTCTGACCTCTCCGCTTTACATAAATTCCAAAGAACGTCTCTCATATCGACAGATAATTACATCGTTCCCACCATTATCTTCTCTCTTTTCCGTTTCCTAATCTATCAGTTCATCTTCACTTTATCACTCTCTCAACATCATCATCATTACGCGTCTCCTTTTATCACTGTGACCGACTTCTCTTCCTTCATTCGTCCCCCTATCAGTCTGCTGTTCACTATGATCCTAAAATTCTCAAGAATTCTTCTGTCGCTAGTTTTAGTAATGATTGGGTTTACCAAAGGACAAACTCAAATAAGCGACAACTTTCCGGCCAGTGATATTATCGAACTTCCAGTAGGCAGGTGTGAGTCTTTCCCGATTTGAAATTAGTGGGGCAGGAGATTATTTCCTGCGGCCTACTTTGCTAATAAACACCGAGCTTCCGTACCTTTTCTTTGTGTCCCTTTTCCGGGCTATTCTTCTTTCCTTCTCTGAAAAATTTGCTTCACTTCATTTAGATGAATTTATTACACAAATAGATACTGCCTTTCGACTGCTCTAAATGGGAACGACAAATATTAATACATACATTCAGTGGAGGGAAACATGACAACAAATAAATAGGTGCGAAAATATGTGAGATCGAGATTTTGAGAGAGATGATGATGGGGAAACATTAGAACTAAAGTAACATCTGAGGGGTTTGAGAACGTGGGAGGAGGATTAGTTAGAAAGGAGGAATCAGTTTTCGAAAAGTAAAACAGATAGGAAAAAGTTTTCGGTTGGTAGCTTGCACGTCACTGAGAACTCCAGTATTTCTCGAACAAAAAAATGATAATTAGGATAACTCATTAATTGCCCTGAAAAAAAGTTTGTAGATTTGAAATCAACCTTTTTCCACTACCAGACAAAGTTCACTAAACAATTTTTGGACCTACATTCTGCATTTATGTTGCACCCGATCCTGTAATTGTGAACATTCCAGAGGATAAGTTTCCGCCGCTAGGATGTACGGTGCGAGTAGTTGGCAGATCTGAAAACGATTCACAAGGTCTCATTCCCAATATGGTTAAGCATACTAGACTTTATCTGCAGAATGATAGTGCTCACAAATTGCTCCAAAAGTGGGAGGATCGTGAAGATCAGGGATAAGTAAGGCTCAAGCCACTGACATTCCCCTCTCATCATCAATAATGCGATCGCAAGAGTAAGAGGAATGTAGAAGACACATATGGAGATTAGTGATTCGGCAATAGCGGCCAGTGTGAAGGCATATCTCACTCTCATTCGATATTGTACTATTGGTGTATCTCTTATATCAGTGTACACCTTGACCGCTACAATGAAGCTGAGAATCTGAAAAATTGCACATATTGTAGGCTTGTTTATATGTCTAGAACCCCACATCCGTAGTTGCCATTAGAGCAAAGAGTATAATGTATGTCTCAAGGCATCCATTTTTGAGTCCGATCGCGTCACTATTTGTGATGTTTTCCGGGACTTGGCTGTTGTTTTGAACTTGGGAGTAGTTTGCGCAGACACTTGATACCAGGAAAACACACACCGGTAGCAGCCAAAAAGTTCTCCATCTGCCCGATACATTTCCATCGGCCGTCTTCAGATTTCTGTAGTGCTCGATAACTTTGACCATGAGCAATGAGGGTTTAGTTGCAATCAACCCCGTGATAAGGACGGAGAACACTCTTACGAACTCGACTGGTAGGAATGATTGGCCGATGGTGACCAGGAGAAAATTGTTGTTGTGAAAATTGAATTCCTGAAATGGAAAAATTAGAAATTTCCATTCTGCTCATGATTATATATTTTCCACAGCAGCCGCTCTACTTCCCTAGTTACAACTCACTGGAGAGATGAGTGCAATGAGAGTGCTGTTGATTATGTTCCAAACACAGGTTGTCATGACATGAATGACTAACGCCTCCGACCTGGGCAGGAACTTGGAGAGGTAGAAAATGAGACAGGCTCCGATGATCGCAATAATTGTATTGAAAAAACATTTGGTAGAAATCATCTCACTGAAAAAAAAACTACATGGTTTAGGTTTTCTTTTTTGGAGACGAGGCAAGCGAGTTAAAGAGAGCAAGAAAAAACAAAACAAAAAACATAAAACCAAAAAACCAGATGAGAACAAGAAATGCCATCTCTTCACTCTGTACTCCTCACCCACCCTACCATCCGGAAGTCAGAGTAAAGAGATAGTCAAACTTTAAATCATCCAATTTTTTGAGATTTCATTGATCTTGTCTTTATTAGGATCTGTTTGGACTCCCGTGTAGGTAAGAGTACATAAGTTACTCTACTTTCCATCCGCTGTAGTAGACTTGAATGCGACTAAAATTCGACCTGAAATAAAGGTTAGATGTAAACTGCAAATCCTGTAATAGAATCCCCTCATTTTGGTCGACACATGGATATTTTTTATATTTATTATCCGTTCAACGTGATTTTGATAACATATGAAAAGTAGAGTTCTGAAATAGACAGTAACTTCCGTATAATCTAGAAATTGACCGTTGGGTTTTACAGATCATAACTAATAAACCAAAATAGCTGCAAAACTCTAATAGATTCTCCCGTTAGATCTGCTGTGATAAATCATCGCTGTATTAGTTGGCAACACATTCACCACTGAAAATTTTAATGAAATTTTTGGGAAATACTACAGTAACGGCCAATATCCCTCTTTTTAGTGCAAAATGACCAACTTTGAGCAGTTGAAAAATTAATTCACAATTGTCCGATTTTTCTAAAAACCAGTGGATGTATTAAACAAATCTAGCTCTTCATCTCTGTAGTCAACAACTTTTTTTTGATAATTACTCTGCCTGGAGAGTGATTGTCAAGAAAAATTGTTAATTACAAAAATGCGGATCTAGTTTTGTTCAATACAGCCACGAATTTTTATAAGACTTGTTGTGAATTGTTTTTTCGATTGCTCTGCACCAAAAATCACAATAGGGGATATTTCAGTAGTCGCTACTGTATTTAACTTACCTATCTTGCTTCCGATGATTTTATAACATCCAAAACAAGTTATGAGGGAAGGTACTGGAAGAACGACAGTCAAATAATATAGATAAAAATCCAAATGAACTCCGTAATGTGAGAGGATTGAAAAAGAAATCATAGGAATCCATAATAAGACTGTGTCAATGACAGCTTCAACTGCTAGAGAACGTCGAAGCGCTCGGCGATGATGAATGTGAACGTTGGTTTTCTTTTTTGGATTGAGAAGAATATATAGTCCCATGATGGCCTGGAAAGGTCTTGATAGATATATCGTTGAGTTTCAAAAAATTACTCACGGAACATATAACTAGCGACCCGGCCATTATAACGAGCCACATCACATTGAGCTCCGTTAATACTTTGTCACCATTGTATACATTATCAGCTTCTTTTGACTTCTCAATATTCTTTCTGGTTTCTTCTCTGAGAATTATCTGGGAACCTTCGTAGATAGATAATGCAGCAATGATGATGAGAAGGCAGAAACGTTTGATCAGCTTCCAAATCACTCCAATGGCCAATTGGGGGCTGTTGGCGAAAATTAGATTCTCGAAGAGTCGTACGGCGTAAAGCATAGGTTTTGTAGCAAAGATGTCAATAAGCGGAATAGTCAGCCAAACCAAACACGGGTGTTGCATTCCAAACACGTCTATCGTAATGCCGATAGTCCATTGAGTTCGAACCAATGTCTAAGAACCGATTATCGGTTAGTTAACATGTTCATGATACTCACGGGGTTAAGAAAAATGACTGAACAAGAGATCAGTACGCTCGAGATCACAATAGAGCAGAGATGAAAACGGAACAGTTTTAATGTTTTCCATAAATGTTGCGCAAAGAGGATAGAGATGGGAATTACTGCCAGTGCCAAGAGAATTTTCACGATTCGCAAGACAAGGTCCATTTTAACTGAAATCGTTTGATTTGAAATCCTTCTGGCGGAATTTCATTCTATCCTCGCTATTCTCTTTTCCGGATGCTCGCCCATTCTCAGTCATATAACAAGCTTCCTAAAACGATGACAGTTGCTTTAACTCACTAGTCCTAATTTTTATCCTCTTCTGTTTTCTTTTTCATAAGAACCCCATATTTTTCGTGTTCTTCTTTTCCCAGTTCTCTCCTTCTGAACACCTAAACCCAAAGCTTTTTTGGACTTGTTTTATCTTCCTTTCATAAACAAGTGTGAAAACATTCTGATGATTTGAAGTCGAAAACATCAAAAAATGAAAAAAATGGTAAAAAAACATATACAGCAAGTCGCTCGCACTAAACTCGGCTACCTGCAAATTGTAGCAATGATTTTCTGGTTTTTTTCTACAAATACATATCACACTCTTTCAAAAGTTCATCGGCCGAAAAATAGTATTTCCTTTTCATTATGTTCTCATGAACATCTCTTTAAAAACTTTATACAGTTTATCCTAGCCCATCCTGACCACTTTCTTATGAAAACTCATGAACAGCTACTAACAGGTTAGCAATTATAAAGCATTTTTGCTATAACACTGCTTGAAACGCTTACAAATCGCTCTATGACATCAGTTGACGACGATACCCATAGGGAAAACTCACCAGAGACAATCAACGTAACAATGGAAGGTGTTTCAGACGTGTGGTTTCAGAAGAAGAAGAAGAGAAATCTGAGTGTTGTTAGTCGAAACGGGAAAGAGAAGGCGGGGTTACAGAACTCCAAACGCGCAAAAGGTGCTGGAAATTATATATCATTAGCTGATGGTTTCTCGGGAATCGAAACTTGTAAACATGTAAATTCAAGAAATAAGAAGAGAAAGTTCTAACTATGAGAGTCGATAGAAGTATGCACATCGGAAAAAATTATGGATCCAAGCAGACTGGAAATTTTTTTTTTCGGCCTGGATAGGAAAATGCTGAATTTTTTTGCTCGGCCCGTAGCATGTCTTTGTTCGAGAGCTTCAATGGATGGGAAAAGAAATTGAATAGAGGAGAAACCAACGTGCTAATAGTGCTAGTATAACAACTCTTGTAAAACTGGAAAGTACAACTTTCCTGGTCTTCATCGACCCGTCTCGGAAAAACAAGACGTTTGCGTGTAGCTGCATTCTTTCAAAAATGTTGAAATTACACCCATGTGTGCACATTTCTGACGTCGACGAAATGCCATAAAAATACAATCATTCGGATTAGAACTACGATTTGGGTCAGAACAATTGAGGTCATGAGAGCTAGTTTATCAAAAAAGAATTGAAAGAATCAAGTCAGAGAGACTCGAAGCAGAATATGAGAAAAAACGTGCTAGAAACTACTCAAATGGTTAGAATGTTTTTCTCAACTTCTAGTTGCTAAGGATGACATTCGAACCGATAGAACTAATTGAGTCATGCAGAATAGCGACTCGCAAAAATTAGCAATTCCTATGGGATTTCACCTAACTACATATAAATCTAAAAATTTTCAGATTCCCGGAACCCGAGTGTCACTACAGCGTTCACCACGGCTCGGACAGAACGGGAGATGTGGTCAGACGGAAAGTGAACATTGGAGACGAGATCTACCACTCGTGGAACTGTAATTACAGTGGAGATCACAAAAATTACCTGTTTTGCGTGATGGTGAATAATTGTACGATATCGGACAGCGGCGAGGAGGAGGCAGAAACGAGGAAGGTGAGTTGGAAGTTTGTGAGTGGCCTATTGGCTCACTAGTGAACAGTTTTAACTCCCTGGTATGTGAGAGGTGTTATCAGAAAGCGAAGGTTTCGAAACGCACGCGGAAGACTTACAGAAAAAAAAGCTACAATCTTCTGAAGGTGGACAACAGTTTCCTTTTTTAATGATACTCACTACACACAAGGGTGTCACTTCTCTTTACTTAGTAAAATTGAATGCAACTTTTCAGGTAGAAATAATTGATGAGAATGGATGCTCCGTGTTCCCGAATATTCTCCCGGATATCACCTATCAAGGCGACCTCTCTGCTGGTATTAAAGTTCATGCTTTTGCTCTGGATGTGGATACGGTAACACTTTCACTTAAAAACTTTGGCTCTGATTGAGTGTTTCAGACCGCGGTTCACTTCACATGCAACATTAAGATGCTATTCAAAGACCACGACCTTTGTCAACGACCAGTTTGCCGGAAGCAGCACCGCTACTCCAGATATTTTCATTGATCTTGCACTTTTTCATTGGGAAACTTATGCGATTTTTGAACGAAAGCTTGTAAAAAAGTGTCTTGCTTTTTCTCAGAATTTCAGAAGAGAGAAAAGGGATTCGTTGACGTTGGTTGAATAAGAGAAACGAAAATTTAAGGCCAGGTAATTGAGGGGCAAGTCGCGTGATTCTCGAGAAGAGGGAGCAGTAAGCAACATGAGAGAAAAAACTTAAGACACGGTTACTATGATGACTGATTCAGCCGAGATTCAGACACGGAACCATCTGAAGAAGAAAAACAAGATGGAGGGAATCCCAGATGGATCTGGGTAAATGACATGGGTTGTTATTAGCGACTAGAACTCAACTCGTGGGCAGATGGAGTTTTGGTGAAAACAATGATCACTGAGTTTGATTGCTGATGTTTATATAAGAAGTGTAGAAAAGTATATTTTTGACAAGAAAAGAAATGAAAATTAGCACTTTATTCAAATATACACTGAAACAAAACCCAAATTTATTATTAATAATTAACTCCGACGCTTTACTTTCTGCACGATGATGCGCAGCTTTGTTGGCAGGCTGGCTGGCATTGCGAGATTGGCTGTTGCTGCTGAATGCACTGGGTGTTGCAGGACTGCTCGCACTGTGGTTGACACTGAGAGGATTGACGAGACACTGGCACGTTGATGGTCAATTGAACCTGTTGTTGAGACTGAACAACTGGAGCGGCTGGAGTGCAAGCTGGCTGGCATTGAGCATCACATTGTGGGGCACACTGGGCCTGTGGGGTCTGCTGAGCTTGGCATCCCTGGTTGCATTGAGTTTGGCAGGTATTGCATTGAGAAATGGCTCCTCCGGTCTGAAAATATTGGCTAAACGGTTAGAACAAGGTTATAAAAATTCTCACCTGGATGTTTTGCGTGTCTCTGTATGGTTGGTAAGTTGGGGCGGTGGTCTGGCTGGCTCCTTGGTAGGCTGGGATGGCTCCTGGTTGTTGATAGTTGTTTGGTTGTTGGTAGTTGTTTTGTTGTTGGTAGTTGTTCTGCGAGTAGTTGACCTGGTTGTAGGCAGATGAGGAAGAGGATCCACAGGCTGGTTGGCAGGATTGATCGCAGGAGCTTTGGCACTGTTGAACTGGTTGCTGTTGTTGTTGACAAGTGTTCAAGCACGAGTTTTGGCAAGTGTTGCATTGACTGGCTTGCTGGATTGGAGCAGCGGTCTGGGCGGATCCTCCAGTGTAGGCTGGGATTTGTCCTGGCTGAGCGTAGGTCATTTGCTGGACCAATTGCTGGTTGTATTGATCATCGGATTGGCAAGTGGTCTGGCATTGTTGCTGGCACTGTGGTTGTTGTTGTGGTTGTTGTGGGCAAGCGGCTTGGCAGTCTTGTTGGCACTGCTGTTGAGCTGGCTGCTGGAGTTGAACTGGTTGAGCACAGGCAGATTGGCAGGTTGAAGCACATGAGCTTTGACATTGAGCAGCTGGCTAAAGTTTTTCAGATTGAAATTGGAACAGTGCAACAATCTAACCTGTTGCTGAGAAACACAGCTCTGCTCACAGGAGCTCTGGCAACTTGGAGCACACTGTTGCTGTTGGTATTGCTGAGCGCATCCGCAGGTGGATGGTTGTTGAGATTGGGCGCATGAGCAAGACTGTTGAGCAGAGTTTGATTGGGATGGTTGGCAGTTGCAGGATGGGGCAGCTGGAATGGCACATCCACAGGAGGATTGACGGCGAGCGCGGAGGAACTGAAGAAAGTATTAAAAATACGAAGGGTAATTCAATAAGCACTTCATAATACTGTTTTGGTAGAAAGGATCCTATTGTCCCAGAAAGTTCGAATCAAAATGGTTTAATATTTTGCATCGTTTGAAAGACTGTGATATATGAAGATTGCCAAAAGTAAAATTCGAAAGCTTAAAGGGCGAGTGTGCTATTAAAAAATTATTTTATTTTGGCGAGATTTTTATATAAAAAGATGCAGCATAAAAACCTAGGAAGAAAATGTTCTTCCACCAAGTCACGAAAATCCCTCATTCAAAAGATATAGGCCAAAAACAGCTCGAAAAAATGAACGTAGAGTGATCAAGGTTCCCAATTGTCAAGAGGAAATTTCTCAGAGTGATCAAGCGCGAATAATGATAAACCCGTGAACTCATCTTTTCAATGGAAAATACAGTGAATTCAGTTGAGAAAGATGAGTTCACGAGTCTCAAATCCCTTACCACATCATCAGCCGCCACGAAGGCTGAAACAGCCAAAAGTGCAAGAATAGTAAATTTGGTGTTCATTTCGATTGCCAGATGATGCTGATTGTACTAAAATGCTTCTCTCTCCACGCCAAACTCTTCACTTATATATCCGCGTTGCAATCAGTTAAACATTCTCCTCCACCCTCTACTCCCATTCCGGTTTTCCCCCCTGTATTCCGAGTGTGATGCGTCTCTCTTCATTTTTTTCCGCGAGTTTTTGCGTGTAGATGATTGAGCAAGTGTGTGCTCATTTAGCGGGCATGAGAAGAACCAGGAGGAGAAGAAGGCATGTTTTGTATGTTGACATGTTGTTATTTCTGCGGCAGGTTACCAGTTGTTATTTTTCATACAATGTGTAGTTCAATTTTTTTTGAGTATGATATTTGTCAAATGTTGTTTACTTTGACACCAGCTCAAGAAATATCAAGCAACAAAAGTGTAGAATAATTGAGGTGAGAATTCTAATATCATGTGTCTACGAGCATGATGAATGTAGTTTGGATGTAATGAGTATTTTCTTTGCAGAAAAAAAAATTTGGCTTGCAGATTCCAAAGGGCCAGGTCCGAAAATATCGTGGACGGATTCACGCGGTCCCAAAAAGTCTTCAGAATCAGAAATGAAAATCCGAAAAAGTTTTATGAAATTTACAGAGTTCTTTGCAACTTATGAGCCTCTATGATTCAACACAAAAGCCAAGAAGCGGTTTCATAATTACGCTTCTCGTAATTTTTCATCATATTTCAATTACAGACATCAATTTTGGTAGAACAACCCAATCCAGTTTCTCCATGACCTTATACTTTTGTTTGCTGTTCCAAACTCGGCATTCCTTGGAGACCAGTTCTTGAGTCATCGTTTTTTTCTTTTTTTTCTCGCGCCACATAGAGATTCTTACTAATATCATATCATTTCATATAACCTGATGGAATAGTTTGCATAAGTCGCTAAAACTGCAGTAATCTTCTGTGCAAATAGTTCTCGCGTGGGAACCGAAGTTTCAATCTCCCGGAATCCTCAACTTTTTTGGCAGCAAAGGACTTAAAGGACTTTTGCTCTTTCTCTCTCCGCTTAATTATGATTTTTTGTTACCACTGACGCGCGTTGAGATGAGTCTCTTTGGAGAGATAGCATGTTTCTCGTGGATCAAGGGCGAGAAGAACATTTGCTCGGTGGAGAGGGGTGAGAATGAGCACGCAAAAATGACCGGTCTGTGAGGAGTATAGAAGACGAGCGGAAGTATTGCCTCCTGTTAGACAAATAGTCAGTTGGTGACTGATGAGGAGGGGGGAGACCTAATTATGTACTACACGAGATATGATCTCTAGAGACTCGGGCGTGAGGATTACATGATGATGCGGTGAAAACTTGATTTTGTTCGGGACGCCGATTCTGCATATTGGGAGGTTACCGTGAAGCCTGTTATAGAATTCTGCTCTGACCATACAAGTCTTATTGTTAGCTAACAAAATGTTTATCGCAGAATAAGAAACGTTTTTACAGTTGATTACTTTTCGATATCTGTCGCAAGGTCTGCTGTTCCTATTGCAGGATTTACGAATCTCCGCTTTCCCAAAGTTAGCTTCCGCAAAAAAAGTTGTTTTTATGATGTTTCAAAATTTCTAAATCTTCTCTAGTCACTCATGAAAACACTTGAACATTTGATACCTCTCCCCTTCGATGCTTGATCATTTCCCCATTCGTTTTCAGACCTCCGATAGAATGCACATTCTCATCACCCACTCCGACATCCTGTCCCTGAAAACCTGTCCTTCAGCAGACTCTGGCTCGTCGGGTCATTCAATGCAACTAATTGTTGTATGTCAGTTTTTGGCGGCACACTGAATGAAAACGGTTTTGAATGTGTGTACGAGAATTCGGGCAACGTTATAGGGGAGGAAGGCGGGTAGTGGGCACATAAGGACTCGGCAGGTCATTTTCATATTTCTCCTCATTTTTTCCATATTGTTATGGGAAACAAGGAGGAAGAGTTTGAGGAGTTTGTGGAAGAATGGGTTCAAGACTCGCAGAATGGATCTCAAGTCCCATTGGATCATCTGGTAAGGATTATTATTGTTCTTGGTGTAAAATCATTGGTGCACTTTTTCGGCACTAGAAGATCAGATGGAACTCAAAATTAGAAGTTTTCGATTTTTCATCCTCGTGCTAAAAAAGACGCGCAAAACTTTTCACTTAAAATTGAGCAGGACTTCTAACACTGGCGGAACGATAGTTTTTGTCCGACACACAAGAGCTCTAATCTGTGAACACTTTTTTTTCACCAAGCCCTTTATTTCTTCTTTACCAGGTATCGCTCTATGGTTATGCTCTTCTCGGACTGGAAGATTCTGAAGAAACAGTGAGATTCCGTAAAATCGAACCGAAGGATGACAATGTCGACAACGGAGAAACTGAGCAGCACTATTCGGAAGAAGTGGACCAAAAGGTTGAAGAGGAAGAATATGAAGAGCCGAAGAGGAGAGTTCGGGTGAGCGTTTTTTTTCTGGAACCTGTGCTCCCGTGTTCTCACCAAGTCATGGGTTAGAAGCGTATCCCTTACCTCAGATTTGACCAAATTTATCCCGGTTCGTGATAGATATCCAAAAATGATTAACTAACAAAGTGTTCATGACAACAGGATAAATGTTTTCACAGTTAATCACTTTTTGACACATGTTATAGGAACTGAGAAAAATTCGGTCAGAGTCCATAAAAATGTACTTCATTACGGAACTCACGGGGTTGCAACAGGGTACATGCATTCCGATTGGTCCCAGTGCTGTTGGGGGCGCTGCGTACGCGTCGCGGTCGGTGATACGGCACTGCGTAGCGACTCACAGTTCAAATTATCATTGAAAAATTTCTTGGCTTGTTGCCAAAATTTTTATTGGCACGTCGCCAGGGTCGCTTCGCAACGAAGCGCACTTGCTTTGAGTACCCATTTGCAACCCCGTGGGAACTTAGTGTGAGTATGTTTCCGAAATTCATAGAATTTTCCCGATTCCCAATTTCGATAACTTCTGAAGCCTTCAAATTCAATGTGAAACATCACTGAGCTTCTCTCACCCTAATACCACTTTTTTGTCTAAACCTTGAGCGCGCCTAACAGTGTCTTTTTCTCACAAAAAGTTCAGGCGTGTGGTGTTGTGCGATTAAACACAAAACAAATAGGTTAAACACATTCGGACTCCTTTTGTCTATTGTTATGGGCTCCTCCTTGTTGGGTCGTCGCGGTGCTGCTCCCCCCTCCTGTCTTCTAAAATCGTCTTAATTGTTTTCTGGTAGTTCTTTTGCCTTCCACAGACACGACCTTTCGCTCCTCGAGCATCCCTTCATTTTTGAACTGCACTTCTACTTTCTGAATGCGATTCGTTCGAGTTCAAAAAGTGTGAGATTCTCACAAAATGAGTGATGGAATTTTCGAGCGGAAGCTCGACGAAGCGACCACGTCCTCTGATCCGATTATTTTGAATTCCGACTCTAAGAATTCGACTACTACGACCGCTACAATTGCGAATCCAACCCTCACGAAACCCACGAAACATGAAAAGGTTCGTAATTCTTTTAGGTTACTTCTGAAACGTTTAAGAGATTCAAGATTTACCTCTAAAAACCAAAAGATCAACTCTAGACAGAAATGGTTGCCAGCCTATAATCAGATGTCACTTTTTTTTTCCCTTCTTCGTCTTTCTCCGAAGTCGCTATCCATAGGGTCAGACGGGCGGTCTCTGTTTTTGAACATGTCAAAATTTGTGTCGGAGAATGCGGTGTGTTGCTGCTCAACCTCCCCCCACTCACTCATTTCGCACATTTTATCTTTCGATATCACGATTTTCCGGTCTACACCTAGATTTTCATATGAATTTCTTCACGTACTCTTGATTGTTTTAAGGAGGTATGTTTCTAGTTAAGTCAAGCATGGTGAATAAAATTTTCACGAGCTCGAAATTTCAGACCGAAATGGATCGAACGATGGATCGTCGTGATCGCGACGACAATCACTCGAATTATTATATAGCTGAAGGGTGAGTTCGTTTCTTCTAGAAAATATGAAACAACAACTCATTGAACTGTAGAACATGGCTATGTCGTTTTTTTTGCCTTTGGTTCAAAAAAAATTAATGAGTCTATAAATCGTTTGATTCTCGGTTTGGCTCCTATTGAATATCTTTTATCTCTGCCATTTTGTTAGGTTTCAGCTATATTATAATTCGGCAATAATTGTATCTCTTAATTCTTAGATTTTCACTCAGAAAACTCGCCGAACCAGTCCTACAGCTCTTTCGTCCTTCGGCATTTATAACTCTCGTTATAACAGAGCGGGTCAAATTTGCAGTGTACATGTGGACACCTAATAACGTTTTTAAATGTTAAAAAAACTGTTTCTGAAAATGTTCGGTGAATTATTTTTGAGTTACGTCTACATTTCATAAGGTTCTGAAAAGTTGTAAAATACGTTTTTTGATTGAAAACTATGTTAGGATCATTATGAGAGAAAGTTACAAACGCTTTTCCTCGTCCTTTACACTTATTGCTGGAATCCCCAGTCCCATGGAATCAAATATTAATTCCACTTCCGTACGCTGCCCATACATATTTTTGTATTAGACATGTTTCCGTTCCACAATTTCTTTTCTCTACTTTTTCTTTATATTCCAAATTGCCAGTCGATTTGCCACATTTTTTCCCCTCGCTCAGTTCCCCCATTTCCATTCAATCCTTCCGATATATTTTTCTTTCAAACAAAAAGGTGTCAATGTCTTGTTTGTTTGCACAACCGATTTAGACCCCGTTGATGAGAGCCGCTGCCTTTCTGCCGGTCGGGAATAAGAAAAAAAAATGAGCTGAACCTAATGCATTTTGATGATGCCGGTGGCGGTGGCACGGAAGGAGGATACTGATTATTGTTGATCTTGTACATTGCGGAAAAAGTGTATATATCAAAATGCCTTTTAGAGAATTCTCACCACTGTGTAGTTGAGGTAAATTAAGGGCTACAAAAAATTTTGTATCTCAGTTAGTATGAGGAATAGACAGTTCGATAGCTGTAGGCACAAAGTATCTTCGCTTTCAAAATAAGTTCTACATGTTCGGACATGTTCTCTTGGGTTCCCTTATTTCGAACTATAGCAAAGAAAAAAAATGTTAAATGCAGTCAACTTTTGTAAAAAAAAAATCCCCGAATTCAAATGAAATCCCGGGTAACTTTTCAATCTTTGAGCCAACCCCCCTTCTCACTGACCATCGCACCACTAGACTAAACAATACTTGAAACGGTACAAACAAACTTACCGACTTTTTTTTCATTCCTTTCCCCTCAATTCCTTGCGTATATAGTTAGTTGTCCATGTCATCCGATATACACACCCGATACGGTTGTGTGCAACAGAACTGTACCTTGTGCTCATCTGCTTCATCGTCGTCATCGTCACAAAAGCGTTAGAAGATTAGTGGGAATGTGCGGGAGGAGAACATGAACAGAAGGAACGATCGTATATTTGTTTTTCATATATGTACAAGCTGACTATGCTCATGCTCATCTCTCGGGAGCTGCGTGAAAAACGCTTCAAAGTTTTAGGAACATGAGTCAACAATGTTTTGACTCGACTCTCATGTGCTTGCTCTATGACACATTTGTGAAGGAGATGCAGATTCTGAGAACAATGGCAGGTGTCTAGACTAGCCGGAGTTCAGATGGAATTTACCCCAGGGGCAATGTCTAGATGACGCTTTGTCTCGGAGATTGCTGGTATATACCAGACATCAAAGTTCAGACGAATCAAGCTCTCGATTAGACGTACAAGGGCGGGTTGATGAGAGAACGTATCGAACGTCTATTGCAGAAGGGTCTTTTCTACATGTACACTATCATCGGGTACGGTCCCGCTAGAATAACAGTATCTTGATGCATACCTCCACGTGTCACTATACGGGTGACGTATTTCTGGAAGGCCCTGCCTTTTCAATACGGTGCGAAGCGGCGGGTGTTGGAGCTTGAATCTTCGAACCTGTCTCCTCTCTCTCTCTCATGATAGCTACTGAGCATTACCTGCGACTCCGCGAACTTCTTGATGTTTCCATGGCTTTTCCGCCTAAATTTTCCGCACACACAGAAGGAAAGTGACCAACGGCGGAAGGCGCCGCGCACTCTCCCGGAGGAGAGATACTTTTCGTTTTCGCATAAGCACACTGTGCTGCTCCATCGTCTCTTCCAACGGACTCTTCTCAAGTGCTTTTTCGAGATACATACCGTTGAGACGACCTCCATCCATAGGGTCATTCAATATATCGCGTTTCCCCCCTCTTCTTCGTTTCCAACCAACACAAAACTTCTCATATTTATTATAATTACTTGGCTCCTGATCTGAAAAAAAAAACGTGTTGCACATCTCACACGAATCCCAAAATGATATAAAGATGATGAACACACTGGATCATCGGCCTATATGTCGGATGGAGACAATGGAGGGCAAAGATGACGATGAGCCGACGTCTTCGAATGCGGATGCCAAGGGCAAGGGTTACTATTACTCTAGTGGTACTGTACCTGATGATAGTGTGCCCGTAGAGGAGAAAATTCGACAAAAGACGTTCGATCCGTCGTGTCAGCCGCCGAAACCACCTGTACTCCCTAATCGAGAATTCGATCCCAACTTCTCGTACGTTATCTTTTTTCGGCAAACATACATCAATGAACAAGTCTCGACAACGTTCCTTATAGTCAGATGATCAAGAAATTTGAGTCTAGAAAAAGAAGTATCCTACCGTAACCTTCCTTTTTTTCAGAACAGTCACAGAAAACAAAGGATGGGACATATTTCGACTGTTACCTCCGAAACCCGATCGAATTGGACATGGTCAGTGGTTTTTGATTTAAAAAAATTGTCTGTAAAAACTTATTTCTCATTTTTCTAGAAATCGAATTTTTCTCTGTTTCAACCGATTTTTTAGAATCAAATTTTGGAAATTTGAAAAAAATTTTCGACTCATTCTGTTAACCAGCTGTAATTCACTGTTAGATGCTTGGTCATTCAAATATGACTTCCGTCTTCTTCATTTTTCTGGCAACTTTTTTTTTTGTGACTGTTATCACACTAGATTACAGGTTGCCATGAGAACATAAAAACAGAGAAGTTGATTATTTCCCGTTTCTGCAATATCTATTTGATTCAGGATTGACCTGAAAAATATTTTCGAATTTCGATTTCTGAGGACTTCCAAATTACCATGAATCTTGTAATACGTGGAAATAGAAGCACACCTTTCACCATTACTACGACCAATTTTATCTGGGTTTCCTTAACAGCGATCAGAAAATCCGGTACTGTAAAAACATTTCCAATGCTTTCATGCACTTTTTTTTTTGATTTCCCACTTTTTGGTATATGTTACAGGAACTGAGATAACCTTGATCAAATGGACGGTGTGCTTCCAGTGCAGATTGACCATAATTATTTTTTCTTGAAACTTTCCAACAAAACTTATCAAGTTACCAAACCAAATTTTGTTCTTTCCACCATTTTCATCGATTCCGATGAGAGGCGTAAAATAAGCCCGTGTTACCCAAATTTTCGGATTTCTGATCAGTTTGTCTATTGGTGAAAAGTTCCGTCGACAGACTACCACTACGCAAGAGTGTAATCCACTTGTACTGGAGGTGGTCACTCGGTTTTTTACGGGTATTTAACAAACAGAAGTGTCAAATAGCCTTCCATCTTCATTTAGCCTCCCACTCGAGCGTTCATCTCTTTTTAGCCCCCAGTCTCTTCTGGCATACAACACTATTTCCTCCCACCACCTTTTTTTGCTTCTTTTCTTTTCACAGTTTCGAAATTTGTTTGCTCTGATGAACCGCCGCGTGCGGATGGACGCCGGGAGCGCTGGTCACTTAATTGAGCTGTCTCACGAAGGAAAAAGTGGCCGAGAGACAAATGAGGGAGAAAACTAGGAAGCTATTTTTAGGAAGTCTCAAGTGAACTATCACTACCAGAATTTCAAAGTCACTCAAAAACTATCAGAAAATAATTTCAGGATTCTGGCACGATGCAAGTCTCCAAGTTCTCAAACTCGCCACATTTCTTGTTCTCTTTCTGCTCACATTGAGCTCAGCCGTCATTGCCAAATCCACGTTCATTCTGATGACGTCTGCTATCGGATGGGGTGGTCAGACGATAACAATTTGTAATCAAGTCATCTCAGAAGCCACCCAGAACACTGTGAAACTGAAAAACGCCCATGTTGTGAAATGGGTCTGGGCTACGTTGCTGGCGCTATCTGCACCTGAAGCATTGTGTTTTGTCAGGTGAGATTCTTCCTCGGTCTAAACATGTAAATTTGTCGTTCCAGATCCATGCACAGAACCATGTTTCGAAATGTAAAACGACCAACATTCATTCAATTCGTGTTTGTCTTGATTGTCGAGACCCTTCACAGTATTGGTGTTGGAATCTTGGTGTTTCGAATATTCCCAGATTTGGATGCAGTGACAGCTGTTCAGTTGACTAACGCAATGTGTTTCGTGCCCGCCATTCTGTCCCTGATCAGTCGAAAACCAAGCAAACTTTCGTTAGTTTTGGTTATCATCGACATTGCTGCGATTGCGGCACAGTCAAGTGGATTCTGGGCGTATCCGGTAAGGTTGAATGCCTTTATGGTTTTTCAAGTCTTGATTTCAGATGTTCATGCCGAACCTTCAAAAGCACTCAATCGCAATTCCAGTCTCCCTCACCTTGATTTCTCTCGCTTGGTGGCAAAACTTTGTACATAGAGATTCAGTATTTCCACCGGTCAGAGCTCTTGCGAAGTTTGCCCAGCGACTCTCTGAACGCCGTTCCAAAACCTACGCATTTGTGTCTCTCTGGAAAATTTGCGTCTACGTTCTCTGCTGTTTTCTGTTTGTGTCAAGTCGAATGAAAATCGAGGACATGATGCAGAAGGATCCATTTGGAGAGAAGCTTCTATCTGTGGCCGGACACGACATGAATCAAACTCAAATCGAGAAATTCCAAACAAGAATCAATCAAATGATCGAGCAAGCGAATCGAGAAGCGGGCTATTATTCACCATCGAGCAAACCGAAGCCGCCGAAGAAGCAGCCAAAAGCAGATGAGGCTGAGCAAGTTGATGCGGGAGAATATACTATGAAGAGGTTCAGAAGATTTGCGGACGATGCCCGAGAGAATGAAGAAGAGGAAGATGCTCCAGCGGAAGAGGAGGAATTTTCTAGTTACAATGTGAGTTGAATTTCGAAACAAACTCCTTCAAATTTGAAATTTTCAGATCTACTCAAACTATGTCGAGAGAAACCAATTGACCATGGCTTATGATGCTTTGTGGATAGTGATATTTCAGTTCGGTGCCGTCTTTGTCTGCTACCACAGCTCAAAGTTCGCATGTAAAGTGATGATGCAACGAATGGGCTTTGCTCTCCCCATGGCTCTCAGCGTTCCGGTTACTGTACTTCTAATGTCCACCAACTGTCGGATGAGGCAAAAGGATCCGTGCCACTTGACCAATGTGCTGACTGTGGAGCTGTTCTGGCAGTGTAATGGAGCTTCGATGACATTCGCTGATTTCATTCTGACTCCTCAAACCTGGATCTGGCTGTGCTGGCTTGCGTCTCAATTCTGGATCACTATTCATTTGTGGAATCCGAAGCATGAGAGATTGGCAAAAAGTGAAAAGTGAGAGTCAATAATCGTTTCTAAACATTTCTGTTTTCTGATTTCAGACTTTTCATCCTCCCCTACTACATCGGAGCCTTCGTTGACCAGTCCCTTGCATTCAACCGCCGACGAGACGACAAGGCGAAAATCAAAGCAGAAGATTTGGAATTCGATGCTGAGGATTCATCGCTGACCTACGAGACCATTCCAGGACTTCAAAGCAAAACTCCTCCAAGCGTTTGCTCGGCGAGCAGTTCAAAAATGGAAAACGGACTGATTCGTGATAATGCCAGTTCGGCTGATGCCATCACCAAAATCTATGCTTGTGCTACTATGTGGCATGAAACTGGAGTGGAAATGACATGTATGCTCAAGTCGTTGTTCCGAATGGATGAGGATCAGTGTGCTCGGAGAAATGCTCAAAAGTATCTGAAAGTCATTGACCCTGATTATTACGAATTCGAAGCTCATATATTCTTTGACGACGCTTTCACTCAAAACGAATATGGAGAACCCGAAATCAACAAGTTCGTCAAAAAAATTGTTGATGTCATTGACCAAGCTGCTTCGGCAGTTCATCAGACTCAAATGAGACTGAAACCTCCGAAGAAGACAAAGACTCCATATGGTGGAAAGTTGACCTATATCATGCCTGGAAAGAACAAACTGTTTATTCATTTGAAGGATAATAAGAAGATCAGAAACAAGAAGAGATGGAGTCAAGTCATGTACCTCTACTATCTACTTGGATACAGACTAATGATGAAAGTGGATGACCCGTCAAGAAAGGAAATAATCTCTGAAAATACTTTCATTCTGACTCTGGATGGAGACGTGGACTTCACTCCTCAATCGGTATATCTTCTGGTCGATTTGATGAAGAAGAATAGGAGACTTGGAGCGGCATGTGGCAGAATTCATCCACGTGGAGATGGAGCTATGGTGTGGTATCAAAAGTTCGAGTACGCAATTGGACATTGGCTGCAAAAGGCAACAGAACATATGATCGGATGTGTCATGTGTTCTCCAGGATGCTTCTCTCTGTTCAGAGCATACGCATTGATGGATGACAACGTGGCTAGAAGATATGCTTTGACGTCTGAGGAGCCGAAACACTTCATTCAGTACGATCAAGGAGAGGATCGCTGGCTGTGTACACTTCTCCTTCAACGCGGATATCGTGTAGAATATTGCGCTGCTTCTGATGCACAAACATTCGCTCCAGAAGGCTTCAACGAGTTCTTCAATCAGCGTCGACGCTGGATCCCATCCACTATCTTCAACATAATGGATCTTTTGAAAGACTACCGGAATGTTGTCAGAGTGAACGAGTCGATTTCCATCTGGTACATCATCTATCAATTGGTCATGTTGATTTCCTCGATTCTCGGACCTGGAACTATTTTCGTCATGGTCATTGGAGCTATCAGTATCTCATTCACTATAGACACCATGATTTCTCTGGTCATCGTCTCAATTCCAGTTATAATTTTCATTGTGGTATGCTTGGTGTGTAAACCGGAGCATCAACTGATATGTGCTCAAACCATCGGTGCGCTCTTCGCCATGCTCATGACAGCTGTGGTGGTGGGAACATCGCTTCAGCTTCAGAAGGACGGTTTGCTCAGTCCTCACTCCATGTTCACAGTTGCCGTCGCCACATCGTTCCTCACTGCTGCAATCCTTCATCCTCTCGAGTTCACATGCATCATTCCGGTAACCATCTACTTCTTGGCCATCCCATGTATGTACATGTTGCTCCCAATCTACAGTGTTTGCAATATGCACACGGTTTCCTGGGGTACCAGAGAAGATCCAATAACAACTGACAAGAATGGAAGCGGGAAGAGAAACGCTGGCAATTTGGAATCAGGAAGTGCCATTCAAAAGAGTGGAAATTGGTGCACGAGGCTATTGTGCTGTGGGAAGGGTTCTGTGGATCCGATGTCTGTTCTGATCAATGATAAACTCAATGAGGTTATCAAAAAGGTCGAACGTCTTGATCGCAAACACCACCCATCTCTCAATCGACGTGCATCAATCCTATCCAGCACAGGAGGAACAATCCAAATCGACAAATGTTCCGAAGCAGACGAAGATGAGCAAGCTGAAATCGAGGATGCTCTTGAGATGTCCAACCAGAGTCATGCGGCGAAGAAGAACCAAAAGTGGAAGCAAGCGCAGAGTGAGGTTTGGCTCTCTGACAAGGCACTGAAGAGAGCCGAAAGAGACTACATGGAACCGGAGGAAGAATCATTCTGGAACGATGTTATTGAGAAATACTTAGCGCCGATCGATATGGAGAAGAATAACAAGGAAAGATTGGAGGCTGGTCTATTGGGTAACAACACTTTTTCTCTTTTTGACTGTTGAATCTACCGTTATCTTTTTTCAGCAATCCGCAATTCTCACACGGTCTACTTCCTCATGATCAATATAGTCTTCATTATCTCTGTGCTGGTTCTACAAATCCATAAAGACTGTCTGAATATCGAGTGGCCACTGGGACCCAAGTACAACCACACAGTCCGTCCGTGCTATGCCAGTCATGATGATAATCAGAAGGAAGAAGTCTGGGTGATGACACGATTACAGTTGGAGCCCATCGGATTGGTCTTCTTGATTTTCTTTGTCAGCATTTTGGTCATTCAGTTCTTAGCCATGTTATGCCATCGTTTCGGTACGCTGGCTCACATCATCGCTTCGACAGAGCTGTTCTGCTTCCGAAAGACGATGGATCGACTTAGTGAGGTATGAATGTCTCAAAATGTTTGCTCAACTTCCAATCTCATTTCATTTCAGGATGAACTGGTGGCGCAGAATGCTGTGGAAATCGCTCGGGAGCTGCAAGCAATACGAGGAATCGATGAGAATGCACACAACATTGATATTGTGAGTTGAAAGATGCTTTGAAGATTTCTCAACTCATTAATTTCAGCCAACGGAAGATCGTGGAATATCCAGACGACGTGTGGTTCAGAATCTTGAATCATCGAGGCGTTCGATGATGAAACGGAAGACTGAGACATTGGATGCGGCTTTTAAGAAGAGGTACTAGGGTTATGATCTTGAATATCTCAAAGTTGAACTTCAGATTCTTCGCTCTCTCGAGTGAACAGGCACCCGATCCAGCTGGATTTTCAGCCAGAGACAATTCGAAGAGATTGACGTTGAGAAAGGGAACCATCCGAGCGTTAGAGCATCGGAGGGATTCGCTTTTCGGAACTTTAGACAATAGAAAAGTGGGAGATATCCTTGAGCACATCTTAATCCTTGTATTATGTTTACAGGAAGATGAAGTAGATACCACTTCGATGCGTGGACCAGCCCAACGCCGCCTCGAACGCCTCTTCACCGCCCAGCAAGATCAACAGTGTCCGAATTCTGATGGAAACCGTCGGAAGTCCAACTCAAGACCTTGGGATCAACCGACTAATTCCGGAGGCGGCGCTTCGTCTTCAGGAGACGTTGAGTTGAGAAGATTCTAACCTTTTATAGTTCAAAAATTCATGTTTCTCTCTTTCTTGATTTTTCATTGACCGTTACATTCCAACTCTCCTCATTTAACAGACTGCATATTTTTTGAAGCTTTCTATCTTTCTTTCTAGCTCTAATTTATTCATTCTATTTATCGTCTTGTCTAACATCCTTATTTTGTCTTTCAACTTTGAATGTTTGCTACAATTTTCTGAACGTGTTCATTTCCCGTTTGGCTGCCGATTCAATCACTTACTTATAATGTATTAAATTAATTGAAAATAAAGATATGACTGATTTCTCAATTGGATGCATTAGTAAGACTAGAAAATACTGTAACAACTGGGAATAATTAAAAATGCAACACAAATATATAACTTAGGCGTTATGAGCAACAGGATTCTTGTTTGGTTCGTGTCCGTAGAGGAATGTGGCGAATATGACGACGGTTGCGCCGATGGCGAATGTTCTGGAAGATTAGGAATCATCTATTATATTCAAAACAAAGCTTTTACGTCGTAATGGTCAAATCACCGAGAACCAGCCACGATGTGAATGAGGAGAGAATGATGGACAAGGAAACAGCGAATCCCTTGAGAATGTTATCGGCGTATTTGACAACAAGAGCGATCACAAGTCCTCCATAGGCCTAAAACGAATCAACTCATTGGATACAAGCATTTTTTAGTGACCTGTAGCAAAACAACGACCCAAATAATTCCGTTATATCCTCTCAAGAATCCATCATCATTGATCGCCTGAGAATCGTAGAGCCAACACACGAAAAGTGCTCCGAACACCGAGAAGAACGCCAGTTGAATGTTACGAATCCACAACGACACTTTTGAGGTTTTCAGAATCTTCTCAAAGTAAACACCGGCGAATCCGGAGGAGAAGCATGCGGCCAACACGGCTCCCAAACCGAGAATGTTGTCGGAGGCGTCGTGGTGAGCAGCTTGAGTTGGAGAGTCTCCGGATGGATACTGAACCAGGGCAACTCCACAGGTGAGAAGTATCAGAGCAAGCCAGTTATATCGGTGCAACGATTTTCCGAGCATAGTCACTGAGAAGAAGGCAGTGGTGAGGATTTTCAGTTGATAGGTGACCTAAAAATGTTCCAGCTTCAGTGAATCTGGCATGAAATCTAACCTGGTATGTAGCGGCATCTAATTTCTTGAGAGCGAAGAAAAGAAGATTGTTCTGGATGACGTACATGATAGCGGGAACAGCTACCTGCAACATGAACTATAGTCTAGAAAGTTGTCAAATTACGATTCTCACCTTCAAAGAGTCCGATCTGGTTTGAGGTGTGGCGAAGACCTCACGATTCAACTCGGCCAGCATTCCAGACACCCGATATCCATTGTTACGATAGATGACAAAAATACACGTGATAAGCTTGATAATTTCGGCGCACACGACAGCGGTCGATGACAGATAGCGAGGTCCTTCAGATTTCTGAGAATAGGATTTTTTTTTGAGTTTCAAGTATTTCAAAGCTCACCTGTGTCTGACTGTAGCGAAGCGTGAGCACAAGTGCGGTCGTCTGCACAATCAGGACCACCAATGAGATGAGCTTCAGATTGGAGCTCGTATCGTTGGCTCGATTCATGGTTTAACCTGAAAAATGGAGAAATTTGGGAAAAATTGTCAGGAAGAAAAGTGAGAAAAACGAAGACTGTTTCAACTAAGTCACAGATTGAAAAGTGTATCTGATCGGATGAACGATATCTAGAAGTTTATCGGATGAGATGAACACGGAGATCCACGAGTGAAGTCAACTAAAAACAAGAGAGGCATATCTAATTCTAGGTTACTTTTCTGAATTCGATGTTGAACGAAATTATATCGAATGTGAACCTATTGTTCGAAGAAAAGTAGCTGAACACTCTACAGCTTTTATTCGATTTGCCACGTACAAGCCAACAGCGGAGCAATGTTTATACACTGTTTCGCAGTCTGGGTCTCTTTTTGAAATATTGAAATGGCGTCTCTCTCGTTCACAAGCGGTTCCGTCAAAGAGAAACGGAAAAAAACAGAGGGCAAAATAAGAAATGAGAACACAAGTAACCTTGACCGAAATAGTTGTACGGAGGGACAACGATGAGAACAATCCATTTGAGAAAAAAAAACTGTATTGGTTTCAAAACGAGAGGATTTTATTGATGAGAGAAACAACGAACAACGAAAGAAAACAACAAGATGCAAAAACAGAAAACAAAATTATCTTCTCGAAATCCACTGAGAGCGCTGAAGATACTTCTCGGTGTTGGTGCAGCGTGTGCCGGCAGTTCGAGATTTCAGAAGTTCCTCGCGGAAGTTAACGGCAGGCTCCAGAACTGTCTGCACTCCTTTCTTGGTGACAACATTGAATTTGGCAGAGCTGAATGTAAAACTTTTGAAAACAGCGATTGATTCGATCCCTTACCTCTTGTGCATCTTAACTTCGAACACTCCTTCAGTCAGCTTCTTTGTCACCTTTTTCTTATTTCTCTTCTTGAGTTTATTTGCTGCTATTTTCGCTGATTTGAGTGCCTTTCTCTCCAGAAGCTTATCGACCACACTTGTTGTTGTTGTCTCCGTTGGGGGTTCGACCACTTTTGATGTCGACTCTGCAAGAGTTGGTTTCTTCGAAGAAACTTCCATTGGTTCATCGTCGTCGTCGTCGTAATCATCATCATCTGCTTCCGGCTTCCCGACAACCGGCTTTTTCGAAGACACTTCCATCGGCTCATCGTCGTCGTCGCCGTCCGCATCGGATTCTGAGGAGGCTGCCTTTTTAGAAGACTCCTCCATCGGCTCGTCATGATCGTCAGTATCCGAATCGGATTCGAGATCAGCTGGTTTTTCCGGGGACACCTCCATCAACTCTTCCTCATCATCGTCTTCCGAAGCAGAAGCCACGAGAACAGGTTTTTTCGGAGATTTCTTTTTTGGCTCATCGTTATTGATCGATTTAGACTCCGATTTTTTCTCAACAACAGGTTCCACAATATCCGACGCTGACTGAGCGGCCGGAACACCCTTCGCTTCTTCGGTCGTAGTAGAAGTTGACTCATCTGATCGCCTTCTGCGAGATGTTCTCGGAGTTTTCGCTGGAGCCACCACTTCCTTCTTTACTGATACTTCTTCATTTTGGAAAACTGGTTGTATGGCTCTCGCTGTCGATCTCCCACGACGCTTTGGTGTTTCAAGTTGGCCCGGAGTATCATTCTTCGGCGCTTCACTTGGAGCAGCCGGCGATGGTCTTGTTGTGCGAGCTCCACTGCGCAAGCTAACTGAAAAAATTAATTTGAAGTTCAGTTCTGAACTGAAAAGCCAAGATAACATACCCATTCTGCTTGATAATAACTTTTCGGCGGAAGCAGAAGAAAATGCGAAGAAAATGGGGAGAAAATTTCGCAGCTACGCAAGCGCACCAACCGACGCGCAACTGCGGACCAAACTGTGGTGCGAGATACTGTAATTATTGTGGTGTTCTCGGATCAGAATCCGTCTGAAAAACAACTGTTCAAAGTGGAAAAAATTACTAATGTATGAAATCATCAACGCACTCAAATCTGGAACATTGACAAATGTTTCTCGACTAGAAACCGCATGCATAGCTGAAAGTAAGATCTAGATCTGATAAGCACTGTCCAAAGTAGTATTCGTAGGCGGAGAGAACTGTGAAAATGAACACATTATTGGAAACTTCACATTTGACGTTGTCCTATATACACGGATTATTTGTAATGCTGCGACATTTCAGTGATACATTTTCCTTTATGGTTCAACAAGTTCATGTAGCATTGTATGGTGCTCCTTCCCACGAACCCATTACTTTTTTCTCCAGAGTCATGCCACGCTTTTCCTTCTGCTATGTCAATCAAGTATGAGTCGGTAGAAGAGAGGATGGATAACGAAGAGTAGCAGAGACATGAAATGTGGTTGTAATGTGGGGCAGGTTGGTCCCGATCAGTTGAGAAGAGATGTGAGAGCTTTGAAGAAGATATTGTGTAAGTGTTTGTGATGAAATGTTTTCGCTGGTTGGCCTTCTTGGAAGACGGATTTCATTGATTTTCTCTCACTCTCTGAAACCACTGCTTCAGATTTCAGATTCAAAATGATAATCGAATCAAATCGATTACACCATAAAATCAAAAGATTGAAGGAGGAGTTGACTAAAGAAAAAGAGTTGAGGAAAGAAGCGGAGAAGCAGTTGAAGATGTTGAAGGAATCAGTGGCAACGAGTAGTACAGTGGCGAGAAGTCAAGTTTTGGAGATCGTAAGTCATTTTTTTCGACACTGAAATGCCTACATTAAATGTTTCTTCTAGACCGAACCAACCAATATTGGTCTGGTTATTCGGACTCCGATGTTTGATTGTGCCTCGAAAGATGAGTATTTATCGAGAAACATCCCGACTGCTAATGGAGAACTCCAAGATGGTGAAAAATTTCTAAAAGTGAGATGGTTAAAGTAAACTGAGTTTTTCAGTCAATTGTCATGAGTCGGAAGAGATATCCAGGCTCCTTACCAGTATGGCGAAAATGATTGAGGAGCAGAGGAAACCAGAAATCGGGGCACTCTACAAAGACCTTCAGTGAAATTTAATTCTAATTCAGTTCAATCTTTATTGGTTTTTAGGCGCAATTTCCCTCTGAAGTCAATAGAGGCTTCGAGAAACGTGGAGCCTAAAAGTCTTCTATTTCAAATGCTTTTCCAAGAGTTGTTTCATCGTCAAGGCGATTCTGATCCAATAGAATCTTGGAGAAACTATCAGGAATTGTTCTCTGCATTACCCTCTCATTTATTCCTCCCCGATGATTGGATGTATGATATCATCAAACAGTTTGTCGTACGATTTCAAGTGAGTTTTTTGAGAGTCTATTTCGGACAGTCAGGGTTTCAGAATGAATCTATTTGCTCGGATACTCCATGGAAGAAGGACTCCGTGTTTGGAAGTTTGACTACCTTGTTTTCGAATCAGCCATCATTGCAATGTTTATCATTTGTTGGATTATTGCAACTTTATACTTTCTTGGAGGATCACTCAGCAATTTCCGAAATGTTGAGCAAATTCGATGTTGTGAAGGCTCAAGGGTTGGATCGAGAAGTTTTCCTCAAAATTAGTTACGAGATTGGATTCGCCTTCTTGGTGACTGGAAAATGTTTGGATGCTTCCGGCTATATTTTGAAAGTATTGGGTCAGTTGCAACATATGGAAGACGAGGTGAGAAAAATCACAATCACATTTGTTTTCAGTATCCGAGTTTTCAGAGTTTCATTTCATACACCAAGAGAGCACAGAAATGTTTGGCATTTTGTGTATCTAACCATGCGAAAATTCAAAAGTCAATTCCAAAAAGTACATCCGCTATTACCGAGAACACACATAAACTGGATATTGAAGAGTGGAAGGATGGAAAAATTGAAGCATTCTGGAGCTTTTTCTCAGAATGGTTAGTTACTTCGAAAATGTTGTAGCACAAAGAAAAAAAAAACAATTCCAGCTCTCCATACATTCGTGATCTTTCATCTCCAGAATGCAAAGAGCAAAACCTGAAAAATATCAAGTTCTGCCTCCAGAGAGTGACGACATGGAAGCCAATGAGAAACTTGAAAGGATTGTTGCGGATACGTGACATTCTTCCGTTCGAAGTTGTACCCAAGTCAATCATGCCTGTGGTAAGATGTTCTATTAGTTACAAAATACTAAATTTGAAAATTTGCAGACCACTGAATCCGATATCATGTTTTTCTGCGACAACAACAACGGTCTCCTCCGTCTCGTCAATTCCAAGTCCTCTGGAATTGAGAAGGTTCTCCGAGACTTTCCAAACATTAACAAGAAAGAAACTCTCACTTTTCTCATTATGCAATATCACAAAATACTGCGAAAGCAAAGAAGTGAAGAGAAAGTGTTGGCTTTTGGCAGGAAATTTGTGAATGTTCTGAAAGCAGTCGGGTTCACTGGAAAGATCAATGTGGAAGACGCGATTTGCTACATTAGAGAGGTGTCCAAGATTTCCATGGAGGCGGCAAACAAACTGGTCGAAGATCACTGTGAAGCTTGATGTTTGCGCTATAATAAAAATCCTTATTTGTTCACATTATCGTCAAAAACCCATGTTCAAAATTTACATATTTTTGATTATAATCTTTCGAATGATAATGGACTGATATCGGTGTTGGTTTCAAATTGACTTCCATTCCTTATCATACCCGTTCAAAACATGCCTCACCACCATTTGGTAGCTCTATGTGCTACAACTATCTTGGTTATTACAGGAACCGCTACAGTAATTGAAATCGAGTTTATGACAAAATGCGTGTCAGAACATGATGCATGGGTGAGTATAGTAATAGGAACGATTCAGATGAAAGTTTTCAAGATCTACAATGGGTACGGATGCTACTGTGGAATAGGAGGAGTCGGGGATTGGATGGATGGAATTGATGAGTCAGATGGAGATTGAATAAGAAAAAGTTGAATTCAATATTTCCAGATGTTGTGCTCATCATGACCAGTGTTATGCGACGCTATACGAGAAAAGAACTTGTTGGCAAGTTCCGTTTGAGTACTTGCCATTCTACACGTGGCAGTGCAATAATCGAACAGTGCAATGTACTGGCCTCGGTGAGCTCGGCAAAAATCTATTTGAAGACCAGTACCCTAGTTTCAGATACGTTTGGCTGGCAAATCCTCCCTCACGATTGTAGCAGTCAACTCTGCGACTGTGACAAGAAACTTGTGGAGTGTTGGAATCTTTACCCGGAACCAAGAGAGCAAGTCAAATGTCCTCATCCCCGAATTTTCCACTTCCACAAAAAGCAACGGAATAATTAAAAGTGTTCAATAATAAGATTCATTGTTCAACTTGATGAACGATAAGACCGAGAAAGCAAAAACCCGTAATAGCACAAACTAGACTCGAGATGAAACAGAAAAACACAATTATGTACATACAAATTATACCGAATCGGATCTTGTTCAGGTGACTACGGTAACCACGGTGACTGTCGATGCTAAGTGTTGTTTTCTTGACTTGGGAGCCAGCTTTCTTGGTACTGTGTCCAGAAGGGAGAATATCACAGGCATAACTAACATGCCATGAATCATTCCAATCACCACGACTAGCAGCATGCATTTTGCGAAGATCTGAAAACTGTTGTTTTTTTTCTAAATTTCTCACTCTAAAAATTACCTGTGCCATGTTCAAATCAACGAAGAAGAGAGACATCACACAGAGTGAAGTGGAAAGGGACGCCTCGAAAATCGGGAATCCAACGGCCTCAATTGTCATCTGAAGTCGTCGTCTGATGTCTGTCGTGTCCTTGGCAGTCTGATAGAAATGGTAGCTGACGTGAGAGGGAATATCTACAGAGAATCCAATGGACATCACTGTGGCCGACATCATGATGGGATCCAAGTCTGCACCCCACCAGGACATGATTCCAAACACTCCAAGAGACGTGGACAGAATGGAGAAGGTGGCGACGAAAAGTGTGGGAGGATGGGAGATGAACAAGGCGGCGACTAGAAACATGGAAGCGAAGGTCCACAACGCAGATTGGATAGCGACTGGCGACATGGTCTCAATCAGGTCCAGGAACTTGGCATCTTCTTCGTATACTGTAACATTGAGACCACGATATTTTTCTTGATCTGCAACGGCTCTCCATTCGTTCAGAAGCTTGGCTCTATTTGACCAGTCGACTAGTTCCGAGCCGTGATAAGCAGTAGTGACCAGGAACTTCGACATGTGATAGGTTGATTCATTGATCTGTAGCTAGTGGTTTATATTTGAAAAAAGCAAGTTGATCTCACCTGAATGAAACCCTTCCAGAAAGAAAATTCTGGCCATTCCAAAAACTGTCTCAACTCGTTTCCTTGTCCGAATGGTTGAGATGGAGTGACCACCTGACTTCCGTTCACACTGAATTCTATCGCCAACTCCTCATCCTCTTCATCCATCGGCAAGTCGATATCCTCGGATTGCTTCAGGAAATCTTCATAGTCACGCATCCAAAACTTCGTTGAATACCGTCCGTTGGCAGATGGCAAGCTTTCAAATGATCGAATTAGATCCTCCAGCATGGCTCTTTGAGATGGATCATTTATGTTTCCAGGGTTCTCCACCAGAATCCAACAGGACGAGTAGTACGGGATGATGTGAGTTTTGCGTTGTTTGAAAATCTGGAACAGAAAACTCCAATTTGATTTCTACTTGGGTATTACCTTCACTATGTTACTCTCCTCCAGGAAAAGTTTGTTGGGACTCAATTCTGATTTTATATTGACAGTTCCCACAATGCAGATATACCAGTAAACTGCCAAAAGTCCCAAAACCATGGAACAAACCCAAGTGTTTGTCAAGAATTTGCAGATCTTCGCGATGGCTCTTTGAAACTTGCAGTCGTCCGGTTCTGAAGAGGTACCCGATCCAGTAGATGACGTTTCCGATGGGGTCTCCGCTCCCGAGAGAGTTTTCAGATTCTTCAACTCTTGAGAGATTTCGTATTTTCCCACAACAGCCATCAAAGCACCATAAAATGTTATCTGAAACTTTGGAGAATTTCGAAATGTTAGGGCACTGATAAATTTACGGTGAACACGAAATCAGCCATCACCGCCATGGCGTTTCCAATACTGAAAAGTTGGATTTCAGCTGCTGGAGTAGTGGCTCCCACTCCGAAAGCCAAAGCATTTGTGATTGTTGTAATAGTGATCGATGGTCCAGTTTCAATGAACATTTCTGTTATTCTATGCTTCAACTCCACATTCACACTTTCAAACCGTCCATGCTTCCTTCTATGACATGTGATTCTCTGCCACGCATTGACCATCAAGTACGAGTCGTCTACACCAATAGCGAGCACCAGAAAAGGTGTTACACAGAGGATAGATCCGAATCGGAAACCAGCATAGAACATTGCTCCCAGACTGGCACCACAAGCCATGAATGGACAGACGCATGCCATTACAGCGAGAACCACCTGAACTTTAATGAATATTGAAAGTTGTTAATCCTCCACCAAACCTTATAAATATGCAACTGTTTCAAATAATATGCGCTGACCACGAATGTGATCGATGAAAATACGGCCATGATTGTGAAACCGATAACTAGAAATGGTAGAAGAGTCAAGCCTGCTCTCACAATCTCCTCGGTGATGTAAGAATCCGTGAGAATGTATACATTGATATGATCCGATTGGTACTCACTGAAACATCAGGGAAGTTTTAATTTCAAAATTTGACGGAAAAAAACTTCACGAAACTCACTCATGAATGTAGTCCAGAATATGATGTTCATAGTTCCTCAAATCTTCCGCTTTCACCTCGTCTCCTAACTCTGACCGGAACTGTAGAACTACTAGTGATACTTCTCGGATGTTGTTTGGTTCTTGCTTCTGAAAAGTGCTGGCTTTGTTGGAGTTATTGCTTATGAAGCCTTACGGTGTTATCGCCGAAAAGTCGAATGTTCCCATCCGCGACACTCTCAATCTTGTGATTCTCAGTGGCGACTTTCACACCGAAAAAGTTTGGATCCATATATAACTTGGTACCCAGAACAGTTGTGATAGGATATCCCAAGTCCAAATGGCTGAAGTCGGTTCCGTGTTGACCAGATATAAGCATACCGCTCTGAAAACGTTATTGAATCTTGTTATCATTAACGGTCAGAATCCACTCACATAAAAGTGCCGAACCGGTTCATTGAGCAGGCAAAAACCGCTACAGTACTCCTCAAAGTTCTTCGGGCCTTCAGAAGTTTTCAGATAGAATTCTCTGGATATCTTGTCCAGCACATGCACCGTATCGTTTAGTTGCGAGATGCCTAGCATGTTGTCACCGATTTTCGAAGTGATGAATGCGTAAATTGCTTTTGGCTCTCCATGGTTGTTGAAAAATTGACGGTATTTCTATAAGAACAACGGTGAGCTTTTCTCAGGCATTTTATTTACCTGAAGTTCAACTCTTGACTTGGCTCCAAAGGGTGTGAAATCACTGATGTCGTTCTGCATCCGAGTGAATGGAATTTTCAGTGATAGTACCAGTGTGAGTAGTGTGGTAAGCACAATACATGTCCATGGGCAGTAGCTGAAATTCTTACAATTGAATGTCTACAGATTTCTAACAACAATTTTACCAGATGAGTGCTGAACACTTCTGGAAGAACCAATGAATAATCCGAACGAACCAAGTGTTGTCTGAGGTCCTCTCGGTCTTACTTTTCATTTCTAAAATTTCAAAAATTGTTGAACTTTGTAAATCAAAATGAACTGGCCAACCTAATAGGGAGTGTTTTTAAAATAGGGTCCTCCTCTTATGATCTGTGCCTCTGATTTGTGATGGAACCGGCTGAAATTCAAAAGTTTAAAATTAGAAAACAAGGGCAGACGGGGTGATGAGATAAGGTCGAGAAGGGGAAAACACATGAACCGGTAGAAGTGTTCTAAGCTTGTGAAGGTCAAGAAATGCTATATGTACAAAGGGAAAAAAAGGTTATGTTAATGAAGAGGAATATGAAATGAGGAGAAGCGAACACAAGAGAAAATGGATGAGAAAAGTGAAAATGAAAATTGGTTGATTGGAAAATGGTGAAAGAAGAAGTCGACACGAATCGAGTTTGGTATTCTAGAACAACACCCCAGCTGAAAAAAAGTGCGGAATCTGTTACTTTTGTGTGTATGTGGGAACCAGTCTTGTGTGAAATTGGATAATAATACGACATAAACGAACAGGGGTCAAGAATAAGAATAATACAAAGTTAGAAGCAGCTGGAGAAAAACTAGCTAGGCACAACAAAGAGATCATGTACCTGAAGAACATGGTTAAAAGTCGTTTTGTATCTGAAAACGAGACAATTTTTGAATTCGACTCTTGAGCCATCGAATAGCAGAAATTTCTGGCAATAATAAGGCAAAAAACACCACATTCTACTATACCATCAACTATGCGACCACCGCGATCAAAAAGGTACAGAAAACATGGTGATCAAAGAAACAAAATCTGCAATCCCAACACGTGGTGTATCTCAAATATCACTGCAGGATCATCACATGTGTGGGGTAGGTACTGTACGAGAACTGATTGAATTAGCAGGAGGTCAGAAAAATATGAGATTCGGGTACAAAATGAAGATTGAGGATCTCTGATTTTTTGGGTAGACCGTAAAGCAAGCTCGTTTTGATAGTATCACATTCGCTTGAAGAATTCAGACGGATATGTCTAGTTTTGACCGAAGGCGAAAAGGGAACACATTTTAGTGGAACATGGAAAGCGGAATTCGGCTCATCTAAACTCTCTGGTAAAGCAAAGGTCGACAGTGTCTCTAGAGGCGATTTTCAAACCCTTAATCCTTCTCTGTTTTGTTCGAGGCTTCAGAAACTGACCAACATCAGAACAATCACTAATCATCTGTCCTCACAAACCACTCACCAAACCTTAGTGACAAAGATTCTTAAAGATCGCCAAAAACCGTTTCCAAAACAAAAATCATCTCTGGACAGATGTACATTTGTGTATATTTTGTTAGTAGATCAGTATCTAGATCACCATGGAAAGATACACGACGCTAAATCGCCAAACTTCTGATGACGTCGGACGGAAGAAGAATAAGAAGAGGGACGGACGTCGAGAAAAGTGATGTGGAAAATGAGTAGAGATGGGATAAATGACGTCACAAAAACAGATATCTCCCTTAATTTCATTACAAGCACAAGCGTTACTTTAGATAGTTTTTCAGAAGAATATAAATACTGATGAGAAATTAATTCGAGTTGGACAACTCGTAATAGAGAAGGCTACGGTAGTCTCTAGAGTACCACTGTGACCGGTGCCACCCTACTTTTATACTCTTTTTCCACGAGACCACCTCTAATTCTAATGAGGTGCGCTTTCCAAACGAACGAAAAAAAATTCCTGTCCAGTCAGACGTTTTTTGTGAAAGAACTTGGGGTTTAAGTGGCAAACAGACTTCATTATTTCAACTTCTTCCCTAGTTTTTTTTCTTCCAAAAAAATCTCGTTTTGCACTTTTTTCTGAAGTGGTCATCTTGGATTGGTCATCTGATTTTTTTTTTGGAGTAGCAAGAAGCAGCTGGGCAAGATTCGTCATGTTTTTGTGTGTATGGAGACAAAGAACATGATGTTTTGACAGTACTTGTTGAGGTTATCCAGAAAAGTACACTTGAAGGACTAGAGTGTTTTTAAAAGAAACATTGTGAAGATCAAACTTTTGGCATATTACGGTAGATCTAGCTAACGTTGACTACTTTTCATGTTCTTGGTTTGAGTCATCTATTTCTTCGAACGACGAGAAAACTTTCTTATGAATATGACAAAAAGGTGTGAAGGTCAAGAGATAATATCTCGTTCTCGAAGAAAGCAGTGAGTGTGTTTCCGGTGTTGGCTTTTTGACACTATCCTTCATGTCAATTGGCTAAGGTCGTTTCGGTTTTCTTGGCGGAAAGAGAAAAAATACGAGAAAACGGGAAAACGAAATGAGGGTGGGAAGTGGTTTTGAAAGTGCCCATAAAAAGATTGAAGATCGTTGTGATAGAGGGAGGATTGAAAACTGGGATGGAAACTGGAGGGTACTGTATATAAACTGTGACATTTTGCGTACTTCGATATGAAAAAAAAACAGAGAACGCAACATGGGATTTTTCCCAAATCAAATTTGTGACGCATCCTTTCAACTTTCTTTGTCGTTTGTTCCTCTTTTTCTCATTGTTCAGGGACTGATTAGACTGGTTTCCTCCCGTTTTTCTTGCCTGCTGGGAATGACAGTAGAGTTCACCCAACAGGGGTTCGTGTGTCACTTGGAAGAACGAGAAAATAGAAACTCACCGAATTGCTAGGAGGAAGATGCTTCAGGGTCTTAAAATTGGTAGGCGGTGACGTTTCTTGATCTGCATAGTTACAGTACAGGACATACATAAGTAGCATTATACATCCACAGATTTTCAGAAAATCGGGGCATAGAAGACCACTTTTTCAAATCCATAAAACGGGGTGATTCGCACTGAACACCACGCTTGTGGAATGTCATTATGGCATTTTATGGACAGTGAAAAGTGTCTCACTGTTCTCCAGAGCAGCATCATCGGAAAACATGGAAGGGTTTTGTTCTACAGATCCTAGATGAAAATAGAAAACTGTACCGATGTGGCTGTGTTCAACGCTAAAGAACAGTGAACGGTATAATGTTTCAAGATATAATAAGTTTCTCATTATACTACTTGTCACCCAGATACCGTTTCTCCTCCCACACCTATTCCGTTACAACACATTTTTTCACCCGACCTATTTCGAGTTACCTCTCGATAGTCCTCATTTTACACTAACGCTGCTGCAACCAACCCGTCTACTCTCGACATTTTTTTTTGCCGAGTGACACCGTTTACGAACAGTGTGACCCTAAAAACTTGTTAACATCATGGCCAACTTTACAGCATTGAGAAACAAACAGAAAGAGAATCGGCTATTCTCTGACAGAGTGTGATAGATTTTCAAAGATCGACGAACATTGAGGTCTTGAATTTGGAGTCGAAAGTTTTTGCTAGATTGTCACGGTCAGATTGGGCTACGAAATTTTCAGTGATTTGGCAATTTGGGAACTACACTTTTCGGACAGAAAAGTTCAGAATCCAGATGATGGTAGGAATTTGAATTGTGAATGAAATTCAAACGTGCGAAAAATGCTTAACAGCCCTGTGGTTTCAGATGCAATTTCCCAATGACTTAATGTGGCTCACATTCATAAAAAAAATCAACCAATTTTGGACCGTCTACAAAAACTCATTGAGAACCAATTATGATAAAAGTTTGAGGGAGGTCTTCAGAACTAAATTGGTACTTATTTTATTATCAACCATCCTATCCATTTCCCATACCTTCAGGTGTTTCAGTTCAAGGGCAACCCCCCGCCTCTTGATTTTTTGGTAAATCTCATAGTCAGCTGAAGTTTTTTTCGTTTTATCAACAGTATTGAACTCGTCTCGGGTCAATCCTATCCCCCAGATAGACGCCAAATGTAGTTTGATAATGGTCAAAAGGGAGAGAAAACTTTTCTTCAGATAACACGGAGATGAATGATATGATATGAAAAAGGAGAAGAAGGTCTTGTTTGAAGTGTAGTTTGATGAGAAAAGTGAATATGGAAGAGCCCAGAATTCGAATTTTTGATCTCAGGAAATGACAAAAATTTGTTCTCAATCCTCGGAGAATAACATTCCTGGAATGGTGTTTCCATCATCAGTTTACGATTTTCAGGTAGGCCCTCAGAAATCTAACAATGAAGTTCATATGCCATCAGAAGATGAATTTGCAAGGCACGAAGCCTACTTTTCTTCATGGACTGAGACAAACGAGCATTACCGAAAATTATCTACATCACACAAGTGCTCTTCCAGACGTCTACTTTGAGGAGCTGAAAAGTTATTCTAAACTTTCAGATTTTTCTGAAAATTTCGGGATGTCTCATACCACTGATGATCTTTTTTTTGGAAGTTGTCGCCTACAAAAGTTTAGGTCTAAAGCTGATTAACACACTCACCAACTTTCGTAAAAATCAGGTCATTGAAAACTACTGTATTTGACCATTTTGTATTGAAACTCACCATTGCGGATTATCTTTATGGTCAGTACTGTAGCTCTCCAAAGTCCTTTCTACGTATCATCCTCTCGTCTCAAAACAACTTCCAGGGAAGAGAAGGTGAAGTAAAACAGAAAAGTGGCGGAATAAAAGCAAGAAGACTACATCTAATAACAAGCTAATAACACAAAAAAAGTGAAGGGAACAACATGTAACTAACCACACAAACAGTTACAGTTCCTCTCTTGTTCTAGATTTTCTGAAAAAGTATCTCGCAAGTCAATGAAGAAATTGTAAAACCCGTTCAAAGAAGCGAGAAGCCGCTTCTTTGTTGTGACCTTGTTAGAAGCCCGCCGAGAACAGCACTCCGCCCATTTTACACTCGACTGATGGTGTCTCACTTGCAACACAGTAGTAATATATATGGCGGGAAACTGTGCTGTTTCGCACAATTTCAGTGATTATGATCATCATGGTGTCATTCAAGACAGGTTATCTACCAGATATTAGGGAAGAGAGAATTCATTGAGAAATGAAGGAAGCAGAAGAACATTGATAAAGACGGGGTGGTATCGTTGGAAAATGGGTAGATGTGGGAGTAAAAAGGGAAGAAGTTCAAAAGTTGAGAGGGGAAATCGACCAGTTGAATAGGGGAAAATGTGCTACTTAGTAGGATGTCGAAGCAGACAAAGAGAAAATTTACAAAAGAGTAAAAACGCAGAAATTTACATTCAATAAATATTCTTTTCTAGAATCCAAATCTTTAATCAGCAGCGGGTAATCCACACATAGAGCAATCTTGTCTTCCAGCTTCGTTTTGGAATGTACAGTGGCTACAGTCCCATGTGCCACCACCACCACTGCCTCCACCTTGCGATCCTTCGAACGGGTCACCTCCGGGAATCGTGGGAATGTCTGAAACTATTGGAAGATTGTCATAGAGTTACAACTTCCTATCAATGTTTGCACTTACCGTTGTGTGCGCCTCCGTCATTCGCATGTGCCACAGCCATCAACTGGTGCCAGTCCTCACACTCCTGTGCCCAATCCATCGCTTTTCCTCTATCTTGCTCTTTGACGGCGACGCAAAGTCTCTGGACCCATTCATCCGGAATTTGCACCATCTCGTTGGTCATCAAGTATAGCAGGAAATGGAAATTTGTGGACATCTCCAAAAACTGGTTCGTAGAAAATTCGCCTGCATACTGTGTGAGGTTGGCGCCTCCTTGAATATGTCCGATCGCTTGTCGGTTCTCCACATTGAATTTCACATTTTTCGAGTTGTTCGAGTTTCCCACATGGAATGTATAGTGAGGCTCTTTCGGCATTCCAGCTGGCACATCCACCAATAAATATTCGACTGGTAGTGGTCGTCCGTTCTTCATCACTTCGGCGCCGTACTCATTCTTCTCGGTGTACTGCACATCCGTGATGTAGTGAGTCTCCGATGTTGGCGTCTCTCGAACATACGCTAATTCCGGGGTGTAGAGCGTCGGGCAGAGAATATCGGCTTCAACCATTGCGGCGCATTGATTTGAAACTTGATATCCGTGGAAATTGACATGCATTGATTCGTCACCAGAAGCAACAACGGTAACAAATTTGGATCCATAGTGGCGATCCATCGAGTAATCGGTCAAATTGGGATGAGCATTTTGGAGCATTCCAGCAGTGATGCACTCTTCAGCTGACAAGAAGAATGAGTCCTTGTGTCTGGTATAATGTACAGTTCCTTCCGCTCTTGCGGCAGTCCAACAATCAGTGAATATCCATCCAACACGTTGCAATCCTAGCATTTCGAGAAGTTTGTCAACGACCTTTTCGTTTTTGTCCTCCAAGAATTCGATTCCATCTTCGCGACAATGTTGCGGTGGTTCGTAAATCGCTGCTACAGTTGCCTTGATTCCTAGCGGCACTTCAGAGTGTGGTTGGTACTGGCCGATGAGAAATCCAACTCGCTGATGACCCGAAACACGCCAGTAATCCAGAAACTGATTCACAAGCTCCTGGTTCTCGATTTGAATATTGTCGACATGACGAAACTTTTGTCGCATCAGAGTCACCACTTGCGGCTTGCATTTTGTACAAATTCCTTTTGGGAATGGTTTATGATCCGGACAATTTTGTTTCAACGAACAACGAAGATTCTCCAGAGGTTTCTTGAGAGTAGTTCCCTTTCCATGTGTCCCAAGAAGTTTTCGAACATGTGCGTGAAAACTCATATGCTTGATGTCCTTCTCCTTTAGATACTCCTCATCGAAGGGCTGAAAAAAAGATTTTGCGGGGACATAAAAAACTAGTGAAGGTACATCTAATGGCAAACAGTTTGTACACTTCTGACGAGCTGGATGTCTACAGCTCGGTCCTTTCGGGCGCTGAATTTGGCCATCTTGCTGACTGAGAAAGAGGTCGACTTCATCGACCCGTTCTGATTGCGGAATCTCGATAACCATTTCTGAAAAAAATAACTAGAAGTTTGAAAAAGCGAATTGTGTTCAGCAATCGTACGAGAACACAGAATAGAAAAGAATGTCAGAGCTTCCTCCAAGTCTTTGTTGAATAGTTTTTCCTGGAAAATCATCATTTCCGAGAGGCGTTCTATTCTACGCACAACTGCAGAACGTTTAGTGTGAAATACTCTGAATTGAAGTTATTGAGGTAGAAACATGACAACTAATAAGAAAATCAATGTATTGAGGAATCAATATTCCCAACGATAATTCGAGCCACTGAAAAACAATGAAGGAGAACGGTTCTCTGCTGACAAATAATCGTTCCGGAAAACCCTGCCGCGCCTTTGCAAAAACTGCGCGCGCATCTTGCCATATATTTTTTCTCACACAATTCCTCCAATTTTCCTCTATTTCCTCGACGTTTTCACTGAGTTCCTGTCGATTTGTTCTCTTTTTTTGCTGAAAATCGACGGAAAAACTGAACACACCTGTATCTCTCGATTTTCAGCCATGTCCCGTCGCGTGGAGTTTGATTTGAGCAATGAGGACCACTCTGATCGACGCAGAACGAACACCTTTTCTTGTAAGTGTTTTGCTGAATACGAATTAAACGCAAAAACTTGTGAAACTGAAAATATTTTAAGCGATAAAACAATAACTGAGTTTTGTGAATTTTCAGCCGAAGAAGATGGTGTTCCAAATGAGGTCGCCGACTATCTTGTCTACTTCTCCCGCATGATTGACGAACAAAACGTTCCGGAAATTCTCACTCTCTACGATCAGGCCTTCCCAGACCTCACCGAAAGATTCTTCAGAGATCGTATGTGGCCTGATGAGAACGTCGTTGAACGCATCATCGGACCTGGAAACAAGCTCTTCATCATTCTATACAAGGAGCTGTACTACCGTCAATTGTACGCAAGAAACGCTCGCGGACCAATGCTGGTTCATCGCTACGAGTCTTTTATGAATTACCAGGAGCTTTTCTCCGAACTTCTCTCTAGTAAGGATCCGATTCCACTGTCCCTGCCGAACGTGTGGCTTTGGGATATCATTGACGAGTTCGTCTACCAATTCCAAGCTTTCTGTCTCTACAAGGCTAATCCCGGAAAGAGAAATGCCGACGAAATGGAGGACCTCATCAATATCGAGGAGAATCAGAATGCCTGGAACATCTACCCAGTTCTCAACATTCTCTATTCGCTTCTCTCCAAGTCTCAAATTGTCGAGCAATTGAAGGCTCTCAAGGTTAGTCATTTATATCATAACCTCGAACAACTCCTCAGTCGTTACAGGAGAAGCGCAACCCAGATTCGGTCGCCGACGAGTTCGGACAATCGGATCTGTACTTCAAGTTGGGATACTTCGCTCTGATCGGGCTTCTCCGTACTCATGTCCTTCTGGGAGACTACCATCAAGCCCTGAAGACCGTGCAGTACGTTGACATCGACCCAAAGGGAATCTACAATACCGTGCCGACATGTCTCGTAACTCTGCATTACTTCGTCGGATTCTCTCACTTGATGATGAGAAACTACGGAGAGGCCACGAAAATGTTCGTCAACTGTCTTCTCTACATCCAAAGAACTAAGTCGGTTCAGAGCCAGCAACCGTCGAAGAAGAACTTCCAATACGATGTGGTAAGTGACATTTTCTTTATCCGATTTCAACTAATTGTCTTGAGATCGGAAAAACCTGGGACCAACTCTTCTACCTCTTGGCTATCTGCCTGGCTGTTCAGCCACAGAGAATCGACGAGAGCATTGCCTCGCAGCTTTCTGAGAGATGCGGAGAACGCATGATGCACATGGCCAACGGAAACATCGACGAGTTCCGTAATGCGTTCTCGACTGGATGCCCCAAGTTCCTTTCCCCAACGACTGTTGTATATGAGGGAGTCAACCAGTCCAAGGAACCACTTCTTCGCCAGACTCAATCATTTTTGGAGGGAATCGAGTCTCAAATGGCTCTTCCGGTTCTTCGTGGATACCTGAAGCTTTACACGACACTCCCCACCAAGAAGCTCGCTTCATTCATGGATGTTGATGATGAACACTACGATTCGTTCCTCGGAAAACTGTTGACTTACAAGGTATGTGTTGAAATGTTCCTGAAATAAGAAAATACCCTTTCGGTTTTAGATGATCGTCAACGAGCTCGGAAAAGAAGCTGGACCATCAACAGTGGATGACGACGAGCCACAAACAGACATTGACTTCTACGTGGATCGCGACATGATCAACATTGCCGACACCAAAGTTGCGCGTCACGTCGGAGAGCACTTCCTCAGACACATTCAGAAGTTGCACGAGGTGCAAGATGTCCTCAAGCGTCTGGATTTGTCAGCCCAAAAGCCATGAGAATCTCCTTTAAAATCCACTTGTTTGTTAACTCATTACATATTTATTCGTCCCCTTCCCATGTTTGTTGTTGAACATTAATACATCTCTTTTTGTCTCTTTATCCCTCTTCCTGTGGCCCTAAAAATTTTCTTTCGACTATTTTTGTCTACACATAATAATTAAGGTAAATTGGTTTTTCTTTTGACTGAAAAGCACTGTTAACTTGTTCCCATGCATACTTTGCTATCTTCCACAGTATGTATCGAAGCCTATACTATCGTACTTCGACCTCTAATTGATCATCTAGAGTGTAGTCTAAGACGTACTCTCTTCTTCTTGGTGACAACTTTTACTCTCTGCGTCTCGCCGAAGAGAAAATTTATCAGGCAACAACAGGGTATTTAGAACACGCTGTTGTCTCAGTGATTTAGCCAGTTACTTCTTTCCTTTGTTAAAAATTTTTTTTAAACATGTTTACAGTTTCAGAGAAAGAGGGAGAAAACCTGAAACATGTTCAACACAGGGTAGGAAATTCCCGTCCATCTTCTAACTGCATACTCTTTGTGTTTCAGAAAGTTCGTGGGCAAAACGGTGCTGATCACCGGTGCTTCTCGCGGAATAGGAAAGGAAATCGCTCTGAAACTTGCCAAAGACGGAGCCAACATTGTTGTGGCTGCCAAGACAGCAACCGCGCATCCAAAACTTCCAGGAACCATTTACACAGCAGCCGAAGAAATCGAAAAGGCCGGTGGAAAGGCACTGCCGTGCATTGTTGACGTGCGTGATGAGGTTTCTGTCAAATCGTCCGTCGAGGAAGCTGTCAAGAAATTCGGCGGAATCGACATCCTCATCAACAACGCTTCGGCGATATCGCTCACCGACACCGAGTCCACCGAGATGAAACGTTACGATTTGATGCACTCTATCAACACTCGTGGAACTTATCTGATGACGAAGACGTGTCTTCCATATCTGAAGTCGGGCAAGAACCCACATGTATTGAACATCTCGCCACCACTTCTCATGGAGCCACGCTGGTTCTCCAACCATGTGGCCTACACAATGGCCAAGTATGGAATGTCGATGTGTGTGTTGGGACAGCATGAGGAGTTCAGACCACACGGTAAGAGAAACTTTCCGGGCTTTTCTTAAAAGACTCTGAGCAAATATTTTTTTAGGAATCGCTGTGAACGCTCTCTGGCCTCTCACCGCCATCTGGACGGCCGCAATGGAAATGCTCTCAGATAAGGGAGGAGAAGCTGGAAGCAGGAAACCAGCTATCATGGCCGATGCAGCCTACGCAGTTCTTTCGAAAAACTCCAAAGATTTCACTGGCAATTTCTTGATCGATGAAGATGTTCTCAAAGCTGAAGGTGTCACTGATTTCGACAAATACGCGTGTGTGCCCGGTGCCCCTTTGATGCCCGACTTCTTCATTCCATCTGGGACCTACGACCACAAGTTCGCCACAGGAGCGAGTATCGGAAAGAAGAAGGTGGCTCACGAGGCTGGCGTCATCGAGGAAGAGATTAAGCAAACGTTCGAAGCTGCGAAACGACTTCTCAATGGAGAGATCGTCAAGAAGACTGGATTCGTGTACCAATTTATTCTTAAAGGTTCGTATGGTAACAATCAAGTTGTTAAACATAATATATATATGTTTCAGATCCTGTCACCAAAGCCGAACGATTCATCACTTTGGATTTGAAAAATGGAGAAGGCAAGTTGATTGACAACAAGTCTTCTGATAAAGCTGACGTCAAGTTCACTCTGGCTCCAGAACATTTCGCCCCACTGTTCAATGGAAAACTGCGTCCAACGACGGCACTGATGACGAAGAAGCTCAAGATCTCCGGTGACATGCCTGGAGCCATGAAGTTGGAGAGTCTTCTGAGAAAATTCACCGAGGGAAAACTCTAATTTCTTAGTTGTTCGACCCCAGTCATTGCTATTTTGTAGAATCCTCGTTTATTACCACACATCTCTCGATTTGTCACATTTTTGTAAATCTGTAAATGAACTTGAAGGAAGGTTTAAACGGATTTCGGGAAAAGTGTTTTCCAGAACCCCTCGAGGCGCAGGATGGTGTCTGTCTTCTTCTTGTCTCGAGTACTCTCAAAAAGCACCAAATAAAGGGTGGACGAAAAAAGAATCGCTAAATACGGAGGAGGAGAAGGAGAGATATTGCACCCAATTTGTTTCATTTTCATCACCACCCTTCCTTCCTCTCAAATGTTTCCTCTTTTTTAATTTTCGAATGTTTCACACATCATCTGTCAAAGACCACGGGGAGCCGTGTGTATACATGTGTGTCATCCTTATTTCCTTACTACTAGATGCAAAAAAAAATAATGAAATAAGGGAGAATGAGGGTAAGGGTCAAAAGATCCCACTGATGCTAATTTGAATGTATTCAGGAGAAAAAAATTCAATGAAATAAGAAAATAAAGATGACACATGCATACATATTCACATACATTCACCCAATCCTTCAAAATGTTGCATTTTCGGTTTGAATTTTTCGTTCATATGTCAATCAAGAAGCACGATAGGATTACTGTATCCATCGATATAAATAATAGGTGAGGACAAAAATGGTGTCTATTATTCAAATACCTGATGATGTCAGCTAGTATCACTTCCGACCTAGGCGTGATGCTACCGTACTTCAATGGAACATAAATACATGAATTTCGAAGTTTCGTTTCCGAGTTCTGTCGATTTCCAAGCTGCCAGTACCTGACCAAGCCATGAAGAATAATATCAATCATCACTCCAAAAATGTACGAAAAGAAAAGAGAAGTTTTATTTCACCTACCACTAATAATGAATTAGCACCAACTAGGATTTCCAAAAGGCCCTGCTTTCCTATTTTCATGTTTTCAAGGAAATTGAACACAAATCTACCCTCTCTATTCGATTATTGTGGGCGAAAACTTTCCACATTTCCAAGAATCAAAACCTTTGATCTCGTTCTCAATTTCACACCACCTGGACCACTTTTCTCTGATTTTTGATTCCACCTTCCCTCATCGGCCTCTTTTCCATTGAATCTCTATCGTTCATTTCCTTCTAAACCCCATGAAATCCCATTCAACTGAGTGCTTTTTTATGCCTTTGTTTTTTATAGGTATAAGCGAATAGGTTTTTCAATGTTGAGCTCATTGGTTTTAATGGAGATGTATTTTCTTTCCACAAAGAAAAGCTTTGGAAATCGTTTTTCAAACTTTTCACCTGCCTTTGTAGTTTCTAGTTGCTCGAGTCATCAAAAAGTGTAAAGATCGGAGGGACAATATGCAGCGTTGAACTGAAATTAGCACAATTTCTGTCATGTTCTATGTTCTCTGAAAAAACCTTATGTGTGAGTGGGAAGAGATCTTCGAAAGTGGGGGAGGGATTTCAAGAACTCTTCAAAATTATTTGTTTGTCATTCCCCCAAGCCGTGCCCTTTTAGGAAACTCATCAAAACTTGGGATCGTGAAGCTCGATTATCTCAGAACTTCTATTTCTATTAGCTGAATACGTTTCCAGATTGAAGAAAAAATACATCGGAATTCGCACGTTCCTATTCTCAACTTTCTATTGTCACGAGACATCTTCTTTCGTTTTCTCGAACCAATTCAACTCCATCAAAATCAGAATCATACAATTTAGCTCTTTTGAATTTTCTTGAAAATTCTCTTTTTTTATGAAAGTGTCAATTTGTTTCCCCGCAATCCCTCATACATGTCTCTTTTTTCACTCGTTTTCCCTCATGAAATCTGCCAGCTGTTAAGTTGAATGTTGAGGCGACCCAATTAATCGAGCCAAGAAGCCACTTCTCTTCCTTTGATTTTTTATCTTCTGATAACATATGTCACATTTTGCTCTCCCTCTCTCAACCATTGGTCCGTTGAGAAAAGATTCAAAAATCATCAAATTTCTGAATGTCGGCTTTCTGCTTTATAGCGATATTTTCATGCCATTATTTTTTATTGTGAGACCACAGAGGGTCGATTGGATTCAAGGAGTTCTTACACTCGGCTTCTCCTCAAAGTTATTTTGAAACACTTGCTATATCATTTCTTCTTCCAAAATTTTTCAAAAAAGTGTTCCCTGTTTTTGCTTGAGTTGTCAAATTCAGATTGAGTCACCTCTTCCCCACACGCAGCCGCCAAGTCTTTTTCAGGAATAGACCAAAAATCTTTTCTGGAGAAATTCGAATATTTCGTACAACGTCGAAAAATCCTATGCTCATTGAGCAGAACGATGAAAAATTTATCGGGGGTCCCAGCGTTTTGCTATGACTCCTTTTTGGTCTTCCCAGACGTTTTACGTTTCAAATTTTAGATCGATTTGCATCCTCTGATCTTTTGATTAGAGACTTGTAATTTGCATATTCCCAGAAGTCCGGAAGCTTTAGGGCGGTGCCAGAAGGTTTTTGAAAAACGGTCATAATTTGGCTACTTTTCGAGCATTCAGGAAGAGAGCAGAAAGGGAGTAAAGGAATGAAGATGTTGTCCTGCAAAATGTGTGATTTGTGTGATTGATTCTTACAATTTGCACGTTTTCATACTTTGCGAGATACTCAATTTTTTAGACCTTCCAATAACTTTAGTAAGGTCTAACTGAGTTCTCAGAAATGTATTCCAAGATATCTCCTTCTGGTCAGAACGTACTTTTCCATCATTATTTCCTTTACCCAACCATGTGTCTGAACTCCCCAGAGTGACCAGACTGATGCCTTATAAATTTCTATTATTTTGACAGGAAAAATGAGTGAAAAGCAATTAGTATGCACCCCCACAATCCCCCATATTTTTTCCTTTCTGTAAGTTTTGGATTCTGCTTTTTGGTGGATTTGTTCTTTTTCGTTCCCATCATTTCTCTAATTGGTATACGGGGGACTGGTATACTTTTAATCGAATCTGAAATTTTCTCCTCGGAAGTTTTGGTTTTTCTTTGGTTCCATTTTTCTATTTTTGTCACTTTTTATCCGTTGTGTTTTAGTCTTGTATAAATTCTGTTTTCAGAGAAAATCGTTGAAACAATAGTTGGATGGAATGGGAGAAGGCGATGGTGAGTTGACAATTATTTTAGTAGAACTACAAGTTTACATTATTGCTCACGATTTCCTCAATTCGAACTGTTCTAGTTCTCTAGTCTAGACCTAATTCCGCCTGCACCCAAACTACGGTACCTATCTGTCTCAAGTTCTTTCACCTCTTGAAAAAAGAAGGTTTTCGAACTCTTCTCCCTAAAAACGTCTTCTAAAACAAAAACGAAACGTTTCTTTTCGCTTCTTCTCTCCCCCGTGCGCTCCACGCATCCCAATCTTTTTTATTTATTGAAAAAGAAACCTTTTCCCGCGCCGTCTTTTTGCCTCCTACTCCTTCTAGATGGAAGGTGTCCCCCAGGGGACGGTACCAACTTCTTGCCCATCCCACCCAACTTCTTCTTTTTCATCTTCCTCCCGTCATTTCATTCTGGTGCAAAGGTCTCTCCGGGAGACGAGCTGGTAGAAATATACCCTAAGGGCACATTCTTCTCGTTTACGAATTTTTTGAACCCGGAAAAATAATCGCTTTTCTTGTTTTAGTGTGGTGTAGGAATACATATGTACACTTTTTACTATTTCTGTTTGTGGCTGGTGTTTGAGCTTCAGGTTTGGACCTGTTGGGATTTTCCATTGAGCAAGGTGGTACAGAATTCCATGGTTTTATTCAGGACTCCAAGGAGAATGACACAATGACTAAAAAATGTCGTCATTTTCGACTTTTCAACTTTCAACTTTCCCTTTTTCGAAGAAAAAATCTAGCTTCTACTCTATAATTCATCCGTTTTTTTCCAGTCTATCTAACCTAAACGTGTTTTCCTGCTCCTCAAACACTTCCTTTTGCTTCTCAATTCTTTATGAGCTTTTAATATTTTCTTCTTGTTCTGTCTGTTTTTTTTTCAGTATTCAGGAGGGTTTATCAGAAATGGAAGGTTGAATTAGAACACCGGCTAGCCCATTATTGCTTTGAAATTGAGCAGAATAGTTGTTTAAAGCACATTCATGAAAAGTTTTTGGACGCATAGAACCACAGTTGTATGTATGTTTTAAGCACTTCGAATGAAGAAACCGCTTTTTATGAAAGTGATTCATATTCATTTTTACCAGTCTGAAAGTTTTGTTTTTAACAAGGAAATGTTTTCATTCAACCAAGGAACAAATTTTCCTTATTGAACTCGGATGAGAAAAAAAAAGCGGGATTCTTTATATTCGGAGCAAGGAGTTGGCGGAAAATATTTTCATGTGCTGCTCAGTTTGCACTTCGTCTTCTTTATCTGTCTGCCGGTCTATTTACAGTGGGTTAATGAAATGTTTTGGTTCCGGAAGCTCGTATTTGACCGGTTGGAATATTCGGGGACGTTCACTGCGTTGAGTAGTGAAGAATGATGAATGAATCTTTCGTAATTTGTGAACAGAAATAGTTTTCACTCCGAGCAAGTTCATCTTGGTTCCTGTAACAAATATCAAAAGGTGATCAACTCAAAAGGAATAACTTTGTCATCATCAGTCTGTTAGCTTAGTTTGTTTTTGGTACCCGTCACAGGAACTGAGAGATTTGATCGAAGTGACTAAAAGAAGTACGTGTCTATTACAGGCCATACTGTACTATTCTTCGAACCTAGAATTTTGAGCAATATATGCGCTTTTCCTGTTTGAAATGGCTATCAAGCAGCATTTTCCTCTCCTAAAATAAGCGTATCTTGTATTTAGAGAAAAAGATATAACACGTTTTTGTCTGTGTTAAGTGCCCTTTCTTCTCGTTATTTTTTGTATGTTTGTGTGCTCAGTCTCTGCGGTTTCATCTTGATCTCTAACCTATTTTTCTTTTTTTTCTCTTTCTCTCTAGAAAGACAACGATTGTGATTTATCACGTAAATCAGTCTTTATGGACACACTAATGAGCAATTAATTGAGAGAAATTCGGTAATTAGATGGCAAGGAAATTAGCCAAAAATAGAGGAAAAACAACTGTCTGTAAGAGCTTAACGGATGTTGTGAAAAACATTCAGGATTCTGAGAAAGTTGATTTTTTGGAACGTCGTTGTTGTTGGATGATCTTTAAAATGCAGAGGAGTTGAGAACTTTCCAATCCAATTTTCACAGTCCTAAAACTAGTAATGATTTCCTCCTTCACCAAGATGACAAATCTCCAATTCAATTTTCCTGATGTTCTGGACTTTTCAATTCTTATCATATCTATTCATAGCCAGAGTAGGAGGTAACATCTTACTGACCAGCTAATCCGCGATCACTCAAAACTTCGAAATTCTCATTCAGTTGTAAACACTTGATATTTTTTTTCTGCCATTAGTAATTCTAATCGGATACTCTTGGAAGATAAATATTTCCTTCTTCATAAACTAGCTTTTTTTCAGAGTGTTTTACTGGTACCAAAGCAGCAGACTTTTCTAGAAACATTTTTTTTTGAAAATCGATCATACTCAAAAATCAAACTTCTCATTAAGCCGCCCATTCCCACTGACATACTAACTCTGTATCAAATTTACATTTCACCTCCCGATAGATCAAATTACTCGGGCTTTCGACGATGTGTTGCGGTTTTTAAAGGTTGTCCTATGTTCGAACAACTTGTTGTGAATATTTCAGACATTAAAAATCTTGCGACGCTTTTCTTTGGAAGTGTTTGAGTTCGGATGTCCGAAGTTTCTAGTTGAGTACCTTTTCCAGTCCAGATTCCTAGCCACTATTGAGAGTATATGAACTTCCTTGAATATCTGAATGTCTCATTCCAAATTACCTCACTCGGACTCGTCATCATTAGGAAATTAGCCCAACTTATGCGCAATGTCCCAAAAAAAGAGACACATATCTGAAAACTTCCAGTTCCTCTGTTTTGATGTGGTCCGAGTATCTTCAGTCCCTTCTCAAAAAAAAAGAACCAAAAATGTTTTCTCATCGTCCAACTCGACTCTGATAATGTACTCATCTCACTCGTATTTTTTCTGAGACAAAGCAATAAATTCAATTAACTCGTTCTCTCTCACTCTTCTCTCTTTCGGTCCAGTTTTTTTCTGATCAAATAGATTTCGGTGGGAGTCCTAATTTGGTGGCCAAAGTCTACACTCTTGCTATTCATATCGTTATTCGTTGGTCCTCTGTAAAGAACAGAAATAATTCCAAAATCCACAAAGAATCGAGGAAACATTTTTTGTTGGTTTCTTTTTCGATTTGAATGAAATGCATACAAGAGGAAGAAATTTGATACTTTTGAATGACCAGAAAACTTTCCGAACTTTTTTTGGGGTGAGATTTTTGACGTAGATCCACTTGAAAATTCAATTCAAGCCGTCTCATTTTTCATCTTCCCGGGGCGCGAGAGGAAGTTTCTAAAAATCACGAAGTTTTAAAAAAACCTGATATAAAATTTTCTGCGGTGTCTAGGTTGATACACCTTCCAAAGCCATAGCTTTTTGCTCTTTGAAAAATGAATTCTTCCTTTTGAAATGTTCTAATCTTTGTACTGAATGATATTCTTTAATCTCGTTCCCCACACACACACTTATTAGAATTATAAATCACATGGAAAACGTAGAAAGTGAGGAAGAAGTCCCCGAAACGGATTAGAGCACGTCACATCCAGTTCGGATCCAGATGTGTTTGTGACTCCGAAAAAAAACTTTGTCTGAAAGTGATAAGCCACATAGGAAACTAGTGACTTGATTCAAAATGCTTTGTTTGGCACATTTTAGTTGTAAACTGAAAACTATCACTTCGATGCTCTTCCCTTTATGAAATGTGAAGTCTTCTGAATATTGGATCCATTCGTTCATGGTAAAATGTACAGAAAAAATGTCTTCGATCCTGATAAATATGTGAAAACGTGAGTAGCACAAAACACACTGATCCATTGTGAATAGACCCTAAATATGTTGATTCATCATCAAAAGGAAGTCCCGTAAAAACGATGGGCTGATGATGTTATGTTCATGGGTTTTTTTTTCCAGAACACGAAGAACTTCGTTCAAGCTCATGTCATAATCATATATTTCATTGTTAAAGTCTAGGTTTGATTCATATTTCCGTAGAGATTTTTGAGAAGTGCTCTTTGAATACTAAAGGATTTAATTCGACTCATAAAATGTTTTCTTCCTCATTTCCGAAAAAGTTTTCTGATCACCATTATTTTGAGGAACTCATGTTTCTGACATTCAAATTGTGCTCTTCCTCTTGAATCGCATCTCGAGTACATTTATAACCTGAGGCGACGACTTTTTCGCTCCTCTCCAATTCACTGCGCGGAACTAATCTCTTTCCCCAGAAACACTTCTCACCACAGCATCTCGAACCGCCCATAAAATTTGCATATCTTCCGCCTTTTAGTGCTCCTTTCCAGTCAATGAAGTGTGTATTTTGGAGCGTGGATTCTGATGACGGATATATGCATATTATTTACATTTTATGGCTTTGTAGTTTTGAAGTCACTGAAAGTGGGGATGAACTGTTTTAGCGGATGGTGCAAGGATTTTTTTTGGAACAATAAGGATTTTCGACACCTTAATTTGCTCCTTCAATGTACGCTGTCCATGAAAAATTGGTGGGACCAACCATAAATAATTTATAGTTCTCATTTATCTATCTTCATTCATTCACTTCCAACGTCATGGTGCAAGACTTTTCGAATGAAGATCGAAAATCGAAAAAACAGAAATCAGCAGTTTATGAGAATGCACTTAGGGTCATTTCCAGTTTTCCTGCTTGTGGATTGTTTAACTCAGAGCATCTCTGAATCGAGTTTTCATTTCATTTTTTCCCGTTTGCAGGTGTTATGTGTCAGGATGAAGGAGGAACACTGTTCGATCCGCAAGACCCTGCAGTGTCTGGACTCATCGACGCTCTAGAACAGTTTCAAAGTTTCTACACCTACTTCCATCGATATGCATGTCTGTTCATTTGCATCATTGGAGTCTTCAGTAATGCTATTCACATTGCGGTAGGTCACAGGAAACGCTTATTATCCTAAGGTTAACTGTTTCAGGTGCTCTCTCGACCCCGAATGCGTCGTTGCGCGGTGAACAGTGTTCTGACTGCTGTCGCGTTTTGTGACGTCATCACGATGAGCTCCTACAGCGTGTACTTGATGAGATTTCGATTCTATGAGGTAACCTAGTGGCGCGAAAGCTTACACGTATTCTGGATTCCAGACCGACCATGGCTACAGCTACATTTGGTTGGTTTTTCTGAAGTTCCATGTTTGGTCCTCGATGACACTTCATGCCATAACACTTTACATGGGCGGTGTACTAGCATTTATACGATGGCAAGCACTTGGTAACATTCATAGCAAATGGTTGCAGCCAAGAAACTCATGGTGAGATTTGTTGTTTATTCGAAAATAATCACAATGACTTTTCAGGCAAGTATTTGGTGTCGTTAGTGTGGCAATGTCAATTGTCTGCTTACCGACTCTAGTTCTTCATAAAATTTATGAAATCGACACTCCAGGTAGTTCTTCATTGAATGCCAAAAGTTTCCTAATATTCAACTCTTCAGAAGTTGAAACATCTACAGTATCCGAAGTACTGCGACTGAGTGGTCAAAGTCTACCCAAAGAAGTTCGGTACAGCTTGAACTTTTCCACATACTCTTGCGCATTTTTCAAATTTAACCTTTGGATGTTGGCTGTGGTTTTGAAGGTACCTGAAATTTCCTGCTATAAAAATAACATCTAGACTTTTTAGGCTATCCCATGCGCTCTTCTCCTATGGTTCACAATAGCACTGGTCCTGAAGCTTCGTCAGACTGATGAGAAACGGAACTATTTGTACTCGAAAAGTTTCCGGAAGCATGTCAAGAAAACTACGGTACCTGATCGGACCACCTACATGCTAATTATCATGTTGGTGGTGTTTTTGGTGACCGAGTTGCCACAAGGATTTTTGGCACTTCTAAATGGATTGTACACTGGCGATGTGAACATTTACATTTACAAGAATCTATCAGAGCTTTTAGATTTCTTGTCGCTCATCAATTGCAGGTGAGTATAAATACTTTTAACGTTTTGTTCAAAAATCTTTTTCAGCGTGGATTTCCTCCTCTACTGTGTCATGAGCTCCCGGTACCGTCAAACATTTGGACATATGTTGATTCGTGTCGAATCATGGCTTCGAAATCATGGCGAACGACGACGTTTGGCTCGTGAGATCAAAAAGAAGCTACCCGCTCCGGTTGGAGTGTAATGTATTAATTTCTTGCCTTCACCCATTTTGCCCGATTATGTCTCACTTATACCGGTTCATATGCAGATATCATTACGGGTTAACACAGTCAGTCAATAAACATGGATATTGCTGTTTCAAACCCCGTGATTTCATTGTTTCTGAGCAAAGTCGCAGGCAGACAAAGTAAGAAACGTCCAGAATGTTGCTAGTGACGACCCGAAAACAAAAGAAGTGCTCGATGAGAGCTACGAATAGTAAATGAAACGGGAGGATGCTCTCCAACTGTCCCTAGTAACTCAGTGACAACTGAGCAACGGAGATGCTCCGTTTTGAAAATTTCGCCGACTTTATTTCGAAATGCTCTTCAGACTGCCAGGCATCCATGTTTTTGATCGTAACTTTAGATCCCATGAATATTATTAAACTACTTCATACTTAGTAAGAATAATAATGTTTGATTGCTTTTCATTTAAATTTTTTGACGTAAAAACTTTAGTGTATCTCGAGAAAGTTTTCAGATATAATCTAGATAGTTGGTGAACATAAATAATGAAACCCGATTTGGTAAGGAACATGATAGCCTTTACTGGTTCTGAAGTTATGATCAAAGACATGGGTATAGGTATAAACATTAAACGTACTGCAACTTTTTTAAATCACTAACGCCAATTGACCTTCCAATGAAGTTTCAGAAATGGTTCGCAAGTCGCACTGTGGCTACGGATTCTTTCTGATCATTGCCTTCCTTCTCACGCTCGTTTCCGTATTCACACCCGGCTGGCGTAGCTATAAAGATAAGCGAGACGATTTCGAAGACATCTTTCTATGGAATCATATTTTAGGCAACGGAGCCCCCGATATCGGTCTCATCTCGAGATACTGTGGTAATGGAGTGAGAGAAGTGAATCAGTACGACTGCAAGTCATACGGTAGATTCCAGCTGCCATTTGAGAAAACCACGTTGGCATTCATGATTATCGCCATAATCATGGAGATAGTTTCGCTGGGATGCTTCATTGGACTTTTTTCGCCTCGTGCGAGACTCGGAATGCCTGCGTTCAGTGTTACAGGACTGGCTTTCTTCAGCTTGTTCGTGGCTATTGTGGTGTATGGAGTCCGAATGCAGTATAAAGTCAGTAAGTATTTGAGTCCTTCTTTTCTCTTCAAATTACTGATGTTTTCCCCAGTGTACCTCCAATCAACATCATACGAACTTCTCGCCAATGTCTACTTGGGATACTCATACTGGATTGCCGTGCTCGCGGCGTTCTTCCTTCTTGTCGCTTGCAGTCTATCTGGAACGCTGATCGGCCCCGAGGAGAACACTGAACATTTGCATTGACTATAATTCGGAATTTTATTCTTTGAAAGCCTAATACTGTGACAAGATGTCGAATAAATTAAAGAATAAATAAATAAGTACAATAGAATGGCAAAGATTGTGGTTGGCACACCGTTTTACACACAAACACAAGCGTAACAAGGCAAAAAAAGAGACTACCACCTTTTTAGATACATATCACATGAATTGAAGAGAGAAGCTGCTAAAGAAACACGGATGAAACGTCATGCACACATGCTTTATGAACGGGCTACCGATGGCTCGTGGCGAATTCATCTGCAATTTGAAGAATGTAAACCATGCAGTTTTAGTAGTTTTTCATGCACGAAATGTTTCACGATGAATAATTTTTCTAATTATCAATAGATCGATAAGTGCTCCCACCACTATCCATATGCCGCAGACCAGCCATCGTGAAAGCTCCTTTTTCTTTTGGCGAGGTCGTCGGAGAAGTGTCACCGTTGGTCTGGAAATTGAATGGCTTTTTATGGTGAAAGATGCAGTGTGGTACCTTATACTCTAAGCCTCTTCCATAGTCATGTTCAACAACTGTCATATCACGAAGCCTTTTTTCCACCTCCTCTCCATTCAATACAAGTGCTTTATGGACAACAGTGGATGGAGATGACGCATCGCTATCGGCAGAGAACGAAGATTCAACAGGTTTTTCTTCCTTAATAGTCTGTAACTCATTTTCTTCTGGCTCTACACTCTTCCGTCGTCTGTGCATTTTGTGATGCAATCCGCCTTTGATATTGACAACTTTCTTCTTCAAATCATGCAAATGGTCCATCCCCTCATCGATAATGTTGTTGATGCGAGAAGACGAAGTTTCCTTCTGATTCTCTTGTACCGGAATGTCTTCTGGCATTCGTTTCATTTTCAGAGAGGCGTTCGTCACCATTCCCCGATGTTTGGTTAGCTCCTTCTGTTGTGGTCGCGTCCACATAAGTTCGCCTCGTTTCTCTTTACTCCACACGTTGTCAAGCAACGAGTTGCGCAGGGAATTGACGACCTAGAAAACAAACTTTATTATTATGGTTCGGTGAGCACGACTAGCTTACTAGAAGAGTGTCGGGAAGCATTTCGTATTGAGCTCTCAAATGTATTGCGTCGATTGCTCGCAGAGCCAAATCAGCGGCGCCGTTGAAAAGTGCCAGATAACAGCCACGCAGAAGATGATTCAGAAACTCGCCGGTCACTTGTTGTCTTGGTTTCCGCGAGAAATCCTCGATGACCTCGTGCGATTCTGTCTCGAGCACTCGGCTACGAAATGCTGTTTCGGGAAAAGTGAAACCGGAGCGACATACTGAAAACCACTTGACAATCGAAAAACGCAAATAAACCTTTTTTCACCTGAAAGAGTTCCCAAGCAGACATATCTCGCTGCCACCTCAGAGGCTACCTCGAACAGCGACTCGTTGACGGAAAAGAGAATCCTATTGATAACCATGAACTTGTTCTCTCCGTTCATTTTCGACACGGACGGGAAAGGTCCGAAGCGCAATGTGTTCTATAAAATAACTGATAACGAAAAAAAGTGACATCAAAGAATTACCAAGACTGGTGTAATGCCGGCACTTCTGGCGATGGGGGCATCGGTTTGCACCTGAATTTTAGATGGGTCATGGTAGACACTGTGATGGCGGATTGAAGGGATTCGGATGTCTTCAGTCTGCAATTTTAATAGATTAAATCTGCGACGAGTTAGGTGATTTTACCTTCTTCTCATTAGTTTCCGCGGTTTCCACTATTTCTTCATTGTAAATAGCTGTCAGAAAAGTTTCAAACAGCGAGATACTTTTGTGTTGCTTCTTCGAAAGAGCTAGAAGATAGAGCGAGACGAATCCGGGCACGAATTGCAGAGCATATAAACGCAGAACTCCTGAAAATCAATTGATCATAGTCGACGTGGGAAAGTTTGAATTACCTTCTTTATAGTAAATAGCTAGAATCTGCCCGATGATCGACTGTATAAGATCAACATCTGTGTAGTTTGATGCGATATAGCTGGCGGCGAACAGCGAGTTTGGAGCGACCTGGAATGTTTTCCGTCAATTTAAAGCATAGATAAACGCCTTGAAAACACTCACTTTATTGAGAAATTTCTTTCTCAGGTGATTCTCTTCCCGCCTGTCGGCCAGCTTGTTTGGAACGGTGGCTCCTGCTGCGAGGACTTCGACGAAAAAGTCAGAGAGTTGATCGGCATTCATCTCACTTTTCTGCTTCCATTTGTTGGTTTAGAAGTTCTCCATGAATCTTCGCAAAATCTCTGAAAATCATGGAAATTTGAGGGAAAAATAAACCGAGAGCGCACGCGGGATGGCGGAGCTTCGTTGTCGCTTTTTAGTCTGTGTCCACGAGGAGAACAGAACCAAGGAGCCGCTAGAGCAGAAATTGGTTGATTTTATAAACGAATTATCATGGAACTTAATAGGAATAGAACATTTTACTCATTATTGTGTAGAATTCTACATTTGGTAGCTTGTTCGTAACTCCAACAACTAGAATTTCATACAAATTTATTAAGAAATGAATCGAAAAACATGGAGTCTCATTCAAGTTACAATTAATCACATATAGAAACGAAGCCATACACATACATAACCGCACAAACACTTAATGATAAGTTATCCATGTGGATCAGGTTTGATCTGCCTTGGTAAGCCGTACGGTGACATTCCCTTCTGTGAAGCGCACTTGTTTGTTCCGTACTGCAGCGGAATCACCATTTCACCCCTTCTCATCACCGCTTCTGGAAACTGTCGTGGGGATGACTGGGCGAGTTTCACTACCCACGCAGGGTGGTCGAGATGGGTAGAACGCATTTGGGCGACGGCGGCGAGAAGTCGGAGGCATTCGATGACCTGTGAATTTCGTGGCATTGAAACTGGGTTCCGAGAAAGTTCAAACCTTATAGCATTGCTTGTTTTCGTATAAATCGACAGTCTGAAAGCAGCTGATCTCCATGACACCGAAACGTTTTGCCGCTGCCAAGAAGTTGGAGATGTTTTCCATCTGAAAGAGTTACAGTTAGATAAGTATTCAGTCAAAGAGCAGAATACCATTGGAAACGCCATCTTCGGCTTCTTATTATAGACAACACGGCACTGCGGATCCAACTTCTCAATTAATTTACACAACATAACGCCATCCTTCAAAAGATTGCTGACATCGGTGGACGATTCACAAGTGGTCACATCAAATGAGAACCTCTCCCCTGTCACGTTTTCAATCCATGTCAAAACCTCGATGGCTTCTTCTAGAACGAAACGGGCGTCGTTCTGGAATTGTGAACGGCTACAAGTGATACACTATTTCAAAAGGCTCACCTTTTTTTGTAACTCCCGACTCAGCCCATAGCTTGGCCCATGGTTGGCCATTTTATTTCGAACTGGAAAATAAAAAAAAGTGGAAAGTTATTTGGAGATTTCGAGAAAATATTGAAAGTGTTCTAAACAAAATGGATAAACTGTAATAGAAAGTTTGAACAAGCAATACCCTAGGTTTGGTAAATCTGTAAAAAAAACTTTTGAAAACAAATTCCAGGATTTCTTGACATGAAAAAGTATAAACTAGCACGTGATAAAGCAAACAGGAAAGAGATAGACAGTACAAATGAAATCGAAATCGAAGATGAAATTTGGAACAGAGATTTCTGGAAGAGTGGTTTCGGGAAAAGAAGGTGGGCGGCGGTGGCGAAAAGGAATTTCGGGGGAAGGAGAACATCCTTCATAATACAGAAATGTCTCTCTTTTTTCTCTCGGACCTCCCTCGCCTGCACACTGTTTTCAAAATGTCCGAGATATCTGTTATCGTATATGTTGTGATGAATTAGAAAAGGAGAAGAGGCAGGAAGCAACGAAAAGTGAACGAATGGGTTGAAGGGAGAAGATGTATACGTTTGTGAGGAAAATGAAGAAGGGCAGAAAAAGTTTCTACGAACATATGAAGAAGACGAAGATGAAGATGAAGGAGGAGTAATTAAGGGATTATAGAGGAAACTAAGAAGGACTAAGGTGGATTGGTGGCCCGAAATTGAGGGATCATAAATAAGAAAGGATATATGCTGTAAAGGATTTTGTCATAAACTTAAGACCAATGATCTTTTTCAACTGTCGTTAGAACTTTGAAGCAGAAATGAAACAAAACCAAATTCGTCTCTGTCTCGTTTCTTGTAAGACACCTGTCACTACGGAAAACGATATCTTGCCGCGATTTGATATTAGTTCTTCTTGAAAAAGGTGCACCATTAAAAGCTAAAAGTTTGCCTATAATTCCCAGGCAAAAAAAAATGTCAAATCGTGGTTTGTCGGACAACAAAAAAGCGATGTACAAGCGACAAGGGGTGTCTAATCTTCCACCTAATCATGTTTACCCTAAGTCTTCCTTCTCCGTCTTCTTCATCGTTTCGTGTTTGCCCCATCCGCCTTCGAGCAAAAAATGGAACGTAGTGAAAAAAGACAGGAAGCGAGCGGGAGGAAAGGGCACAGACAATTGTTAGACATGACATTTGACGATTTCAAAAATGGAAAATTCGGCGACACGCATTTGAAACACACTAACAATTTTGGCTAGAACAACAGAAGCCGAATTCGCCACACACGCAACGGTTCTCCGTAGCATTCTGATAACTTTCATGAGTACATTTTTCATTGGACATTGTTTCGTATTTCGCACTCGTTAGGCCGTGTCTCAAGAAATTTCGTTCAAACTTCGTCAGGAGCGTGAGAACCATACTTTGTCTAGTCACAGCTTGGATTCTTGATTTTGGATTCTGAACTTTGCGCAACAAACCGGATCTCTTCTTATAGACTTGAGTTTCAGGGCCAATTTTTCAACAGGTTAAAAGTGCATTTGGGGGGGGGGGGGGG